>CM053027.1:561056514-561201514 GCA_028564925.1 Lithobates sylvaticus | reverse complement strand
TATATGGGCTTTGGTCCAAAGATAATCCAACGTATCAAGGTGTTATATGACCACCCGAAAGCGAAAGTTAAAATTAATGGAATTTCATCACCTCTGTTCGAGATGAGGAACGGGACAAGGCAGGGGTGCCCACTGTCCCCCCTCCTGTTCGTCTTGACGATGGAACCCCTGCTGGCCACAATTAGAGCCAAACCAGAAGTTGAAGGGATTGAGGCGGGAGGGGATATGCATAAATTATCCGCCTTCGCGGATGATATCCTGTTTTTTATAGGTAACCCACGGAGGTCTATGCCGCACTTACTGTCCGAACTAACACGTTACAGGGAATTGTCAAATTTCAAAGTCAATCGTACGAAATCTTTTATCCTGAATGTAAACATAGGAAAGCTCGATCAGCTCTCTCTACAGGAGAGCTTTGACTTTCCCTGGAGGAAGCAGATCAAGTACCTGGGAATAAACTTAGCTAAATCGATTAAAGAAATGTATAATATTAATTATCTCCCGCTTCTCGATGATGTAAAAAAGAAATGTAAAGAATACACTAATAGACCCCTCTCTTGGATGGGGCGCATAAACACAGTCAAAATGATGGTACTCCCGATAATCACATATAAATTTCAGATGTTGCCTATACCACTCTCCCCGACCTACCTGAGAAAACTAAAGTCCATAATTATAAATTTTATTTGGAATAGTAAAAAACACCGGATAGCACTAAACACACTAAAACAGGAAAAAAAACAGGGAGGCCTCGCGGTTCCTGATATAGTTAATTACTACCAAGCGATCGTCTTGTCTAGAATTCCGGAATGGGGTAAGGAGGGGACGGATAAAAGATGGGTCACCCTGGAAAAAGAGATTAGCTTAGCACATTTGGGTAGAATTATTTGGAATCCACCGACACATAGATTTTTAGGCGAGAACACACACATTATTACATTAAACGCACTAAAAATATGGGATAAATGGTATAAAAAAGTAAATAGAAATTATAATTCACTATTAATAACACTAAAAGACAACGAATTTTTTCAGCCCGGGAAAATAGAGGTGGGTGGGGAGTGGATATTAAAAGATGAAACACGATTAAAGGATGTAATGCACGATGGGAAAATATTATCATTTGAGGAACTACAAGGTAAGGAGGAAACTCTCAGGGTGGACAGATGGCGGTATCTCCAACTACACCATTTTATTAAAAGCTTACCTCAGCCCATGAGGTCGGAAGCGGACACCACATGGCTTGAGAGTATATGTATGGAACCTAACACAAAAAAAAAAAATGATCTCAAGGATTTATAAAAAGATGTTGGTGACAGAAAGGGAGGAGATCCCGCCATATATCCATAAATGGGAAAGGGAATTTGGCTCACATTTAGATATAGGCACAATAGGGAAAATTATTAGGATGACCCATAGCTCTGCAATAGATGTCAGGACGGCTGAGGCCAACTATAAGTGTCTAGCGAGGTGGTATATCACTCCTGATAAAGTAAGTCAGTATCAAAAGGGCTCCTCTCCGGATTGCTGGAGAGGGTGCAAAGAAAGAGGGACTATGGCCCATTTATGGTGGGAATGCAATAAGATTAAAATTTACTGGACAAAGATTATAGGATACATAAAGGAGATCACTCTGAAGGCCTTACACAACGACCCCTGGGTGGTCCTGATGCATGCCACAAGGGAGGAGGCAAAGCAATATCAAAACTCATTGGTACCACACTTACTAAATGCAGCAAAGAAACTTATTGCAAAGAGGTGGAGAGAAGCGGAGGCCCCATCCATATGGGAATGGGTTGACGCGGTCGAAAGTATTCGACTCATGGAGTCCCTTAAAAGGAACTCTGAGGATAACAACGAGGAGTTGGGAGAGTGCTGGGACAGCTGGAAAAGCTTTAAGAGAACATGGAGCTATGCTGAAGCTATTAGGCTATAGAAACAACAGTAGGACAAGGACTGACATAAACAATTTATAAATTTGGAAATAGCGATGAGATAGTAGGGGGGGGTAGGGAAGGAGGGGACCACTAGGCTAGGAGTGGCTATATGGAACAGGGTACACTAAGGCGGCATGTAGAGATGGGCGGTAGAAATGGTTTTGTGCTTATTCTTTGGTTCTGTTTCTTTCTGTGTCATACATATTTTAATAAATGCTTGACTCACAAATACGCCACAATGATGTGATGTAAAACAATATGGACAAAATTGATTGGTGTAAACCGACTTAGGTCCGCTTGGAATGCTGAGCTGAAGTGGCAAAAAAAAAAAGAAAAAAAAAAAAAAGTCAACAGATACAAATCCTGTAGCTGCTGACTTTTAATAAATGGACACTTACCCGTCCAAAGATTCAGCCCTGTCCTCACCCAGGCTAGTTCTTCACTAGCCTCCGGGTTCCCGGTGCTGGCATCCTAACTGTGGGCAGCCAGTTGAGCGACCTTTGGCTTCACAGCCGCCTACCCTCTGCACATGCACAAGTCGCGTGGGGGTTTGTGAATGGTCCTGTAGACTTCTGGAACCTGTGATGTGTCCCAGAAGACTACAGAGAGGGAAAGGGGAGGGAAAACTTTGACTCAGATCGCCTAGCCGATCCAAGCGGGAGCGGGTACCTGTCAAAACTAGCTACCCTCCTCCAAAATGACATGCCAAGTTAGACAGAGGAGGGGGGTAGCATGATTTAAAATGGAACATCCCTTTTGGGTGGAGCTTCGCTTTAAAAAAAAACTTTCTAGTAGATTCCTACCGTTTTTTACTATAAAGTGAAATAATATTAGTAAAATCTTTATACTAAGCCCTAAGCTGTACAATATACAGTATACGCCACACTGCCCCACTTATACACTAAGCTGTACATTATACAGTGTAGCAAGGTCTTTTACCTCTTTTGGACTAATCAGAACCTCCAAGGCCAAAGATAGCTGACATTCTTCAATAGGTGGTGGGTTCTGAGGCATAGTGGCTGCAAAGATGGTGAAAGTCATTGGGCGCCAGACACTTGTTGGATGTAAAAGAGGTTTTATTTCTTTTGATAGTCCTTTTTATATATTTTGGGGGAATGAGGGTTAGCGCCAGGAAAAGCTTAGATAGTTGCAAAATTGCCACTTCTGCACGTGCCAGATTGCTGTCTCCTATGGTAACAGTCCGTTAACAGTTCCTAACTCAAACATACTACAACTGCTCCTTGTAGTTCTTCAATACTGAGCTCCTGGTCTCTTCCTAGATCCACTGATTCACTGACTATGAATCCCTTAAGCTCCTCCAAGGTTGGCGGTGTTATCCCCTCAAGGGTCACCCCCACTTCTCTGCTGGGTCCCTAGCTTTGCACTCCACATACTCCTCAACCCTTCTAACCGGCTCGGTCCCTGGCTTGACACACAAGGCTGCTCTGCAAGCGTCTCCTCCACTGGTTGGGTCCCTGACTTGATCACCGCCTGATGTCTCCCAATTCTCCACAGTGCCCTTCCATAGACATGTGCGATTAGTTTTGTACGAATTCATAATTCGTACGAATTTTTCGAAATTCGTACGAATTTACGAATCCGTAGTACGAATTTTTTCTAATACGAATTCCGTACGGAATACGAAATTCCGTTTACGAATTTCGTCGCCAAAATGATTCGAATCCGACTACCAAATATCGAATTTCAACTAATATGAAAGAAATTATTATAGCAGATATAACGAATTATTCAAATGAATTTGAATGGATTCGAATGATTTGAATGACAAAGTGTAATTTTTGCAGGAAAAATTCCGTTTACAAATTTCAGCTCCAAGTTATTCGAATCCAACTACCAATATCGAATTTCAACTAATTGGAAAGAAATTATTATAGCGGATATAACGAATGAATTTGAATGCATTCGAATGAATTTGAATGCATTTGAATGAATTTGAATGAATTCGAATGATTCGAATGACAAAGTGTAATTTTGGCAGGAAAAAAAGCTATTTAAAATCACTCGCGGCTATTGACATTGATATAACAAAAAAAAAGCGTAGGGGTCCCCCCAAATTCAATAACCAGGCCCTTCAGGTCTGGTATGGATATTAAGGGGAACCCCAGCCAAAAAAAAAAAAATGGCGTGGGGTCCCCCCAAATATCCATACCAGACCCTTCAGGTCTGGGATGGATTTTAAGGGAAACCCCGGCCAAAAAAAATAAAAATAATGGCGTAGGGTCCCCCTCAAAATCCATACCAGACCCTTTATCCATGCACGCAACCTGGCAGGCCGCAGGAAAAGAGGGTAGGACGAGAGCGCCCCCCCCCTCCCGCCTGAACCGTACACATGCCCTCAACATTGGGAGGGTGCTTTGGGGTCCCCCCAAAGCACCTTGCCCCCATGTTGATGAGGACAAGGGCCTCATCCCCACAACCCTGGCCGGTGGTTGTGGGGGTCTGCGGGCGGGGGGCTTATCGGAATCTGGAAGCCCCCTTTAACAAGGGGACCCCCAGATCCCGCCCCCCCCTGTGTGAAATGGTAAGGGGGTACTTTTGTGGCTTTCCCCATGATGGGGGTTTTGGGGATGAGGCCCTTGTCCTCATCAACATGGGGACAAGGTGCTTTGGGGGGGACCCAAAGCATCCTCCCAATGTTGAGGGCATGTGGCCTGGTACGCTCTCGTCCCCCCTTTTTTTCCTGCGGCCTGCCAGGTTGCGTGCTCGGATAAGGGTCTGGTATGGATATTGAGGGGGACCCCACGCCATTTTATTTGGCTAGGGTTCCCCTTAAAATCCATCCCAGACCTCAAGGGTCTGGTATGTACAGTGGTGTGAAAAAGTGTTTGCCCCCTTCCTCATTTCCTGTTCCTTTGCATGTTTGTCACACTTAAGTGTTTCGGAACATCAAACCAATTTAAACAATAGTCAAGGACAACACAAGTAAACACAAAATGCAATTTGTAAATAAGGTGTTTATTATTAAAGGTGAAAAAAAATCCAAACCATCATGGCCCTGTGTGAAAAAGTGATTGCCCCCTAAACCTAATAACTGGTTGGGCCACCCTTAGCAGCAACAACTGCAACCAAGCGTTTGCGATAACGTGCAATGAGGCTTTTACAGCGTCCTGGAGGAATTTTGGCCCACTCATCTTTGCAGAATTGTCCTAATTCAGTTACATTAGAGGGTTTTCGAGCATGAACGGCCTTTTTAAGGTCATACCACAACATCTCAATAGGATTCAGGTCAGGACTTTGGCTAGGCCACTCCAAAGTCTTCATTTTGTTTTTCTTCAGCCATTCGGTGGTGGACTTGCTGGTGTGTTTAGGATCATTGTCCTGCTGCAGAACCCAAGTTCGTTTCAGCTTGAGTACACGAACAGATGGTCGGACATTCTCCTTCAGGATCTCTTGGTAGACAGCAGAATTCATAGTTCCTTTTATCACGGCAAGTCTTCCAGGTCCTGAAGCAGCAAAACAGCCCCAGACCATCACACTACCACCACCATATTTTACTGTTGGTATAATGTTCTTTTTCTGAAATGCAGTGTTCCTTCTACGCCAGATATACTTGGACACACACCTTCCAAAGAGTTCCACTTTTGTCTCATCGGTCCACAGAATGTTGTCCCAAAAGTCTCGGGGATCATCAAGATGTGTTGTGGAGAAATTGAGACGAGCTTTGATGTTCTTTTTGCTCAGCAGTGGTTTTCTCCTTGGAACTCTGCCATGCAGGCCATTTTTTGCCCAGTCTTTTCCTGATGGTGGAGGCATGAACGCTGACCTTAACTGAGGCAAGTGAGGCCTGCAGTTCCTTGGACGTTGTTGTGGGGTCTTTTGTGACCTCTTGGATGAGTCGTCGCTGCGCTCTTGGGGTAATTTTGGGCGGCCGGCCACTCCTGGGAAGGTTCACCACTGTTCCATGTCTTCGCCATTTGTGGATAATGGCTCTCACTGTGGTTCGCTGGATTCCCAAAGCTTTGGAAATGGCTTTATAACCCTTTCCAGACTGATAGATCTCAATTACTTTCTTTCTCAATTGTTCCTGAATTTCTTTGGGTCTCGGCATGATGTGTAGCTTTTAAGGATCTTCTGGTGGACCTTACTGTGTCAAGCAGCTCCTATTTAAGTGATGCCTTGATTGTGAACAGGTGTGGCAATAATCAGGCCTGGGTGTGGCTAGAGAAATTGAACTCAGGTGTGGACAACCACAGTTATAGTATGTTTTAACAAGGGGGGCAATCACTTTTCACACAGGGCCATGATGGTTTGGATTTTTTTTCACCTTTAATAATAAACACCTTCATTTACAAATTGCATTTTGTGTTTACTTGTGTTGTCCTTGACTATTGTTTTAATTGGTTTGATGTTCCGAAACACTTAAGTGTGACAAACATGCAAAGGAACAGGAAATGAGGAAGGGGGCAAACACTTTTTCACACCACTGTATATTAAGGTGACCCCACGCAATTTTTTTTTTTGTGGCTGGGGTTCCCCTTAATATCCATAGCAGACCTGAAGGGCCTGGTTATTGAATTTGGGGGCACCCCCACGCTTTTTTTTGATCAATGACTTCAATGAATGACTGTTCTCTGTGTTACAGATCCGACAATTCATTTGCCGGCAATAGCCGCGAGTGATTTTAAATAGCTTTTTTTCCTGCAAAAATGACACTTTGTGCAGGAACAGTTCTCTATATTAGATATACTGAATCTCGAATTCATTCGAATCATTCGAAGCATTCGTTATATCCACTATTATAATTTCTTTCATATTAGTTGAAATTCGATATTTGTAGTTGGATTTATTAACAATTCGTAACGATTTGTAACGATTCGTAACTTGAAATTGAAATTCGATATTTGTAGTTGGATTCGAATTGTTCTCTGTGTTACGAGAACCGACAATTCATTAGCCACGTTAACGATTCGTAACGATTCGTAACTTTACTAACGATTCGTAAATATTTTTATAAATCGTACGAAATTCGTATTTTGTACGAATTCGAACGGAATTTCGTACACGAATTACGAATTTTTTTATATACGAATCGGAACGAAACAAAACAAATTTTTTGACAGTTCCCATGTCTACCCTTCCGTGAGAATATGATTCCGGTACTTGCTTCAGTTACTCACTGTGGTCCCTGGTAAAAGGCGATTGGTCCCTTAGTGGCGACAGCTTCCCTTCCACTGACAGGTCCTCCGGCCAACAGAACAGTCACTTCTGGTTGGACTGCAAGCCGCAGTCCCAACCCTGCGCTGCCCTCTTACTTCTGGATAGGCCCTCACACAGCCTGGCAGCCAGATGCCCCCGGGATAGGCCCAATCTCTGGCCTAGCAGCCCAGGGCAGACGACACACATCCAGCCAGACAGAAGTCTGGGCTGCACAGAACACAGATCACCTGACGTCATCGGAATAAATAGGCTCTCCCAGCAGGTCAAGGGATTAAAGAAAACCCCTGCCCATTGGCTGGGACACCCACATACCCATAACCTGACCTTCGGTTGCCTTCTCATATCTAGTACCACCAAGTGCCCTGCCACCTAGTGGTAGAAGAGAAAAGTACAAGGCCAAAATTAGGGAGAAATCAATGGCTCTTTAACAATTTACCTATGGTAGCTACCCCTGACCAGGAATTTGGTGAGGAGCTCCCTGACTAAACCCCAGGGCGCTACAACAGTATACTCCAAACTGCCCCATTAATACACTAAGCTGTACAATATACAGTATATTCCACATTGTCCCATCTTATACTCTAAGCTGTGCATTATACATTAGTAGCACCCTTCTAGATAGGTTGCTAGGATGTTAGGTACATTTTATTATTTTTGGCTCCTCTGTAATCATTGGAGCAGCTATTGATTGCTCTGTGCTGTTCTGGATCTCACAGCCTGCAGGTTGGATAATTTCCTCCTGTATTCTAGATGTTTCTAGAACATAGTGGCCTGGAGGGTCAGATGAGCAGCCTGAATGATTATTGTGCGTGAGTCAATCCGTGGCGAGATATGTCTAGCAGGTGGCTGGAGAGGCATACAGTATAAAGCATGTTGACTAGTTATTCCCTGTATGTTGGAAGAAATTACCATTAGTACATGTATTACAGTACATAAAATGCACAGCTTTTTTCACATTTCAATTTTTTGTGGAAAAAAAAATCTCCTCTGATTAGTCACATTTATTGCAGGGATTTTAAAAAACTTTGTAGCAGATTCCTAGCTTTTTTATTACATTATACAGTAAATTCCACACTGCCCCACCTTATACACTAAGTTGTACATTATACAGTCCTAGATAGGTCTCTAGGATGTTAGGTACATTTAGTTGTTTTTTGCTCCTCTGTAATCATTGGAGCAGCTATTGATTGCTTTGTACTGTTCTGGATCTTACAGGTTTTCTTATTTCCCCCTGCATTCTAGATGTTTCTAGAACATACTGGGCTGGAAAGTCAAATGAGCAACCTTAATATTTATTGTGCTTCAGCCAATCCCTGAGGGGGTGTGCCCAGCAGGTGGCTGGACAGGCATATAAATAGTCTGAGATTTAGAACAGCAGGAGGGAGGGATTCCATATGGTTGGATAGGGGTGGCTACCCCCTCATTGTATCATTTCTACTGACATGGTCCACTGGATACTGGAAGGAGGCATCTGTCTATCCTGTGACATGGTGAGTATAAACCTGAGCTCAAGGTTTAATGATAATGTGTGCCATTCTATTCCTGTGGTGCCAGCCGTAGCTTATCCTGAGACTACTTCGGTCTGCAATTACAGTACCTTATAGTATCCAGCTGTGAGACATAGACTGTGCTATTTTGCTAAAGAGAAGAGTATGTCTATTGTGCTTAAGTGCTTGGAGTATCCCATACCACCCATACCCTGTTGCAAGTTCTACAAGCAAATGAACTTTAAAAATAAATTTCCTAGACTGTTCAATGTTGTTGCTCTGTGCTTGGCTTGCTCCAGTTCTCGCAGAAAGGTCGGAGGCGAAAAAAAAGCCCAAACCTTGTTCTCCAAAATTGACCATAGTGGCTCTATGATATTGAGGTCTGGTGATTGCGGCACCCAGGGAAGGTGCGAGACTTTGTCAGCATGCCCGTCATGATTTAACAACGCCAGCTGTGTTAATCAGAACATTATACTCATGGTAAATGGAAAACAGGAAACAATGTCTGCACCATGGGGTGCACATGGTCAGCCAAAATTTGTAGCGGTAGCAAAAGCAAAAGCAAAAGAATGCGGGGGGGGGGGGGGGCTAGCCTGTTTTGAGGCCCCCCTTTCCCTCATGGAATGGTGGCGGTAGGAGTTTCAAGCCCCCCATTGATTCATTTCAATGTGGGATTTTGTGGAAAAAATGTTCTGGAAGTTCTGGGGGCCTCTAGGATAGGTCATTTAAGGTCACCTGACCCTCCAGACATTCGAGAAATTCCCAGGACCCCTATTTAAGCAGGAGGCTGAGGGGGGGTCTTTGCCAGTTGCCAGATGGATATTTGAAGAGCGTCCCACTGATTTTGTTTACAGTTTTAAAGTATTTATTGATTAAAAGAGTTATGGCATAGCTCCCAACTGTCCCTACTTTTGAGGAACTGTCCCTGATTTGAAACAAAGTCCCCCTGTCCCTCTTTCCTCCTCATTTGTCCCTCATTTTGGTCTGATCTATATAGTTGTATATAAAACACACTTTTAACCTCCCTGGCGGTGTTCCCGAGTCTGGCTCGGGTTGAGTTTTTTGTACCAAAAGCGGTAACCCAGAGCCAGACTCGGGCTGCATTGCAGGATACAGGGGGAAGTTACCTACCTTTTCCCCTGGATCCTGCGATGTCTCCCCGCTGTGTGTGCGAGCCGTCTGCTCGCTCGATTCACACAGTGCCCGAGTGCCGCTGATCTCCGTTCCCTGCGACGTTCCGACGCACGGGAGCGGAGATCGGCGCCAAATTCAAAAAAGTTTAAAAACACAATACACATACAGTACTGTAATCTTACAGATTAACGTACTGTATACAAAAAATACACATCCCCTTTGTCCCTAGTGGTCTGCCCAGTGCCCTGCATGTCCTTTTATATAATAAAAATATTTTTTTCTGCCTGGAAACTGGAGATTGTCCATAGCAACCAAAAAGTGTCCCTTTATGTCAAAAGTGATTTTAGACCAGCTAGAAAACACAGATAAAAAATTAGAATCACAATTTATCAGCAAACAATAAATTTAATGACAGCGACTATTCTGCAACTGAGCAAATTTCAGTGTTTTTGATTTGATTACATTATTGAATCATTTTTATATAAATTTTTATTATATTATAATTTATGATTTTGTGTTTCAAACTTTATCATACCCAGGATGTCTACTAGACTCTGGTTCGGACAGATTTAAGTGAGTTATTCATAAGAATTGCATGCCTACAATATAAAAACGCCAAATTTCCATGCAAAATAATTGTACCGCTTTCAGCTCTAAATTCCAGACAGAATCATACCGCCAGGGAGGTTAATCTCTTAAAAAGTGTTTACCAGTGCTAAATCTTTCATCCGATTTCTAAATTGCTGCATTTGTAAATTTCAAAAGCCAATATAAAGGAAAAAGGAATAATAATGGTAAAAAAAATAAAAAATGAACTTGTTAACGAATTTTTGTTTGTGTGTAATTCTCCGTGGCAGGGGGCGTGTCCTATGGCTATGCCTATGCCTACATACTTTTGCTAATAGGTGTCCCTCATTCCTATCTCAAAAAGTTGGGAGGTATGCTTATGGTGAATTGTTTACATTTGTGAAAATCAATAAACAAGGCTGTTTGGATGTTTTGTATGTTTGGAGTTTATGCCTCCTGCCGTCCCATGTTACATCACTTCTGCTTTTTTGAGAAACATGTCGTCACTTTCATACCTGCAAATCATGTAGTTTTCCATATTTTCGTCCAACCCCTGTACTTCTAAAATCCTCACTCCTGTACACGATCCACCTTGCTATATGTTTTATACTGCTTACTTTTCTTGCTGCATGGCAGACACACTGCTACTGCCCCCTCGATAGACTCGCCAAGCTGTAAATTGCATTTATGGTAAAAGACACCTCTGTGCTTAAATATTGCTGCTATAAAGTAATGCTTAATCTTGATGTATATTCCCCTTTTGTATGATCAGTTTTTTTTATTTATTAAATGATGATGGCGGGTGGCATTTTCTTGTTTTTTTGTTCTGGGTCCACCTATGTCTTAAAGTGGTCTGATATGATTGGAGAGGACATACACAGGAGAGAAATCCAATAGGGGTTTACCCTGTAATGATTATCTTACTAACCATTTATCCAGTTTCCTTCGGGTCCTGTCACAGACTTCCTCAGGCTGGCTTATATTGACTACTACTAATAGCAGTCTAGTGCCTGTGGTTTATGATCACAGTGAAGGTAGTTAGAGCCAAAGCAGGAGACTATCACTCATTAATGAGTTATGTACTAGGAGGAGACATCAACCACTGCTCTTCAATAAGGCAACTGTCTTTTTCAATATGGCAGTGGATGGGGGTCACAGACTAAAATCACGCCAGCACTGAGAAAAAGAAAACATGCAAAGGAATAATTATCTGATACACTAGCCACATTAAAGAAAAACGCTTCTTATACACTGCAGGGAAAAAAAATTGAAAATTTTCCATTTACTTATTACTTATAATCTAGTCTAACATTGAGCATCTGTAAACTGGAAAATGTTTTTACAAACATATGCATAAGCTTTTTCTGACAATTTTGCATTCACAAAATGAACAAAATGACCTGCTTTGACAGACTAAGATTTTTATTTGGTAAGGGTATTGTGTGCTGTTTAGTTGCATGATCTTTTATTGGATGACAGATAGTAGTAAATTCTTCAAAGTAGGGCTGTGGAAATTAAAGATTCCTCGATTAATCGTTAATTTTTTTTGATCTATCAAAATTCTTTTGATTGGTACTTACCTCTCCGCCGGCTTCCGGGTCTTCCGGAAGTTCCGTCGGAGATCCGGTGGCGTCACAGACATCGATGTCACCGGACTCCTCCCCCTTCCCCAAGTGCCTCTGTCTGCTAACGAAGGGAAGGGGGAGGAGTCTGGCGACGTCAAAGTTCTGATTGAACGTAACGCGTACGGGGGAGGAGCTACGCATGATGTCACCTGCTGCTGCCCTACGGAACTAACACGATTGTCGGCTTTACATGCTGTGTTTTTATCATCTTTATGTGAGTCGTTTGTGTTTGAACACAAAAATTAAATCTTATACTTAAGCGGTGAGCATTTAGATCTTTTCTTTCTACCCATGACCTGGCGTCTTTGCTGAGATTTAAGGAGACGTGAGAGAAGTTTATGGTCCGTGTTAACTCTTTTGATACCCGCTTGCATGACCAACTGTTTGCACAGGGGTCCATGCCATAAGGTGAGAGTGATTAGTTAGACCGGAGGTGGAGGGATTGTCACGCTACTGTGGGGAAAAAATGACTTACGTCAGTGCTACAGTTTGAATGTAAAACGTATTTGTGTGAACTGTGAAGTTAAGTCATGGATTGTGGAAACTAACTAGTGTCGGGTGATTGTATATAGTGTATACCACATTTACCACTGACTAATGCAGAGTTGCAATGCAAGGAGATCAGCTAAAAGTAGTTGGATTTGCATGTGCGTTATAATTAACCGCTTCCCGACCGTCGCACGCCGATATACGTCGGCAGAATGGCACGGACAGACATAAGGGCATATATATACGTCCCCTTTAAGATGCCGCCGTGCCATCGGGCGCACGCCGGTCGGGACCCCCATGAGGCCGGTCGCGGGTCCCACGGACTCGATCGCCGCAGGGACACCCGCGATCATCTCACGGGAAGGCTGAACGGGGAGATGCGGAAATAAACAGCATCTCCCCGTTCTGCCTAGCAACTAGTGACGCCGATCTCTACTCCCTGTGATTGGAGCAGAGATCAGCATTCACTAGCTGACAGCCACGCGCCCCCCCACAGTAAGAAACACACCTCTAGGCATACTTAACCCCTACACTGCCACCTAGTGGATAACCCCTTCACTGCCAGTGTCATTTATACAGGAATCAATGCATTTAAATAGCATTGATTGCTGTATAAATGACAATGGTCCCAAAAATGTGACAAAAATGTCCGATGTGTCCGCCATAATGTCGCAGTCACAATAAAAATCGCTGATCGCCGTCATTACTAATAAAAAAAAATTATTAATAAAAATGCTATAAAACTATCCCCTATCTTGTAAACCCTATAACTTCTGCGCAAAACCAATCAATAATCGCTTATTGCGATTTTTTTTACCAAAAATATGTAGAAGAATACGTATTGGCCTAAACTAAGGAAAAAAAATGTTTTTTTATATATTTTTGGGGGATATTTATTATAGCAAAAAATAAAAAAGAATGTGTTTTTTTTTTCAAAATTGTCGCTCTTTTTTGTTTATAGCGCAAAAAATAAAAACCGCAGGGGCGATCAAATACCACAAAAGAAAGCTCTATTTGTGGGAAAAAAAGGACGTCAATTTTATTTGGGAGCCACGTCGCACGACCGCGCAATTGTCAGTTAAAGTGACGCAGTGCCGAATCGCAAAAAGGGGCCTGGTCCTTTGGCTGCAAATTGGTCTGGTCTGAAAGTGGTTAATCAAAATTAGTCGATTAATCGATTAAAAAAGTAATTGATTAATCAAACACGAAAATTTTAATCAGTAACAGCCCTACTTCAAAGTAGTCTCATCTTGGTTAGTAGTTACATTTAATTTTCTATATTCTGAATAGAGAACCAAGGTCAATCACACGTAGTTGATTTATTCATGATTATAAGTGACGGGAGACAGATATATTTCCATGATACCGTTTTTTTCTCTAGATTAAAATCAAATATAGAACTCTAGTAAAACTGCTAAAAAAAGAGAATTATTACATTTTTGTCACTTTAGAGCAGGATAGCAATCACATTGTTTAGGCATTCTGCCAATAAATGTGTTACATTTAAGACAAACAGCAGCTGGAATATATTTAATATAGGCAATACCCATACAGTGCTATATACAGTAGTGTAAAAATAATCTGGAATTATGTTTCGTAAACCATAATATGGCATTATCAACGGGAAGGTATCATTTCAATGTCCAAGTTATAGTAAAGTCCAATATTGGAGCTCCCCTTTCTTCAAGTTTGCTGTAGTCTTAAGCCAAGAGCTACAAGGGCATTTATGATCTTTTGATGAAAAATGAAAGATTTAACTGCTTGCTAACAGTCACCTTATTTGGTAGATCATTTTTACTAGCAACTTTGTGCTAGTAAATCACTCCTGATTAATCCCTAGCAGGAGCAAATGACAACTAAACAGATGGAACAAAAGGTCCCCTGTGGAGTAAAATACCCTAGTAGCATGTCATAGCATTTTATTGAACTCAATCACAAACCATTGGAGTATTGTGCGATCATACAAGATTAATCACCGTAGGTAGAAACTCAGACCTTAGATCACAAGCTCATATTTGGGGGCAGTATTTCCAAAGGTTGGTCAGCACTGTGCAAGTTCAAGGCAACTTCACAGACTTCTAAAGCCCCATACACACTATTCGATTTTCTGCAGATTTTTGTCTTCAGATTTACCAAAACCATGTAGTGCAAGGGTCTGACTGATTGCATACAATTTGACCTCATATTATATGGTTTTGGTAAATCTGAAGACAAAAATCTGCAGACAATCTAATAGTGTGTATAGGGTCTAAGGGCTGCTGGATGTCTTGTCAATTGACCAACATACAAGCAACCTTTGCACACTTTTAATATGTGAGTTCAGCTCTACATTAAGGCCCCTTTCACACTGGGGCGTTTTTCAGGCAGTAAAGCGCTAAAAATAGCGCCTGTATACCGCCTGAAAAAATCCTGCCCCATTCACTCCAGTGTGAAATCCGGCGGGCTTTCACACTGGAGCGGTGCGCTAGCAGGGCGGCAAAAAAAGTCCTGCTAGCAGCATCTTTGGAGCGGTATAGGAGCGGTGTGTTCACCGCTCCTATACCGCTCCTTCCCATTGACTTGAACGGCAATACCACCGCAAAGCGCCGCTACGGCGGCGCTCTGTGGGGGTCTTTAACCCTTTTTCGGCCGCTCACGGGGGGTAAAACCGCACCGCGAGCGGCCGAATACCGCGGTTAAAACGACGGTAAAGCAGCGCTAAATATAAATCTGCTTTACCGTCACCGCGGCTCCCTGCCCCAGTGTGAAAGGGGCCTAAAGGAGGTGAGCAGACCATGGGCAGGTTCTCTTTCTTTCAAGGTGGTCGAAAATACTCTGCTTTTACTCTACTCTGTATCTTCCTAATTATAATCTCCTGACATTTAAAGCAAGGCCTTCACAAAAGGTTATTGATTAAACTTAGAAGATTGTAATCAGATAGGAGGGGGGACAACCAGAAACAGAGTGTTTTCCACCTACTGGAATGGTTCATGTTGGAGGACTTGCTTCCTCCACTGCTGGCCTTGTTTTCTCTTCCTCTTGCCTGCAAATATCTGCTGCACCATATTGCATGTACAGTACATAAAGGGAGATTTTGCTAGCATGTGAGGAATTTATTTGCATTATGCGGATATAAATATACATAAAGAGTATACAGTGAAACCTTGGATTGCAAGCATAATTCGTTCTGGAAACATGTTTGTAATCCAAAGTTTTCGTATATCAAAGTGAATTTCCCCATAAGAAAAAATGGAAACTCAAATGATTTGTTCCACAACCATTTATTCATAAGTACTCCAGTTTATAATCCACATAAAAAGATTATAGCAATGTGATAGGTTGTGTAACCATAAAATGTCCATCCACAAATGGCAGCTTCTACAAGGGGATTAGAAGCAAAATCCAGCAGGAGCTCCAGAGTATAAAAGAGAAGAGAGGCGCCTCTAAGTGTAGCAATATGATTACATTTAATGAAGGTACAACATTTAGCAACTCACATGGTTGATGATTAAAACAGGCACATCTAAGTATGCAGGCATCCGGGGTAAAGCTGTCCACATAGACCATCCTCCGCACCACCGGCTCTTACCGCTGTCAGTCTGCAATCGTGACCAGGAAAACTACCCTGCAGTAGAGCGATTTGAAAGCAAGGCTTGAAACGCTCATGGAGCGCAGCGTGGAAGGGATGACATTGATGGTGGAGTGGAGGATGGTCTATGTGGACAACTTTACCCCGGATGCCTTCATACTTAGCTGTGTCTGTTTTAATCATTAATCATGTGAGTTGCTAAATGTTGTACCTTCATAAAATTTAACCATATTGCTACACTTAGAGGTGCCTCTCTTCTCTTTTATACTCAGTTGTGACGTGACGCTACTTGTATATCAAGTCAAAATGTAGTTAAAAATTTTACTTGGAAAACGGTCTCAAACCAAGTTACTCTCAAACAAAGGTTTTACTGTATGTATTAGATGTACATGAATTGGAATATAATAAGTGGTAATTATATATTTGAATATATTACTGGTAATATCATATTGTTCATGAGAACAAAACAAAAAAAAACCTAGAAAGGTTTTTGCTGAGCGTAAGTTTAGGGAATATTGATAGAGTTATGTGCAGGGGTTAGTGTTTGGGATGGATTTTAAGGGGAACCCCGGCCAAAAAAAAAATGGCGTAGGGTCCCCCTCAAAATCCATACCAGACCCTTTATCGAGCACGCAACCTGGCAGGCCGCAGGAAAAGAGGGGGGACGAGAGCGGCCCCCCCTCCCGCCTGAACCGTACCAGGCCACATGCCCTCAACATTGGGAGGGTGCTTTGGGGTCCCCCCCAAAGCACCTTGTCCCCATGTTGATGAGGACAAGAGCCTCATCCCCACAACCCTGGCCGGTGGTTGTGGGGGTCTGCGGGCGGGGGGCTTATCGGAATCTGGAAGCCCCCTTTAACAAGGGGACCCCCAGATCCCGGCCCCCCCCTGTGTGAAAGGTAAGGGGGTACAAAAGTACCCCTACCATTTCACCAAAAAAGTGGCAAAAATTGTAAAAATGACAGGAGACGGTCTTTGACAATTACTTTATTAAAATCTTCTTTCTTCTTTCTTCATCCTTCGGTTTCTTCATCTTCTCCTTCCGTCATCTTCTTCCATCTTCTTCTTCCATTTTCTTCTTCCTTCGATTCGCTTCTTCTTGCTCCGGTCTTCTCGTCCTTCTCGTCCGGCATCGGCGTCTCTTCTGGGCCGCTCCTCGCAATGGGAGGCTCCCGCTCTGTGAGGCTTCGCTGCGGCTGACAGGTCTTTTATAATGGAGGGCACCTGGTGACCCCGCCCCCTCTGACGCACGGGGACGTCATGGGGAATTCCCTATGGCTTTCCCCATTACGTCAGAGGGGGCGGGGTCACCAGGTGCCCTCCGTTATAAAAGACCTGTCAGCCGCAGCGAAGCCTCACAGAGCGGGAGCCTCCCATTGCGAGGAGCGGCCTGCGAGAAGAGACGCCGATGCCGGACGAGAAGGACGAGAAGGACGAGAAGACCGGAGCAAGAAGAAGCGAATCGAAGGAAGAAGAAGATGGAAGAAGATGGAAGAAGATGACGGAAGGAGAAGATGAAGAAAGGAAGACCAGAAGAAAGAAGATATTAATAAAGGAATTGTCAAAGACTGTCTCCTGTCATTTTTACCATTTTTGTCACCTTTTTTGGTGAATGGTAGGGGTACATTTGTACCCCTTTACCATTTCACACAGGGGGGGGGCGGGATCTGGGGGTCCCCTTGTTAAAGGGGGCTTCTAGATTCCGATAAGCCCCCCGCCCGCAGACCCCCACAACCACCGGCCAGGGTTGTGGAGATGAGGCCCTTGTCATCAACATGGGGACAAGGTGCTTTGGGGGTCTCAGACCCCCAAAGCACCCTCCCAATGTTGAGGGCATGTGGCCGGTTCAGGCGGGAGGGGGGGCCGCTCTCGTCCCCCCCTCTTTTCCTGCGGCCTGCCAGGTTGCGTGCTCGGATAAGGGTCTGATATGGATTTTGGGGGGACCCTACGCCATTTTTTTTTTTTTTTTGGGGTCCCCTTAATATCCATCCCAGACCTGAAGGGCCTGGTATTGAATTTGGGGGGACCCCTACGCATTTTTTTATCAATGACTTCAATGAATGACAGTTCTCTGTGTTACGGATCCAACAATTCATTTGCCGGCAAATAGCTGCGAGTGATTTTAAATAGCCTTTTTTTCCTGCAAAAATGACACATTGTACAGGAACAGTTCTCTATATTAGATATACTGAATCTCGAATCATTCGAAGCATTCGTTATATCCGCTATTATAATTTCTTTCATATTAGTTGAAATTAGATATTTGTTAGTTGGATTCGAATTGTTCTCTGTATTACGGGAATCGGCAATTAGCAGCGAGTGATTTTAAATGTCTTTTTTTCCTGCAAAAATGACACATTGTACAGAGAGAGTTCTAAGCACTGGAAACATGCCCCCCTTCTATATACTATATACTATAGAGTATGCCTATGAAGGGGCGCAGGTTTCCCGTGCTTAGAACTCTCTCTGTACAATGTGTCATTTTTGCAGGAAAAAAAAAACTATTTTAAAATCACTCGCGGCTAATTGCCGATTCCCGTAATACAGAGAACAATTCGAATACCACAACTAACAAATATCTAATTTCAACTAATATGAAAGAAATTATAATAGCGGATATAACGAATGGTTCGAATGCTTCGAGATTCAGTATATCTAATATAGAGAACTGTTCCTGCAGTGTCATTTTTGCAGGAAAAAAAAAAACTATTTAAAATCACTCGCAGCTATTGCCGGCAAATGAATTGTTGGATCCGTAATACAGAGAACAGTCATTCATTGAAGTCATTGATAAAAAAAAAGCGTAGGGGTCCCCCCAAATTCAATAACCAGGCCTTCAGGTCTGGGATGGATATAAAGGGGGACCCCAGCCAAAAAAAAAAAAAATGGCGTAGGGTCCCCCTCAAAATCCATACCAGACCCTCGAGGTCTGGGATGGATTTTAAGGGGAACCCTAGCCAAAAAAAATGGCGTGGGGGTTCCCCATAAATCCATACCAGACCCTTATCCGAGCACGCAACCTGGCAGGCCGCAGGAAAAGAGGGGGAGACGAGAGCGGCCCCCCCTCCCGCCTGAACCGTACCAGGCCACATGCCCTCAACATTGGGAGGATGCTTTGGGGTCCCCCCAAAGCACCTTGTCCCCATGTTGATGAGGACAAGGGCCTCATCCCCACAACCCTGCCGGTGGTTGTGGGGGTCTGCGGGCGGGGGGCTTATCGGAATCTGGAAGCCCCCTTTAACACGGGGACCCCCAGATCCCGCCCCCCCCCCCTGTGTGAAATGGTAAGGGGGTACAAAAGTACCCCTACCATTTCACCAAAAAGTGGCAAAAATTTTAAAAATGACAGGAGACGGTCTTTGACAATTCCTTTATTAAAATCTTCTTTCTTCTTTCTTCATCCTTCGGTTTCTTCATCTTCTCCTTCCGTTATCTTCTTCCATCTTCTTCCATTTTCTTCTTCCTTCGATTCGCTTCTTCTTGCTCCGGTCTTCTCGTCCTTCTCGTCCGGCATTGGTGTCTCTTCTCGCAGGCCGCTCCTCGCAATGGGAGGCTCCCGCTGTGTGAGGCTTCGCTCCGGCTGACAGGTCTTTTATAACGGAGGGCACCTGGTGACCCGCCCCCTCTGACGTAATGGGGAAAGCCATAGGGAAGTCCCCATGACGTCCCCGTGCGTCAGAGGGGGCGGGGTTACCAGGTGCCCTCCGTTATAAAAGACCTGTCAGCCGGAGCGAAGACTCACAGAGCGGGAGCCTCCCATTGCGAGGAGCGGCCCAGAAGAGACGCCGATTCCGGACGAGAAGGACGAGAAGACCGGAGCAAGAAGAAGCGAATCGAAGGAAGAAGAAGATGGAAGAGATGGAAGAAGATGACGGCAAGAGAAGATGAAGAAACCGAAGGATGAAGAAAGAAGAAAGAAGATTTTAATAAAGGAATTGTCACAGACCGTCTCCTGTCATTTTTAACATTTTTGCCACTTTTTTGGTGAAATGGTAGGGGTACAAGTACCCCCTTACCATTTCACACAGGGGGGGGGCCGGGATCTGGGGGTCCCCTTGTTAAAGGGGCTTCCAGATTCCAATAAGCCCTCCGCCCGCAGACCCCCACAACCACCGGGCACGGTTGGGGGGACGAGGCCCTTGTCCTCATCAACATGGGGGGACAAGGTGCTTTGGGGGTCTCAGACCCCCAAAGCATCCTCCCAATGTTGAGGGCATGTGCCTGGTACGGTTCAGGCGGGAGGGGGGGGCCGCTCTCGTCCCCCCTCTTTTCCTGCGGCCTGCCAGGTTGCGTGCTCGGATAAGGGTCTGGTATGGATTTTATGGGGGACCCCATGCCATTTTTTTTGGCTAGGGTTCCCTTAAAATCCATCCCAGACCTCGAGGGTCTGATATGGATTTTGAGGGGGACCCTACGCCATTTTTTTTTTTTTGGCTGGGGTCCCCTTAATATCCATCCCAGACCTGAAGGGCCTGGTTATTGAATTTGGGGGGACCCCTACGCATTTTTTTATCAATGACTTCAGTGAATGACTGTTCTCTGTATTACGGATACGGATCCGAGTGAATTCATTTGCCGGCAATAGCTGCGAGTGATTTTTAAATAGTTTTTTTTTTTCTGCAAAAATGACACATTGTTCTAAGCAGGAACCCCCCCTTCTAGTTGCCTCTATATTAGATATACTGAATCTCGAATAATTCGAAGCATTCGTTATATCCGCTATTATAATTTCTTCATATTAGTTGAAATTAGATATTTGTTAGTTGTGGTATTCGAATTGTTCTCTGTATTACGGGAATCGGCAATTAGCCGCGAGTGATTTTAAATTGTTTTTTTTTTCCTGCAAAAATGACACATTGTGCAGAGAGAGTTCTAAGCACGGGAAACATGCCCCCCCTTCTATATACTATATACTCTAGAGTATGCCTATGAAGGGGGGTCAGGTTTCCCGTGCTTAGAACTCTCTCTGTACAATGTGTCATTTTTAGTGTTTGGGCTCTAAGGCAATAGTATAAAAATGGAGCTTACTGTAGCCAAAGTTGTTACCAGATCCCTGCTCTGTGGGGGGAAGGGGTTCTGGGGATAGTTACTATTGCACAGTGGCCTCTCTAAAACCCCACTGGGTTCCTGTGCTCAGGAGATCGTTTGCAGCAGAATTATGTGTAGCAACCTCCTCTAGTTACAGTAGGTTATTGGGCCAAATTTCGTTTTTGACTATGATTTCTTGGCCATTTTTCAAAGAATATGGATGATAACACAAAAACTTTTCTTTCACTCATGGTTAGTGTTTGGTTGAAGCCATTTATTATCAATCAACTGTGTTTACTCTTTTTAAATCATAATGGCACCAGAAACTACCCAAATGACCCTTATTAAAAGTTTACATACCCCAGTTCCTAATACCGTGTATTGCCCCCTTTAACATAAATGACAGCTTGAAGTCTTTTGTGGTATTTGTGGATAAGGCTCTTTATCTTCTCAGATGGTAAAGCTTCCCATTCCTCTTGGCAAAAAGCCTCCAGTTCCTGTAAATTCTTGGGCTGTCTTGCATGAACTGCTTGTTTGGGATCTCCCCAGAGCGGCTCAATGATATTGAGATCAGGAGACTGAGATGGCCACTCCAAAACCTTCACTTTATTCTGCTGTAGCCAATGACAGGTCAAGTTGGCCTTGTGTTTTGGATCATTGTCATGTTGGAATGTCCAAGTACGTCCCATGCGCAGCTTCCTGGCTGATGAATGCAAATTTCCTGTGCCCTTGTAGCTCACACATCCCCAAAACATCAGCGATCCACCTCCGTACCTTTTATCATAGGCCTTGTTGACTCCTCTCCAAATGTAGCCTTTATGGTTGTGGCCAAAAAGCTTAATTTTGGTCTCATCACGCCAAATGACTTTGTGCCAGAAGGTTTAAAGCTTGTCTCTATCCTGTTTGGCGTATTGTAAGCGGATACTTTGTGGCATTTGGGTAGTAATGGCTTTCTTCTGGTGACTCGACCATGCAGCCTATCTGACAGAAGCTTCCCAAATGACCCTGATCAAAAGTTTACATACCCTGGTGATTTTGGCCTGATAACATGCACACAAGTTGACACAAAGGAGTTTGAATGGCTATTAAAGGTATCCATCCTCACCTGTGATCTGTTTGCTTGTAATTAGTGTGTGTGTATAAAAGGTTTCTGGACTACTGACAGACTCTTGCATCTTTCATCCAGTGCTGCACTGACATTTTTGGACTCTGAGTCATAGGGAAGCAGACATCCCAACCTGCAAAAACTAATTTCAGGGAGGTGGCAAACTCATTTCAGGGAGGTGGCGCTTTGCGCCATGTCAACCCCCCCAATTAAATGCAGCGGTATTAGTGCCCATGAAATAGAGCTCAGGCATGCACTGAGTACAGAGTTCAGGGTTTAGGAGTGTGCTATGTACAGAGGGCAGGGTTCAACGGGGGGAATTAGGGATCAGTGTGGAGAGAGAGAACATTAGGGATCAGTGTGGAGAGAGGGGACATTGGGGATCAGTGTGGAGAGAGGGAAGATTAGGGATCAGTGTGGAGAGAGGGGACATTGGGGATCAGTGTGGAGAGAAGGAACATTGGGGATCAGTGTGAAGAGAGGGCACATTGGGGATCAGTTCAGAGAGAGGGGACATTGGGAATCAGGGTGGAGAGAGGGGACATTAGGGATCAGATTAGATGGCTGGGTAGGGCTGGCTAAAATAGGAGATTAAAAAGGGGATGTTGCTCATAGGAGACAGGAGTAGGTGTTCTTGCTCAGAACGGCAACCACACTGAAGGCTTACCAGAGCAGGGAAGGTTTTGTGCCGCCGGGAGAGGAGTGCTGTGATTTGGAAACAGAGAAGCTGGGCTTTTCTGTTTATAAGTGACAGCAGTAAACAGAGGAGTGAGTGATCAGTGCTGGAGGTGGCGTAACGCTGTTCGGTCTGAAAAAAAGCCCTAAATCCGCCTGTCACTCAGCCACAGACTGAAGACAGAGCAGCCAAAGCTGTACTCCGTTCGGCCGCTCGGGCTGCTCTGTCTCCTGTCTGTGGCTAAGTGACAGGCCCAGCCAGGAGATTTCCCAGCGCTCGTGGGTGTCAGGGAGCCCCCAGCCAAATGCAGGAGGCTCCCACAAGTCACGGGAGACTTGGGATGTCTGGGAAAGCAAAAGAATTGTCAAAGGATCTGCGGGAAAAGTTACTTGAAATGTATAAAACAGGAAAGGGATATAAAAAGATACCCAAGAAATTGAGAATGCCAATCAGCAGTGTTCAAGCTCTAATCAAGAAGTGGAAAATTAGTGGTTCTGTTGAAACCAAACCATGGTCAGGTAGACCAACTAAAATTTCAGTCACAACTGCCTGGAAAATTGTTCAGGATGCAAAGAAAATCCCTCAAATAACTTCAGGTGAAATACAGGAAAACATGTGGTGTGGCTGTTTCAAGATGCACAATAAAGAGGCACTTGAAGAAAGATGGGCTGCATGGTCGAGTCACCAGAAGAAAGCCATTACTACACAAATGCCACAAAGTATCCGCTTAAAATACGCCAAACAGGATAGAGACAAGCTTTAAACCTTCTGGCACAAAGTCATTTGGAATGATGAGACCAAAATTAAGCTTTTTGGCCACAACCATAAAAGCTACATTTGGAGAGGAGTCAACAAGGCCTATGATGAAAAGTAAGGAGGTGGATCGCTGATATTTTGGGCATGTGTGAGCTACAAAGGCACAGGAAATTTGCATTTATCAGCCAGGAAGCTGCGCATAGGACATAATTGGACATTCCAACATGACAATGATCCAAAACACAAGGCCAAATCGACCTGTCATTGGCTACAGCAGAATAAAGTGAAGGTTTTGGAGTGGCCATCTCAGTCTCCTGACCTCAATATCATTGAGCCACTCTGGGGAGATGTCAAACGTGCAGTTAATGCAAGACAGCCAAGAATTTACAGGAACTGGAGGCTTTTTGCCAAGAGAAATGGGCAGCTTTACCATCTGAGATGATAAAGAGCCTCATCCACAAATACCACAAAAGTCTTCAAGCTGTCATTTATGTTAAAGGGGCCATACACGATATTAGGAACTGGGGTATGTAACTTTTTGATCAGGGTCATTTGGGTAGTTTCTGTTGCCATTATGATTTAAAAAGAGTAAACAGTTGATTAATAATAAATGGCTTCAGCCAAACACTAACCATGAGTGAAAGAAAAGCTTTTGTGTTATCATTCATATTCTTTGAAAAATGGCCAAGAAATCATAAATTCTGCCAGGGTATGTAAACTTATGAGCACAACTGTAATTGATTGTTTTGTCTGGTCAGGGTTTCCTAGCTGGGTAATAAATAATAAAGGAAAGCACTTGAATCCACTCAGAGATCTAATTCAATTTAAAGGATAATTCCGTCAATATGGCGGGCTTCATTCCCAGGAGCAAAAACGTATTATAGAAGCAAACAATGACAAGAAATCTAAGAAATATAATGAATGAAAAAATGGTAAACCTTATTAGAAAATTCACGCAAACATCTTAAACAGTAAAAAGAGACTCCACAGGTGAATCACCCATCAAAACCTGTGGGGTCCTTTCTATGACAATACCAGATATACACAGGTGAAATAGATGGCTGTAGAAAAATGTGTAAAAAAGAATCACAACAGAAAAACAAAAAAACAAGACATGTGGTATAAAAACAATGCTGAACACTGCTATTAAAGATGTGGGGGTCATCCACTCTTTTTACTGTTTAAGATGTTTGCGTAAATTTTCTAATAAAGTTTACTATTCTTTCATTCATTATATTTCTTAGCTTTCTTGTCCCGATGTGAGCATTCGTGAGTCTGCTATGGTCTCACATCCTCCCTCATTGTTTGCTTTCCTAGCTGGGTGTTTTATTCCTTCTGCTTCAGGGAGGCAGGGAGGGTCAAATAACCACTATGAATATTTTCTTCCCCCAAACCAATCCTTGGAAGGAGGCATTAAGAAGGTAGCTACGGAGGTAGTAAGTGTTTTGACACCTTGCCAGAATGTTCTTTCTACTGCTGGGGGAGGGGTTCCAGTTCTCCAGGCAAGAATTTGTTGTGTGGGCCTCAGCAGGTGCTGAACTTAGGGCCTGGAGAAGATTGCCAAAGGATTATGTATGCTGAAGGACACTGTCCTGAAGTCATGGTTTGGAGAAGGATCTTTTGTCTCCCTCATTGATGCCACATGACTGAACATGGAGAATGCTCAAACATGCATCCCGCACCAACATTATTACTAGCCTGATCTGTAATGCTGCTGTAGGCAAACCAGCAGCTCTCTGCCTAACTGCACGTTAAAGTGGTTCTAAAGGCAGAAGGTTTTTGCCTTAACCCCTTCCCGACCAGCCGCCCCACAGTTGTACTGCGGCAGGTTGGCTCCCTGGGTGAATCGATGTAGCTGTACGTCGATTCGCCTTTTGACCACTAGGGGGCCTTTACTGTCTCCCCGGGGCCATGTTCTATTGTCAATTTTTTTTAATTTTGCCATATGTTGTGGACTGCTTCCCAGTATTATATCTGGATAACTTTGCCGGTTGGTTACCACATTGTTTGGTGGGCTTTGAAGCCCAAGATACCTGCCCCTCTATTGTTACTGGATCCACATCTTTTGTATTATTTTGTCCCTGCTTTTTTTTAACTTTCTGACCAATCCTGCTTCTTTCTTGCTAGCAGATTGGGCTGGCTTTACTTTGCCTTTGTACAGACCGTC
Source organism: Lithobates sylvaticus (assembly GCA_028564925.1). Classification (NCBI taxonomy): domain Eukaryota; kingdom Metazoa; phylum Chordata; class Amphibia; order Anura; family Ranidae; genus Lithobates; species Lithobates sylvaticus. The sequence continues at coordinate 561,175,797 of CM053027.1, read as the reverse complement.
ATAAACTAGTCTCCATTGGGACGGTGCTTTTTGCGCAATTACCTGGATACATATGTCTGAGACGAATATTACTGCAAGGTATTGTTTACATACCAATTAACCCTTCCCCATTTATTTTTTATTTTTATTTTTTCTCTTTCCTTGTTCTGTTCTTGTATGTGTCCGTGTGCTTTATGGCTCTCCCCATTAAACAGACTAACATTTTTTTAAATATATATTGTTATATCATTATTCTGATTTTAAAGTTTATATGTTCTATTTTCAGACAGTGAGATCCGTTCTCTTTATTTGCTATCTATAGAACCCTGACTGTGTCCTGAAGAAGCCTAACGGTGAAACGCGTTGATACACAAGGGCTCACTGTACATTATGTATTAGTATACATGATGTTTATTCTTCTTTGAATGTTTCATTTGTGTTCTGTTATTTTTCTAATAAATATTGTTATTTTTTCATACTTCTTTGTTGTTTCCTATGCCTTTAAAGTCCGACCTAGGTTTACTGGTTTAGTACTCCTTCCCCTTTTGTGTATTCCATCTATTTACGGATGTGGCTATGTGAGTGCGTTCCTTTTTCTTCATAATGACCTCCATACGTATTCTAGGTAATTGACTAGATAGTGATGCAAGTATCAACATGATGTCCCCAAGTTAGTAATTGTAACTCTCATATTAGTATCATCACAGGTTTTCCTTTAAAGCTAGACATGGGCAATCTGCTGGCTGTCATAAAGGCAGGGCAGAAGCAGCATTTCCAAATCAATAAAACTTTTAGAGAATAACTTAGTGACATTGAACCGACACACACAGCAAAATGTGTCCAGAGGGAATACAGAGAAAAGTCAATAGTATTCAGCCAGTAGAAGATAATCATACCAGTCTGAGTCTCCAAGCAGAAGATTTAATCACAGTAATCTGCCAACACTGCAAGGAATTAGTCCATAACTTTCACTTAACTTATGCGAGTTATGCCATTTCCTAAAGTAGGATTATTCTTTTTGATTATGGCATGCCTTAGTGCTGCCAAGTGAATGACTGTCGCATATCCTGTCGTGTCTTTTATAGCACATTAGAAGAGTTCACTAGGGATGAGCCGAACACCCCCGGGTTCGGTTCGCACCAGAACCTTCGAACCGACCGAAAGTTCGCGCGAATTTTCGAACCCTATACGTTATAATGGACGCGAACGTTCGAAATCAAAAGTGCTAATTACAACGGCCAATATGCATGTTAATGTCATAAAACAGGTTTGGGGACCCGGGTCCTGCCCCAGGGGACATATATCAATGCAAAAAGAACTTTTAAAAACTAACGTTTTTTCGGGAGCAGTCATTTTAATGATGCATAAAGTGAAAAAAAAAAAGTGAAATTTTCCTTTAAATATGGTACCTGGGGGGTGTCTAAAGTATGCCTGTGAAGTGGCATGTGTTTCCCGTGTTTAGAACTGTCCTTGCACAAAATGACATTTGTAAAGGAAAAAAAGAAGCCATTTAAAACCACTTGCGGCTTTAGGTTTGTTCTTAAGTAGAATCTGAACAGGTACATTATGAAGTGTAGCTCCATCCCAAAAAAATCTATTTTTAAGCTTTTTGGAGAACATAGGGAGGGGTTATCACCCCTGTAACATTTGCTGTCTTTGCACATCTGTTCAGAACATGTCACCTAACTTTCCGTCCCAATGACAAATGTTTTTGGAAAAAGTGGGGTTTTAACCACTTCCCGACCGCCCCCTGTATATATACGTCGGCAGAATGGCACGTACAGGCAGAACCACGTACCTGTACGTGCCATTCTTCCGGCGGGTGGGGTGTCCGATCGGAACCCCCTCCGCCGGCGGGGACGGTCGGCATCGCTTCAGGAGCGATCCGGGACGAGGGGACGGCCAGTGGTTTCTGGCCACCCCCTCGCGATCGCTCCTGGCGAATGAAAAGCTTCCCCTTCCTGTCTATTGTATAGACAGGAAGGCGGAAGTGATGTCACGCTCGGTGCGCCGGTCTATGTGACCGGAACGCCGAGCAGAGAACATGTAAAGGTTAGTGCACAAACAGTACACTGACACCAGTACACATAGGCACACAATCCACCCCCCTGTCACCCCAAGATCACCCCCCAGATCACCCCCTCCCCCCCCCAGTCACAGTGTCACTAATTGCAGTGATCATTTATTTACTGATCACTGCATTTAGTGTCAGTGTGACTGTAATAACTGTCAGGGCAGTTAGTTTTAGGTCCAAGGTAGCCCCCTACCCCCCCCTAATAAAGGTTTAACCCCTTGATTGCCCCTAGTTAACCCCTTCACCCCCTTTTGCCAGTGTCACTAAGCGATCGTTTTTCTGATCGCTGCATTGTGTCGCTAGGTAACCATTTTTTTTTTATTTTAACCGCCATGTTTTATATAGGTTCATAAATAGTTTTATAGGTCAGGTACCCCCATATTACAACCTAAATAAAGGTTTTAACCCCCTGATTGCCCCTAGAGTTAACCCTTTCACCAGTAATCACCGTATAACTGTCACTGGTGACGCTGGTTAGCCAGTTAGTTATTTCGTTATTTAGGTTCCCCGTCAGGTTTTTATATAGCGTCAGGTACCCCCATATATTACCTAATAAAGGTTTAACCCCCTGATTGCCCCTAGTTAACCCTTTCACCCCCCTTTTGCCAGTGTCACTAAGCGATCGTTTTTCTGATCGCTGCATTAGTGTCGCTAGGTAACCAGTTTTTTTTTTTAGGTTAACCGCCATGTTTATATAGGTTCATAAATAGGTTTATAGGTCAGGTACCCCCATATTACAACCTAAATAAAGGTTTTAACCCCCTGATTGCCCCTAGAGTTAACCCTTTCACCAGTGATCACTGTATAACTGTCACTGGTGACGCTGGTTAGCCAGTTAGTTATTTCGTTATTTAGGTTCCCCGTCAGGTTTTTATATAGCGTCAGGTACCCCCATATATTACCTAATAAAGGTTTAACCCCCTGATTGCCCCTAGTTAACCCTTTCACCCCCTTTTGCCAGTGTCACTAAGCGATTGTTTTTCTGATCGCTGCATTAGTGTCACTGGTGCCGCTAGGTAGCCAGTTTTTTTTTTGTATTACTGTTACGGGTGACGCTGGTTAGTTAGCTTGTTTTTTATACTGTCAGGGCACCCGCCATTTATTACCCAATAACGGTTTAACCCCCTGATCGCCCCGCGGGTGATATCAATTAGGTTTTAGGGTCAAATAAGGTCTGCGTCGCCCCAGGTTAGTGCCAGTACCGCAAACACCCACGCGCAAAGCATACACCTCCCTTAGTGGTATAGTATCTGAACAGATCAATATCTGATCTGATCAGATCTATACTAGCGTCCCAGCAGTTTAGGGTTCCAAAAAAACGCATTGTTAGCGGGATCAGCCCAGATACCTGCTAGCACCTGCGTTTTCCCCCTCCGCCCAGCCCAGCCCAGCCCACCCAAGTGCAGTATCGATCGATCACTGTCACTTACAAAACACTAAGCACACATAACTGCAGTGTTCGCAGAGTCAGGCCTGATCCCTGCGATCGCTAACATTTTTTTTTGTGGTAGCGTTTTGATTCAGTCGCTAACAGTCAGGAGCTTTTTTACCTGTGAATCTCAAAAAAATAAAAAAAACAAAAATAGTTGTCGTTTTATTGTTCTCTCTCTCTCTCTATTGTTGCTCTTTTTTTACTCCATTCTATTCTGCAATGTTTTATTATGTTTTATCATGCTTGCTTTTCAGGTATGTAATTTTGTTTACTGTGTTTTAGTGTTAAGCATTTTTTTGTTTTCAGGTGCGCCATTCAGTTGCAGCGCGGATTTATTTATCTTGACAGCAACAGCGTTTGCTCCCACGATACATAAAGCCGCGACTCCAACGCTGTAGGAGGTGATTTCACCACCACAGTTAAAAAAAAGAGCATATGTGCCGAAGCATGGGGGCAGCAGGGGGGGCGGAGGAGCGATTGGCTCCTAATGCCACGTACATACGGTCGAAATTCCGACCGTGTGTACACGGCATAACTTTTGCGGGAGGATGCCCCCATGCATCGACATATATAAATGGTGCATGTATGCCCATCATTAGAAGTGGGTGGATGAAGGGAGGTATTCTAATGGTGGGCATACCCACCAATCAATCTCTTTTTTTCGTTCAGCCAAGAGGCTGCATGAAAAAAAAAAAAAATTACAATATATGTCCAGTATGTTGCTGGACTTTGAATGGTTATACCAGAATGATGCCTGCAGGTTTAGGTATCATCTTGGTATCATTCTTTTCAGCCAGTGATCGGCTTTCATGTAAAAGCAATTCTAGCGGGTAATTAGCCTCTAGACTGCTTTTACAAGCAGTGGGAGGGAATGTCCCCCCTCCCGGATATAAACCGCGCCATTGGGAAATTGGGAAAGCATTTTATCACACCAATCTTGGTGTGGTCAGATGCTTTGAGGGCAGAGGAAAGATCTAGGGTCTAATAGACCCCAATTTTTTCAAAAAAAGAGTACCTGTCACTGCCTATTGCTATCATAGGGGATATTTACATTCCCTGAGATAACAATAAAAATCATAACAAAGAAAAAAAATGGAAGGAACAGTTTAAAAATAGAATAAAAAAGCTAAATAAATAAAAAAAAAAACTAAAAAAAAAAAAAAAAAAAAGCACCCCTGCCCCCCTTCTCTTGCGCAAAGGCGTACACAAGCGTTGGTCTGGCGTCATATGTAAACAGCAATTGCACCATGCATGTGAGGTATCACCGCGAAGGTCAGATCGAGGGCAGTAATTTTAGCAGTAGACCTCCTCCGTGAATCTAATGTGGTATCATGTAAAGGCTTTTAAAGGCTTTTAAAAATGTATGTAGTTTGTCGCCACTGCGTGTTTGTGCGCAATTTTAAAGCATGTCGTGTTTGGTATCCATGTACTCGGCCTAAGATCATATTTTTTATTTCATCAAAAATTTGAGCAATATAGTGTGTTTTAGTGCATTAAAATAAAAAAAAGTGTATTTTTTCCACAAAAAATGCGTTTGAAAAATCGCTGCGCAAATACTGTGTGGAAAAAAAAAATGCAACACCCACCATTTTAATCTGTAGGGCCTTTGCTTTAACAATATATATAGTGTTTGGGGGTTCAACGTAATTTTCTTGCAAAAAAAAAATATGTTTTCATGTAAACAAAAAGTGTCAGAAAGGGCTTTATCTTCAAGTGGTTAGAAGAGTGGGTGACGTGTGACATAGGCTTCTAAATGTTGTGCATAAAATGCCAGGACAGTTCAAACCCCCCCCAAATGACCCCATTTTGGAAAGTAGACACCCCAAGCTATTTGCTGAGAGCAATGTTGAGCCCGTTAAATATTTTTTTTTTTGTCCCAAGAGATTGAATAATGAAAAAAAAAAAAATATATATATTTTTTTTACAAAAAGTTGTCACTAAATGATATATTGCTCAAACATGTCATGGGCATATGTGGAAATACACCCCAAAATACATTCTGTTGCTTCTCCTGAGTACGGGGATACCACATGTGTGGGACTTTTTGGGAGCCTAGCTGCGTACGGAACCCCAAAAACCAAGCACCGCCTTCAGGCTTTCTAAGGGAGTAATTTTTTTATTTCACTTCTCACTGCCAATCACAGTTTCGGAGGCCATGGAATGCCCAGATGGCATAAAACCCCCCAAAATGACCCCATTTTGGAAAGTAGACACCCCAAGCTATTTGCTGAGAGGTATTGTGAGTATTTTGCAGATGTCGCTTTTTGTCACAAAGTTTTGAAAATTGAAAAAAGAAAAAAAAAAATTTTTTTTCTCTACTTTCTTCATTTTCAAAAACAAATGAGAGCTGTAAAATACTCACCATGCCTCTCAACAAATAGCTTGGGGTGTCTACTTTCCAAAATGGGGTCATTTGGGGGGGTTTTGTGCTATTTTGGCATTTTATGGCCTTCGAAACTGTGATAGGTAGTGAGGAGTGAAATCAAAAATTTGCACCCTTAGAAATCCTGAAGGCGGTGCTTGGGTTTCGGGGCCCCGTACGCGGCTAGGCTCCCAAAAAGTCCCACACATGTGGTATCCCCATACTCAGGAGAAGCAGCAAAATGTATTTTGGGGTGCAATTCCACATATAACTATGGCATGTGTGAGCAATATATCATTTAGTGACAACTTTTTGAAGAAAAGAAAAATTCTTTTTTATTTTTGTCTTTATTCAATCACTTGGGACTAAAAAAAAAAATATTCAATGGGCTCAACATGCCTCTCAGCAAATAGCTTGGGGTGTCTACTTTCCAAAATGGGGTCATTTGGGGGGGTTTTGTACTTCTCTGCCATTTTAGCACCTCAAGAAATGAAATAGGCAGTCATAAATTAAAAGCGGTGTAAATTCCAGAAAATGTACTCTAGTTTGTAGACGCTATAACTTTTGCGCAAACCAATAAATATACGCTTATTGGCATTTTTTTTACTAAAGACATGTGGCTGAATACATTTTGGCCCAAATGTTTGACTAAAATTGAGTTTATTAGATTTTTCTTATAACAAAAAGTAGAAAATCTCTTTTTTTTTCAAAATTTTCGCTCTTTTTCCGTTTATATCGCAAAAAATAAAAATCACAGAGGCAATCAAATACCATCAAAAGAAAGCTCTATTTGTGGGAAGAAAAGGACGCAAATTTCGTTTCGTTACAAAATTGCATGACCGCGCAATTACCAGTTAAAGTAGTGCAGTGCGAAATTGAAAAAAGACCTCTGGTCCTTAAGCTGACAATTGGTCCGGGGCTGAAGTGGTTAATTGAAACAAGGATTGGTGATAAAGTATCAGTAGAGAGGAGATACCTTTTTCCCAAATTAAATCTAACAGGATAGAATTTCCCTTCCTAGGGGTAGATTTCCTCTCACTTCCTGTTTTCTCTTTCCATTTGCAAGTAGGAGTCGTTTGTAAGTTGGATGTTTGAAAGTAGGGGCCTGGCGTATATACTCTGCAGAAATTTGCCCTATTAGATGTTGGTGTAGCCACAAGACTGGTGGGCTCAGGAATGGGCCCTGCTGTGAGTTAATAGATCAAGATTTGTAATTGCATGCACCTGTTGAACAGGGCAGAAAAATTGGGGGTGGTGGTGGTGGTGGTGGACGGTTTTGCCACAAGACTGTAAGCTCTCACAGTTACTCTTGGTGGGCGCAGGAATGGGCCCTGCTGTGAGTTATTAGATCAAGATTTGTAATTGCAAGCACCTGATGAACAGGGCAGAAAAATTGGGCCTTTGGCGGTGGTGGTGGACGGTGTTGCCACAAGACTGCAGGCCCTCATAGTTACTCTTGGTGGGCGCAGGAATGGGCCCTGCTGTGAACTATTAGATCAAGATTTGTAATTACCCGCCCCTGTTAAACAGGGGCTGAAAAATTGTGCCTTAGGCACTGGTGCTGGTGCCACAACACTGCAACCCCTCACAGAGACTGTACTTGGAGCACAGCAGTCACACGTGTTGCGAAGCATTTTTTAAAAAAAATTGTAAGTACCCGCCCCTGTTAAACAGGGGCTGAAAAATTGTGCCTTAGGCACTGGTGCTGGTGCCACAACACTGCAACACGGCCCTCACAGAGACTGTACTTGGAGCACAGCAGTCACACGTGTTGCGAAGCATTTTTTTAAAAAATTGTAAGTACACGCCCCTGTTAAACAGGGGCTGAAAAATTGTGCCTTAGGCACTGGTGCTGGTGCCACAACACTGCAACCCGGCCCTCACAGATACTGTACTTGGAGCACAGCAGTCACACGTGTTGCGAAGCATTTTTTTAAAAAATTGTAAGTACCCCCCCTGTTAAACAGGGGCTGAAAAATTGTGCCTTAGGCACTGGTGCTGGTGCCACAACACTGCAACACGGCCCTCACAGAGACTGTACTTGGAGCACAGCAGTCACACGTGTTGCGAAGCATTTTTTTAAAAAATTGTAAGTACCCGCCCCTGTTAAACAGGGGCTGAAAAATTGTGCCTTAGGCACTGGTGCTGGTGCCACAACACTGCAACACGGCCCTCACAGAGACTGTACTTGGAGCACAGCAGTCACACGTGTTGCGAAGCATTTTTTTAAAAAATTGTAAGTACACGCCCCTGTTAAACAGGGGCTGAAAAATTGTGCCTTAGGCACTGGTGTGGTGGCATGGACCATTGAGGAGGAGGAAGAGGATAGTCAGTGAACATAAGAGGACAGTCACTCAGCATCAGCATAGGCAGTCTTGAAGGGATGTGACATTAAAAATTATTCGGTTATATCCGCCTCAGGTGCCTGGTAGCTGGTGGTGATCCAAGACTGATTCATTTTGATGAATGTCAGTCGATCAACCGAGGCGGTGGACAGGCGCACCCTATGATCAGTCACAAATCCTCCAGCAGCACTGAATGTGCGTTCGGAAAGAACGCTGGAGGCAGGACAGGCCAGTAGCTCAATTGCATACTGTGCAAGCTCTGGCCAGTGATCCATCCTCAGGACCCAGTAAGCCAGAGGATTTTCGGTGGGAAAGGTGTCCAAGTCTGACCTTGCCCCAAGGTATTCCTGCACCATGTATATCAGACGCTGGCGATGGTTGCTGGAACCGATCATACCTTGGGGCTGCGGACTAAAAAATTGTCTGAACGCATCGGTCAGACGTCCACCTTCCCCACCGCTCCTTCTGCCACTGACCGAAGCCTCAGCAACTCGTCGCCCAGGACCAGGAGTTTGTAGCCTCCCAGTTTCTGGGAACGCGTTGCACAGACCTTTCTGCAAGGCCTCCCTGAGATGTCTCATCCTCTGCTCCCTCTGCGACGGCAAGATAAGGTCCGCAACCTTACCCTTGTACCGCGGATCAAGGAGAGTGGCCAGCCAGTAATGGTCCCTCTCCTTGATCCGAAGAACACGAGGATCCTTCCGCAGGCTTTGCAGGATCAGGGAGGCCATGCAGCGTAGGTTAGCTGAGGCATTCGGTCCGGAGTCTTCTGGGTCACTGAGGATGACATGATCGCCAGCCACCTCCTCCCAGCCATGTACAAGTCCACTGGTTTGTTGGGACTGTACATCATCCCTAAAAGACTGCTGCTGCTGATGCTGAGTGCCAGGCTCCACCTCCATGCTCACACAATCCTCCTCCTCCTCCTCCTCCTCCTCCTCATCCTCTTCCTGTGTGATGGGTGGGACAGAAGGAACACTGTCCGGATAAAGGGGGCCTTGAGAGGCAAGGAAGTCCTCCTCTTCCTGCCTCTGTTCTGCCTCAAGTGCCCTGTCCATTATCCCACGCAGCGTATGCTCCAACAGGTGGACAAGAGGGACAGTGTCACTGATGCATGCACTGTCACTGCTCACCATCCTCGTGGCCTCCTCAAATGGTGAGAGGACAGTGCATGCATCCCTGATCATGCTCCACTGACGTGGGGAAAAAAAACCAAGCTCCCCTGACCCTGTCCTGGTGCCGTAGTCGCAAAGGTACTCATTGATGGCCCTCTGCTGCGTGTGCAGTCGCTGCAGCATGGCCAACGTTGAGTTCCACCTGGTGGGCATGTCACATATTAGGCGGTTCTTGGGCAGGTTCAGCTCCTTTTGCAGCTCAGTCAGCCGAGCACTGGCATTATAAGATCGGCGGAAATGCACACAGACTTTCCTGGCCTGCCTCAGGACATCCTGTAAGCCTGGGAACCTGCCCAAGAACCGCTGCACCACCAGGTTGAGGACGTGAGCCATGCAGGGCACATGGGTGAGCTGCCCCTGTCGCAGGGCGGAGAGGAGGTTGGTGCCATTGTCAGAAACGACCATTCCTGGCTTAAGCTGACGTGGCGTCAACCACCTCTCGGCCTGCCCCTGCAGAGCTGCCAGAACCTCTGGCCCAGTGTGGCTCCTGTCCCCCAAACACACCAGCGCAAGCACGGCATGGCATCTTTTTGCCTGCGTACTTGCGTAGCCCCTTGTACGCCTACGGAGCACCGCTGGTTCCAAGGACAGAGCACTGGACACGTGCTGATGACGATGCACGACCACGTCCACGTCCACGGCCACGTCCACTAGAAACAGAGCCTGCCTGCCCTGTGTTCTTGGCTCTGCACGCTCTGCCTCCCCTTGGTGGTCTTCCAGCCATTGTAGTCGGTAGTCCTGTGGGTGCTGCTGAGAAGAATATATAGGAGCTCTGTGTGATGCCACTAACACACTAGAAGTCCTGTGGGTGCTTCTGCAAAGAAAATAGAGGAGCTCTGTGTGATGCCACTAACACACTAGAAGTCCTATGGGTGCTTCTGCAAAGAAAATAGAGGAGCTCTGTGTGATGCCACTAACACACTAGAAGTCCTGTGGGTGCTTATGCAAAGAAAATAGAGGAGCTCTGTGTGATGCCACTAACACACTAGAAGTCCTGTGGGTGCTTCTGCAAAGAAAATAGAGGAGCTCTGTGTGATGCCACTAACACACTAGAAGTCCTGTGGGTGCTTATGCAAAGAAAATAGAGGAGCTCTGTGTGATGCCACTAACACACTAGAAGTCCTGTGGGTGCTTCTGCAAAGAAAATAGAGGAGCTCTGTGTGATGCCACTAACACACTAGAAGTCCTGTGGGTGCTGCTGAGAAGAAAGTAGAGGAGCTCTGTGTGATGCCACTAACACACTAGAAGTCCTGTGGGTGCTTCTGCAAAGAAAATAGAGGAGCTCTGTGTGATGCCACTAACACACTAGAAGTCCTGTGGGTGCTTATGCAAAGAAAATAGAGGAGCTCTGTGTGATGCCACTAACACACTAGAAGTCCTGTGGGTGCTTCTGCAAAGAAAATAGAGGAGCTCTGTGTGATGCCACTAACACACTAGAAGTCCTGTGGGTGCTTCTGCAAAGAAAATAGAGGAACTCTGTGTGATGCCACACTAACACACTAGAAGTCCTGTGGGTGCTTATGCAAAGAAAATAGAGGAGCTCTGTGTGATGCCACTAACACACTAGAAGTCCTGTGGGTGCTTCTGCAAAGAAAATAGAGGAGCTCTGTGTGATGCCACTAACACACTAGAAGTCCTGTGGGTGCTGCTGAGAAGAAAATAGAGGAGCTCTGTGTGATGGGACTAACACACTTCAAGTCCTATAGGTGCTTCTGAGAAGAAAATGTAGGTCTGTGTGTAATGGGACTAACACACTTCAAGTCCTATAGGTGCTTCTGGGAAGAAAATGTAGGTCTGTGTGTAATGGGACTAACACACTTCAAGTCCTATAGGTGCTTCTGGGAACAAAATATAGGTCTGTGTGTAATGGGACTAACACACTTCAAGTCCTATAGGTGCTTCTGGGAAGGAAATAAAGGTCTGTGTGATGGGACTAACACACTTCAAGTCCTATAGGTGCTTCTGGGAACAAAATATATGATCTCTGTGTGATGGGACTAACACACTTCAAGTCCTATAGGTGCTTCTGGGAAGGAAATAAAGGTCTGTGTGATGGGACTAACACACTTCAAGTCCTATAGGTGCTTCTGGGAAGAAAATGTAGGTCTGTGTGTAATGGGACTAACACACTTCAAGTCCTATAGGTGCTTCTGGGAACAAAATATATGATCTCGGTGTGATGGGACTAACACACTTCAAGTCCTATAGGTGCTTCTGAGAAGAAAATGTAGGTCTGTGTGTAATGGGACTAACACACTTCAAGTCCTATAGGTGCTTCTGGGAAGAAAATGTAGGTCTGTGTGTAATGGGACTAACACACTTCAAGTCCTATAGGTGCTTCTGGGAACAAAATATATGATCTCTGTGTGATGGGACTAACACACTTCAAGTCCTATAGGTGCTTCTGGGAACAAAATATATGATCTCTGTGTGATGGGACTAACACACTTCAAGTCCTATAGGTGCTTCTGGGAAGAAAATGTAGGTCTGTGTGTAATGGGACTAACACACTTCAAGTCCTATAGGTGCTTCTGGGAAGGAAATAAAGGTCTGTGTGATGGGACTAACACACTTCAAGTCCTATAGGTGCTTCTGGGAACAAAATATATGATCTCTGTGTGATGGGACTAACACACTTCAAGTCCTATAGGTGCTTCTGGGAAGAAAATGTAGGTCTGTGTGTAATGGGACTAACACACTTCAAGTCCTATAGGTGCTTCTGGGAACAAAATATATGATCTCTGTGTGATGGGACTAACACACTTCAAGTCCTATAGGTGCTTCTGAGAACAAAATAAATGATCTCTGTGTGATGGGACTAACACACTTCAAGTCCTATAGGTGCTTCTGGGAAGAAAATGTAGGTCTGTGTGTAATGGGACTAACACACTTCAAGTCCTATAGGTGCTTCTGGGAAGGAAATAAAGGTCTGTGTGATGGGACTAACACACTTCAAGTCCTATAGGTGCTTCTGGGAACAAAATATATGATCTCTGTGTGATGGGACTAACACACTTCAAGTCCTATAGGTGCTTCTGAGAACAAAATATATGATCTCTGTGTGATGGGACTAACACACTTCAAGTCCTATAGGTGCTTCTGGGAAGAAAATGTAGGTCTGTGTGTAATGGGACTAACACACTTCAAGTCCTATAGGTGCTTCTGGGAACATAATATATGATCTCTGTGTGATGGGACTAACACACTTCAAGTCCTATAGGTGCTTCTGGGAAGAAAATGTAGGTCTGTGTGTAATGGGACTAACACACTTCAAGTCCTATAGGTGCTTCTGGGAAGGAAATAAAGGTCTGTGTGATGGGACTAACACACTTCAAGTCCTATAGGTGCTTCTGGGAAGAAAATGTAGGTCTGTGTGTAATGGGACTAACACACTTCAAGTCCTATAGGTGCTTCTGGGAACAAAATATATGATCTCTGTGTGATGGGACTAACACACTTCAAGTCCTATAGGTGCTTCTGGGAAGAAAATGTAGGTCTGTGTGTAATGGGACTAACACACTTCAAGTCCTATAGGTGCTTCTGGGAACAAAATATATGATCTCTGTGTGATGGGACTAACACACTTCAAGTCCTATAGGTGCTTCTGGGAAGAAAATGTAGGTCTGTGTGTAATGGGACTAACACACTTCAAGTCCTATAGGTGCTTCTGGGAAGGAAATAAAGGTCTGTGTGATGGGACTAACACACTTCAAGTCCTATAGGTGCTTCTGGGAACAAAATATATGATCTCTGTGTGATGGGACTAACACACTTCAAGTCCTATAGGTGCTTCTGGGAAGGAAATAAAGGTCTGTGTGATGGGACTAACACACTTCAAGTCCTATAGGTGCTTCTGGGAAGAAAATGTAGGTCTGTGTGTAATGGGACTAACACACTTCAAGTCCTATAGGTGCTTCTGGGAACAAAATATATGATCTCTGTGTGATGGGACTAACACACTTCAAGTCCTATAGGTGCTTCTGGGAAGAAAATGTAGGTCTGTGTGTAATGGGACTAACACACTTCAAGTCCTATAGGTGCTTCTGGGAAGGAAATAAAGGTCTGTGTGATGGGACTAACACACTTCAAGTCCTATAGGTGCTTCTGGGAACAAAATATATGATCTCTGTGTGATGGGACTAACACACTTCAAGTCCTATAGGTGCTTCTGGGAAGGAAATAAAGGTCTGTGTGATGGGACTAACACACTTCAAGTCCTATAGGTGCTTCTGGGAAGAAAATGTAGGTCTGTGTGTAATGGGACTAACACACTTCAAGTCCTATAGGTGCTTCTGGGAACAAAATATATGATCTCTGTGTGATGGGACTAACACACTTCAAGTCCTATAGGTGCTTCTGGAAGAAAATGTAGGTCTGTGTGTAATGGGACTAACACACTTCAAGTCCTATAGGTGCTTCTGGGAACAAAATATATGATCTCTGTGTGATGGGACTAACACACTTCAAGTCCTATAGGTGCTTCTGGGAAGAAAATGTAGGTCTGTGTGTAATGGGACTAACACACTTCAAGTCCTATAGGTGCTTCTGGGAACAAAATATATGATCTCTGTGTGATGGGACTAACACACTTCAAGTCCTATAGGTGCTTCTGGGAAGAAAATGTAGGTCTGTGTGTAATGGGACTAACACACTTCAAGTCCTATAGGTGCTTCTGGGAAGAAAATGTAGGTCTGTGTGTAATGGGACTAACACACTTCAAGTCCTATAGGTGCTTCTGGGAACAAAATATATGATCTCTGTGTGATGGGACTAACACACTTCAAGTCCTATAGGTGCTTCTGGGAAGAAAATGTAGGTCTGTGTGATGGGACTAACACACTTCAAGTCCTATAGGTGCTTCTAGGAACAAAATATAGGAGCTCTGCCTGCCTGCCACGAACACACTACAAGTCCTATAGGTGCTTCTGGGAACAAAATATAGGAGCTCTGCCTGCCTGCCACGAACACACTACAAGTCCTATAGGTGCTTCTGGGAAGAAAATGTAGGTCTGTGTGTAATGGGACTAACACACTTCAAGTCCTATAGGTGCTTCTGGGAACAAAATATATGATCTCTGTGTGATGGGACTAACACACTTCAAGTCCTATAGGTGCTTCTGGGAAGAAAATGTAGGTCTGTGTGTAATGGGACTAACACACTTCAAGTCCTATAGGTGCTTCTGGGAAGAAAATGTAGGTCTGTGTGTAATGGGACTAACACACTTCAAGTCCTATAGGTGCTTCTGGGAACAAAATATATGATCTCTGTGTGATGGGACTAACACACTTCAAGTCCTATAGGTGCTTCTGGGAAGAAAAAGTAGGTCTGTGTGATGGGACTAACACACTTCAAGTCCTATAGGTGCTTCTGGGAACAAAATATAGGAGCTCTGCCTGCCTGCCACGAACACACTACAAGTCCTATCGGTGCTTCTGGGAACAAAATATAGGAGCTCTGCCTGCCTGCCACGAACACACTACAAGTCCTATAGGTGCTTCTGGTAACAAAATATAGGAGCTCTGCCTGCCTGCCACTAACACACTACAAGTCCTATAGGTGCTTCTGGGAACAAAATATAGGAGCTCTGCCTGCCTGCCACGAACACACTACAAGTCCTATAGGTGCTTCTGGGAACAAAATATAGGAGCTCTGCCTGCCTGCCACGAACACACTACAAGCATATCCTGTCGTGTCTTTTATAGCACATTAGAAGAGTTCACCAAAGCTCATTGTGCATTACGTGAATGTTCTTTTTACAACTGTTTAGGCATTCACTCAATGTGGCATTTCCTTAATCAGACTCTTACTAGATGATCTGTGCATTAAAGGTTTCCATTATCAGTCCATTACTTAGCCATATTAGAACTTAGGCTGTCCAAAGACCTCCGCACAATCCAACTGATATCAGGCATCATCCAGCTTTGTTACAAAGGCTTATTTGGCTCAGCTGAATGTTCCTGTGCTTGTGAATGCGGAACAGAGGAGGGAGTATTATTATTTAATAGGCACAAGGGTTCATTTTTAACATAAAAGATCCTGAAAAGGGAGAGGTGAATATTGTGACAGTGCTATACCCCTGCCACTGTGTTAATGGAAATAAAGTTCACACTGGGTTCTCAAGGATGCAAGTTGAGGGGCTCTAGAATGTCAATGCTGAACTGAGAAAATATTTTCAGTTTTCTCTGGGATTGGTAACTCCCTGTTTGGGTTTTAGAGCCCAGAGACTTTGAAGAGTCTTGGGAGGGTAGAAGCCTCTAACCAGCAGGCTATGTGTGAAGGTGTGCACAGCTGTCATAATCCAGGGCCATGTGCAACCCTCATAATCAATGGCCTGACAGATGAGGTCTTACTAATGATTTGTACAGGGTGAAATTATATTTCTGTCACTGGAGTCCATACCTATTTTAATACAATAAAGGATTTAGCTTGCTTTGGAAACGGCAGCTTGGCATTGCATGCTATTATTAACCACTTCAGCCCCGGACCAATTGGCAGCCAAAGGACTTGCGATTCGGCACTGCGTCGCTTTAACTGACAATTGCGCAGTCGTGCGATGTGGCTCCCAAACAAAATTGGCGTCCTTTTTTTCCCACAAATAGAGCTTTCTTTTGGTGGTATTTGATCGCCCCTGCGTTTTTTTTTTTTGCGCTATAAACAAAAATAGAGCGACAATTTTGAAAACAATGCAATATTTTTTGCTATAATAAATATCCCCAAAAAATATATAATTTTTTTTTTTCCTCAGTTTAGGCTGATACGTATTCTTCTACATATTTTTGGTAAAAAAAATCGCAATTAGCGATTATTGATTGGTTTGTGCAAAAGTTATAGCGTTTACAAAATAGGGGATAGTTTTATAGCATTTTTATTAATATTTTTTTTTTTTTACTAGTAATGGTGGCAATCAGCGATTTTTTATTGTGACTGTGACATTATGGCGGACACATCGGACATTTTTGACACATTTTTGGGACCATTGTCATTTATACAGCAATCAATGCTATTTAAATGCATTGATTCCTGTATAAATGACAGTTGTAGTGAAAGAGTTAACCACTAGGGAGAGGGGTTATGGGCTGTGACGTGTGTTGTGTTTTTTACATTAGGGGGCGGGGCTGACATCTGACGTCATTGATCGGCTTTCCCGATGACCGAGAACAGCCAATCAATGACAGGCAGAGTAGGAAGCGCGGGGAGAGGTTTGTTTACACATACCTCTCCCCGTTCTTCAGCTCCGTGACCCGATCGCGGGTCACCAGCGGCGATCGGGTCCGCTGGTCCCGCGGCCGTGGTCACGGAGCTCCCGACCGGGTCGCGAGCCACGGGCAGGCATTTAAAGGATCACGTTCAGGTACGTGATTTTGCCTGCCCATGCCATTCTGCTGACGTATATATGCAGTGGGCGGTCGGGAAGCGGTTAAGTTTATGATCAACCAGATCCTTCTCCATCATTGACTCCCCCAGTTGTACCCCCCCTAGTATGTAAGATGCATACATATTCTTAGCCAAGTACATAACTTTACATTTACAGTGTCAACTAGACACGTGCACTGCCGAAAATATTTGTTCGTTTTTGTTCCATTCAGGTTTTTTTTCACTTTTTCAGGTCATTCGTTATGATCGTAAATTTGTAACTTCTGAAAAATTTGAATTCGTTATGTTCCATTTGTTTGGATGCGGTATTCGAAAACTCAAATATTCAGAAATCCGAAAATCTGAAATAATAACTAACTAACTAATAATAACTAACTATTAAATTATAGGTATTGGAATTTCCTTTCAAATTTGTCTGTTTATGAACGTAATGAATATGAATTATTCCGAAGTTACAAATTATCCAAAATAACGAATGCCGCACCTAAATGAATGGAACATAACAAGTTAATAATATTAAAAAAAATAATAATAATAAAAAGTTATTATTATTATTTATTATTATAAATTTGTTACATTCCATTCGTTTAGATACGACATTCGTTATTTTGGTTAATTTGTAACTTTGGATAAATTCGTATTCGTTATGTTCACTAACAGCCAAATTTGAAAGAAAATTCCAATACCTAAAATTGAATAGTTAGTAATAGTTATTATTATTATTAGTTAGTTGTTTTTATTTTTGATTTCAGATTTTTGGGGTTTTCAAACTTTCGGATTTTCGTTCTTTTGAATTTTTGGATTTTCATTCTTATTTTCTGACTTTCTTATTTTTGGATTTTCGAATTTTCAAATTTACGAATTTTCGAATTTACGAATTTACGAATTGTCGTTTTTGGAGAAATTTGTTAAACGGGTTTGTCGTTAACTTGAATATTTCCGAATGAACAAATTTGTCGAATTTTGTTGAAAAACTAATTTGGAACTAAACAAATTGCAAATGTCAAATATCAACATTAAACGTCATTTGCCACACAGTTGTCCAATTAGAGCATTGAGGTTGGCTTGTAAGTTGTAAACATCCTGTAAGGACGTTATTCCACTGCATAGCTTGGTGTCATCTGCAAAGACTGAAATGGTACTTTTAATCCCAGACCCTATATCATGTATAAATATACTAAAAGTAAGTGTCCCAACACTGAACCTTTGGGTACACCACTAACAACCCTAGACCATTCAGAGTAGGAATAAGCCAGTCTTTACCTTTACCTTACACATTAGCCGTATGTGGGAAACTGTGTCAAACGCTTTTGCAAAAAAGTTTGCTACGTCCACAGCCACTCCTTTGTCTAAGGTTTTGCTTACCGCCTCATAAAATGAAATCAAATTTGTTTGACAACTTCCAGCAAAACTCATCTATGTGGTCTTTTTATTAAACTTTCCAGTATCTTCCCAACAATAGAAGCTAAACTTAGAGGTCTATAGTTACTTGACAAAGACTTTGACCCTTTTTTAAATATGGGCACCACATGAGCTTTACACAAATCCAGTGGTATTATTCCAGTCCCTAACAAGTCCCTAAAAATTTTAAACAATGGCTTTGAACAGAGCTCAATTATTTTAGGACCCGTGGGTGTATGCCATCTGGTCCAGGTGCTTTACTCACCTTTATTCTGTCTCAATATTTCTGGACTATATAATTAATAATATGACCCTTTGTTTAGAAAGTTTGAAGACCCCTACCCCAGATAACCGTCATCCAGTAAGGAATGGAGGCCCTATCATAGGCTTGAGATGATTGCCCATCTAAAACCAAGTTCTCATTAAAACAAATAAAGTAAAAGTGATAGCAAATGACTGACAGCAAAAGCTGTTCAGGAGGCACCTGGGTTTCCAGCTGATGTCCCCCTAACATCATCTAGATCTTCTCTCCACTTCTATGTAGAGAGACTTAAACATGCATGAGCATGCCTGAGCATTTTAAAATGGTGGACAGAGAGGTGAATTTATTATCCGGCAAATGATTACTTTAGAAAAGTTTCTATTTATATAACAGGTTTGGTAAAACTTCAATTGGCTCTAGAGGTATAGGTACAGAACGAGAGAGAAAGGGAAGAAAATGTTTGTAAGCTATTAGCTAGCACTGTTATCTTATTCATTTTACTGATCCCAAAGGCTCACTTTAGGGCATTAAATGATCATTGTCAATAATCAATAGTGTCTGTAGGCACTACAGCAGAAGCCGCACAGTCTGAAATACAAAGCCTGTCCATTTGGTTGTGCTTTTCCAGCTCATAGCTATTGTTCCTTTCTGTACGTAGCAGAATCTCTAACCTCTTCCAGTATAATGAGAACCGTCAAGGCCAAAGATAGCTGACATCTTTCATTATGTAGCGGGTTGTGAGGCATGGTAGGTGTAAAGGTGGTAAAAGTGTGTTACCCCACACATGTGCCGTTACCGTGAGCAGTGACTTTATCGCGGCCAATCACAGAGCCGGAGCCGTGATACCCGGAAGTAACCCCCGGGAGTGATGTCAGCCGCCGGAGCAGTGTATGGGCACTGTAGCGAGGGCTTCAATCTCAGGTGAGTATTACATAATAAGCTAGTATGCTATGTATACTAGCTCATTATGCCTTTGTCTTGCAGGTGTTTTTTTTTTTTTTTTAAAAGTAGGTTTACATCCACTTTAAGCCTTTATAATCACCTTAAATCATGGAACATGCTAACAATTTATTAATTTTCAGATGGGCCAGGAATTTTTATACATGCATTAAGAGTTGTAGTGATAGCAACGCTACTAAAACTTCTGTTATTGTAATATGCTTTCTTTTTTGTGAGTATTTAAAGAATAAAAAGGCTTTAAAATGAAAAGGGAAAGGGCAAAAGCTTTTAGCCTGCATATGTCTCAAATTCAGAGACACACGACCGGACTTTCTGTCAGAAAAGGTCAGACGGAATCATTCGTCGGACATTCCGATCCTGTGTGGGCTTCATCAGACTTTTTTTTTCTAAAATTCTGACGGACCTAGAAATAGAACATGTTTCAAATCTTTCCGCCGGAACTCCCCCGGAACCAGTTCCTATCGAGAAAACCGCTCGTTTGTATGCTGCTCCGACGGTCCAAAAACGCAAGGGCAGATATTGGCTACTGGCTATTGAACTTCCTTTTTCTAGTCCTCTCGTCTGTCAACGCGTTCTAAACAATCGGACTTTGGTGTGATCGTGTGTAGGCAAGTCCGTTTTGGCAGGACTCCGTCGGAAATCCATCAAAAAGTCCTTCGGAGTTCATTCCGACGAGGAGTCCGCTCGTGTGTACGCGGCATAACCATCTATGCAGTTAATCCACATAATACCATTGCATGCGTACAGAAATGTTGTATGACATCTCTTCCCTGAAGCCAGTACACAGTGTGAGAATCAGCTTTCACCATTTTTATACAGGATGTTGCTTTAAGACTGAATCCTTCTAAAAATAATGAAAAGGAAGACCTGCAACCTATGTCCACATTCTATAAACTAGTAAGGCAAAAGAAGGAAAACTGAAATAAAAATAAATAAAACTCTGTACAATCGAAAAAAAATAAACAAAACATAGCATATAAATCTCTTTCACATGCATGAATAATAAATCTGTGTGACTAAAATATTATCTTAAAATCTTCCATCGCAGAATTTAAAGTGCCAAGTCCAAAATTCAGTGTAACATCCACTTATATGCAATCCATAATGAAAAAAAATATAGTGAAAAAAGTGTGTTTATATATGCAGTGCATTGAAAAATTATTCATACCCTTGAAATTTTGCACATTTTGTCATGTTACAACCAAAAAATGTAAATGTATTTTATTGGGATTTTATGTGGTAGACCAGGGGTAGGCAACCTTTTCAGCACAGTGTGCCGAAAAATGTTTTCAAAGAAATTGAGTCTGCCGATTTTACAACAAAAAATTGTTCACTGCACACTCTCAATCACAAAAATTATTTTTTTATAAAGTAAATGCTGTAAACTACATGAGTATTAGTGACTAATTAACATCCTGCACTCTCATGCCTTAGATCAGCCCCAATTCCTGTACCTCCAGTCCTCAGATCAGCCCCAATTCCTGTACCTCCAGTCCTCAGATCAGCCCCAATTCCTGCACCTTCACACCTCAAATCACTGTACCCCCTGCAAATCTGTCCCCCCACTGTACTACCCTGCACATCTGCCCCACCTCTGTTCCACCACTGTAACCCCCCTGCACATCTGACCCACCACTGTACCCAACTGCTCCTCTGTCCCCTCACTGTACTACCCTGCACACCTGCCCCACCTCTGTACCCCCTGCACATCTGCCCCACCACTGTACCCCCTTCCTCTTCTGTCCCACCACTGTAACCCCCCCCCTGCTCATCTGCACCAACAATGTACCTCCTTTCTCATCTGCCCCACCACTCCCTGCACATCTGCTCCACCGCTGTACCCCCATGCTCTTCTGTCTCACTGCTGAACCACCTTCTCACCTGTCCTAACACTGAACCCATCTGCTCATCTGCCCCACCACTGTAACCCCTTTTATCATCTGCCCCACCACTGTTTCCCCTGCTCTTCTGCCCCACCACTGTAACCCCCTGCTCATCTGTCCCACCAATTTACCTCCTTTCTCCTCTTCCCAGCCCCTGTACCCCCTGCACATCTTCCCCACCTCTGTACCCCCTGCTCTTCTGCCCCACCTACATACCCCCCTGCTCTTCTGCCCCACCTACATACCCCCCTGCTCTTCTGCCCCACCTCTGTACCCCCTGCTCTTCTGCCCCCCTCTGTACCCCCTGCTCTTCTGCCCCACTTCTGTACCCCCTGCTCTTCTGCCCCACCACTGTATCCCTCTGCTCATCTGTCCCACTAATGCACCTCCCTTTTACATCTGCCCCAACACTGAACCCCCCCTGCTTATCTTTTCCACCACTGTAACCCCCTTCTCATCTGGCACTGAACCCCCCTGCTCATCTCCACTGTAACCCCCTTCTCATCTGGCACAACACTGAACCCCCCTGCTCATCTCCACTGTAACCCCCTGCTCATCTGGCACAACACTGAACCCCCTGCTCATCTCCACTGTAACCCCCTGCTCATCTGCCCTATCACTGTACTGTACTCTTCTGTCTCACCACTGCACCCCTTCTCATCTCTCCCACCACTGTACCTCCTGCACTTCTGCCCAATCACTGTACCCCCCTGAACACCTGCCCCACTGCTGTACCCCCGTTCTTCTGTCCCACCGCTGAACCCCCTTCTTTTCGCTCCTACCACTGTAACCTCCTTTCTCATCTTCCCCACCACTTTACCTCCTGCAAATCTGTCTCGCCTCTGTACCCCCCTGCTCTTCTGCCCCACCACTGTAACCCCCTGCTCATCTATCCCACCAGTGTACCTCCTTTCTCCTCAGCATGCAATCGATATAGTTGGACTGAATATAATATATATAAATTAAAACGATAATTAAATGAATAATAAGAAAACACTTATATGATATCCAACTGAAATAATGTATATTAACTGAACTTTCACTACATATTTCAAATATGAAATCAATCCACATTAATTATTAATACAATTTATATTATTTCATTATTTCAGTTGGATGTCACATAAGTGTTTTCATATTATTCTTTTAATTATCATTTTCATTTATATATATTATATTCGGTCCAACTATATCGATTGTATTGATTATATGAAAATTATTCAATCATGAACTGATCGTTATGACGTTTTAAAGTTATATGGATTATAATGCGCTGTGTTTGTGGTGGATGCTAGAGATATAATTGCCACGGGGACATTGTGAGGGCGGATAAACAATTTTCTGTCATTTGCATAAATTGGTGTATTTAAAGATGGTTGCCGTGCGGTACAGCCAATCCCAGGATGAAACCGGTATTACGAGACGCGTCAGGACATGGCTGTACGGTAAACGGAAGTGACTTTCACGCACTACCTGAAGTGACAATTGGAGTGTCAGATCAGGGGAGGAATGACCTATACCTTATGTCCATCGTGACGGGGTATCTCTGGCATCTCCATCATATGAACGCAATTTTACCTTTCCTGTTTGTGAGTATATTACTATCAGGTTATGTGTTTTTTTAATAAATTCTGTTTTTAATTTGACGATATCACACTATTTGGAATCTTATTTCACCTATATTACCCGATGGGGAACATGTACTGACGGAACTCATCTGAACCCTATGGTGGTTAACTGCTTGATTGCCAAAACACGAGTGTGAGACAAATCTTTCTGGTGAGTTTACACCCAAACTGGGGAGTGGAGACATGTTTTGGTCACATGGTGTGGTGTTGGAGGAAGTTATCAAGTGTCGATCCATAGATCTGACCCTATCAAGTGCGATTTATGCACTTTAATATACTATGCACATTATCACTTTTTGGTGTGTTATTTAAATATCTTTGTTGATTATTTTTATCTTTAGCGCTACTGTTTACCTGTTCCCATTTATACTTGGTAGCCTGTTTGTATACTTTATTATTTGTAAGTGGCTGCTTATTCCAATTTTACATCTTTGTAGTATCGTTTTATTTGTGGCGTAGTGTCTAGATCCCATTTTGGGGTGCGCTTTATGAGATCTTGTGGTTTTATTACATGTATATGGTTTAGTTTTGTTTGATTGTGCAGAGTTTTATTTATTTTTATTGCATTTTTTGGTGTGAAAACACATGACAACAACTGCAACAATTATTTATATTATTTATTGAATTTGGTTCACATCTTACGTGGTAGTGCGGGAGACTCTGGTATAGTAAAAAAAAAAGGAAACTTCTGTGTTTCCAGTTGCAGCTATTTCGATTCTACATGTCAATCTTTAAAGTGTATCTATGGTCAAAATGTAAAATCATATATTCATTTTCATATTGCATTTAAATTATTTCTAGCCTACTCTTAATAATACAAATTATCTAGACGTTTGTAAAGTTGCTTTGTGAAGTTTTCCCACACATTTTCTTCCTTGAATTCTGTGATATGTATTCACTATTACCTGTGAGTAGGCACTGATGTGTCACTCATTTCACAGAGCCTGCCTTCTAAACTACAGAAGGGCTAAGAGGAGGAGTTTCAGGAGGCGGAGTCAGTATAGAAATCACTGCATGCAGGCAGCAAGTGACCATGGGACATATAGTCCTTAGAATTTGAAAGCAAAGGGCAGGAGAAGCTGCCACGCTTGCAGAGAATCTAGGACATTGATAAATAGATGATCAGTAGACATGTGCACACTGAAATATTTTGTTTCAGAATTTCGTTTTCGTCCGAAAAATAAATTTATTTAGTTACTCCCAAAATTCATTTTTATTTATTTAGTTTTGTTAAAAAAAGCATTTGTCCAAAAATCAGAAATAATTAAGGTTGAATCTGTCATTGAAGGCTTATGTTGTCTGTCAAATGTTCTAAGAAGATTCGACGGAGCAGCTAAACTGTAAGACGCCGCAATCGTACATTTGCGGTCGAATGTTCCACCTACAAGCTATAGTAGAATTCTAATGTTGTATGACACTAGTAATAGTTATATTTATTAATTATTATTACTAGTCAACCAACATTAGAATTCTTCTATAGCCTATGGGCGAAGCATTTGACCATAAATGTCCGCTCGCGGCAAACTGCTTCGTCAAATCTTCATGTTCAATCTTTTCTCTCTATGTCGAAATAATCTTGGACTAATAGAGTTAAGTTAGGCACATTCAACCTTTTTTGCTATTGTCTCTATAATGTCAAATCTTTTCTCTCTATGACAAATCTTTTCTCTCTATTTCGAATCTTTTCTCTCTATTTAGAATAATCTTGGACTAATAGTGACCACAGGATCGCTATTGTCAGCGTCATGTCGAAATCTCCTATCTATATCGAACTGAAAACGAAAATAAAGCATTTGTTTATGTCGGATCTTTCGGTTTTCGATTCTGCACGTTCGTTATCGTTTGTTAAAACGATAACAAAAATACCCGAAATTCGGACGAATGCACATGTCTAATGATCAGCAGACAAGTTGAACACACAACAGATTTTTACTGTAGGCTTATAGTGACACATCAAACATAATAAGTAATATTTGTATTGCTTTCACAATTTATAAAATGTAAGTGTATACTGTGGCTATAGATTTCCTTTAAGTGCAGGTTAAAAACTCAAAAGGAGAAATCTGATTGTTGCTATGAGCAGGCCAGATTTCCTCTGTGCTTTATTATATAGAGCTCACAGGAGTAGAGAATCTTTAGGTCCCTACGGTCTACCATTACTTTAAAATACAAAACAAAATTGCACACTCCTTTGTATGAAACAAACGAGGATTATTACATTTTAAATGATAGGTTTTCTTTAAATGCATTGATTAAAGTGTACATGAAAGCATACAGCGGATTAGGTATGTAATAATCGTTTAGCATTGTATTAAGCTTCATTAAGCAGGTGAGTATTCTAAGTGCTTCTGTGTCTTGTGGGAACAAACAGCCTGGCAACCATTAAAAAGAAAAGAGCTACAATGCCTTGTTACAGTACATGGAAGGGATTGCAGGCTCGAGAGAAAATGACATGGCCACAACACAAAAGGTGGCCTATGGCACCGCAAAACTAAACAGCAAATGAGCCTAATTATGTCTCTTTCAGTGCTATTCACTTTCTGCCAAATATAATAATAGTCCAAAGGAATATGGGGAATTGCAACTCCAATCTGACTTGTAATGATACTTGTATAATGCCATACTTAGCGTCCCAACCTATACTAACCTACAAACCACCAACCCAGCTGATTACTTACATCAGCCCACCCATACTAACCTGAAATCCCCCCAGCAAGCTCATTAATTACCTCAGTTCAACAACCGCAGCCCACTCTGATGTTTATATCCTCTGGGCTTAAACATTCTTCAGCGCTGGCCGGGCCTGTATAGTGAGCTCCTCTGGAACCGTACGCCAAGGCTAGACAATTTCCTCCCACAGGATGTAAAATGTGGTGGAGGCCATGGCTGTCATGTTGAAGTAACTAAGTAGCTAGGAGGGGTTTATAGCCTAGCATCTGCAAACAGATTTCTGGATCAAGGAAAAAAAATGTTTTTAATATACATTTTCACCAGTTAAAAGGAAATGGAATATTGCTGAAAAACATGCATTACCAAAAGACCTTTCCCAGTTTTTCTTACTTGTGGTTACTAATGGTTTTGTCTTACACTTTGTTATAAAAAAAAAACATGCAGACTTGCTAGAACAAGTGCAAATGAAACAAAAGGAATCTGCCTTTATATCTTATCAATGTCAAATTAGAAGTGGGGTGGACAATG
Organism: Lithobates sylvaticus; assembly: GCA_028564925.1. Taxonomy (NCBI): domain Eukaryota; kingdom Metazoa; phylum Chordata; class Amphibia; order Anura; family Ranidae; genus Lithobates; species Lithobates sylvaticus. The sequence continues at coordinate 561,149,723 of CM053027.1, read as the reverse complement.
TGTAGGTTGGGGAAGGTGCAAAACCTAAAGCGTCACTAAACCCACATCATAAAAAAACTATCAATATATGGCGTGCTACATGCTGTTCATACTCTCTCAGTCACTATGAGATTTGTTTTCTGTATTCTGAAAAAAAACTGGTTGATCCTGCTGCTCTCTATCTCCACCTTCTGTCCAAGTCCCCAACGCAGCTAGGGATTTTGCAGAGCAGTGTTGGCAGCTTTGCACATGCTCAGTTTTCAGTAACTTTCTATACTCCCTATCATATCTGAGCAGCTCATGTGACTGTAGCGTCACACATGAGGGGGTATACACAGTGGTAAATGATAGTCCACTCCTTCCCTCCTCCTCCATGCCCACTAACCAGCTAAACACAACTGGGTTGGAAATTACTTGTAGATTAATGGAGGCTTCACCTCCATCTTATTCTAAGATACAGGCTGGAGGGGCATGACACAGCCTGCGACAAGCAGAAATTCATCCACACCGTGGTATTGCCAGCAAAAAAAATAAAGATTTAATTTAAAATATATATTTGTATGACACTTTAAAACAGTTTATTGGTATTATTTATTTTTACTTTGTATTCCAAAGGCTGTTTTATTTTTTATTTTGAACGTGTGACCAGTAGCAGAGAACTAGAAGCTCCTCCTGCTTATGTTTCCCTGCAGACAGGCTGGGAAAAATCTGGGTCATGTGACAGCTGAAAAAGGAAAAAGGGAATTTGGATGTTTTAGTTTTTTTACAATGCCATCATCCATATAAAGAAATAGAAAGGACAATGTAAATTAAACAGTGTGTGTTTAGTATCACTTTTAATCCAAATCAAACTGGAATTCCTAAAATTTTAATTCAGTATACAAAATGGTTCTTTAAATGATGATACCATGAGGGGCGTGTCCGGCCAGTGGAGAAGATGGCCGCATAGCTGAGAGCTCTTGCTGGATGCCGGAAGGAGAAGATGAAGAAACCAAGGATGAAGAAAGGAAGAAGGACGACCAGAAGAAAGAAGATTTTAATAAAGGAATTGTCAAAGACCGTCTCCTGTAATTTTTACCATTTTGTCACTTTTTGGTGAAATGGTAGGGGTCTTTTGTACCCCCTTACCATTTCACACAGGGAATGGCCGGGATCTGGGGGCCCCCTTGTTAAAGGGGGCTTCCAGATTCCAATAAGCCCCCCCCGCAGACCCCCACAACCAATGGCCAGGGTTGTGGGGATGAGGCCCTTGTCCTCATCAACATGGGGACAAGGTGCTTTGGGGGGACCCCAAAGCACCCACCAATGTTGAGGGCATGTGGCCTGGTACGGTTCAGGAGGGGGGGGCGGTCTCGTCCCCCCCTCTTTTCCTGCGGCCTCCAGGTTGCGTGCTCGGATAAAGGGTCTGGTATGGATTTTGAGGGGGACCCCACGCCAGTTCCCCTTAAAATCCATGACCTGAAGGGTCTGGTATGGATGTTTAGGGGGGACCCCACGTCATTTGTTTTTTTAAATTTGAAATGGGGTTCCCCTTAATATCCATAGCAGACCTGAAGGGCCTGGTTATTGAATTTGGGGGGACCCCCACGCTTTTTTTTTTTTTTTTTTATCAATGACTTTCAATGAATGACTGTTCTCTGTGTTACGGGGCCGACAATTCATTAGCCGTGAGTGATTTTAAATAGCTTTTTTTCCTGCAAAAATGACACTTTGTCATTCGAATCATTCGAATTCATTAGAATCATTCGTTATATCCGCTATAATAATTTCTTTCGTATTAGTTGAAATTCTATATTTGTAGTTGGATTCGAATAATTTGGAGCTGAAATTCGTAAACGGAATTTTTCCTGCAAAAATTACACTTTGTCATTCGAATCATTCGAATTCATTCGAATCATTCGTTATATCCGCTATATAATTTCTTTCGTATTAGTTGAAATTCGATATTTGGTAGTTGGATTCGAAAACGTATTCGAAAAAATTCGTACTACGGATTCGTACGAATGTACGAATTTTGAAAATTTTGTACGAATTTCGAATTCGTACGAAACTAATCGCACATGTCTAATCCCCATTATGCACAGCCCAGCTAAAACCAGGCAGCGCAGGGAGGGAGAGGAGTTCTCCCCTGTGCTGCAGCATGTCACCTTACACATCTCCACACAGGGCACACACACAGAGACCTTTATTGATGGATTCCCAGCAACAGATCAAGCCATATCAGAGAATACTATAAAAAATCTGCTTTTATCCCTCAGAAACACCCTGTTTCATGACTTCTCAGATATGTTTGCATTTTTAAACGATACGGTTCAAACTCACACTAATCGAATCCAGCACTTAGAATCTAAAATGGCCGATCTCTATACTGCTCACAATGATCTCGTAGGAATCAGAGATGCAACGCCTTCAAAATAAATTTAGCGGATTTAGAAGACTGCTCAAGGCGGAACAATATTAAGTTCAGAGGGAACCACGAATCTATTCCACCAAATTAACTTACTAAATTTGTTCAACGCCTCATGAAAGCCCTTATACCATCTCTGAATGTCATTGAATTATGCGTTGACAGGGCCCACCGCATACCCAAACCAAAATTTTTACCTGACACAGCACTTACACAGATACCCTGGCATGCTTCCACTTTTATCATGTGAAAGAGCGAGTCATGGCCGCGGCCAAACCAAATCCAGCAGTCCCAGACGACTTTACTGGTATTCCTTTATACACGGATATATCACAACAAACCACATTGAACAGAAAGAAGCTTACCCCACTCACAAAGATTCTGCGCAACAATAGCATTGTATACCGTTTGGGTTTCCCCACGAAGCTACTCGTCACCTGGAACGGAAAACTATTCCCTATATACAGTGTGGAAAAAGGCATTCTACTCTTTAAACAATGGCAATTGCTCCCTCCAGATGCACAACCTCCTGCTCAACCAACCCCCCGAAAGTCTGGACACGGAGTGGACCTAAACCGTTCTCCATAATCAGTAATGAACCTCTCCCTATCACTACTACTCCTTAGTAGCGTGAGGCATGGAGACCAAACGTTTGGTTTGTCCTCCTCTACCAGTACCTAGTGCATTGCACTATTGGCCTGCTTACCCCCACAGTTACCACAGCAGCCTGAGCTGCCCATTGTACCTGTGTTTAACAGGTGTTTTTTACACATGTTGTTACTTTTCCTTTCTTTCCTAGTCTTTGTTTTTCTAGCACCCTCTGCCCACCTAGTCACTGCCTATGACGCTTCTCCAGCCACAAATGGACATGGATTATTGACTGCACAACCTACGTGGATCTCTGACATCAAGAACTTGCTACCCATCGAGATGCATATGATCTACTCCACTACTGTCCCCACAAACAGAACAACTCTCTGGATTCCTAAGTTTCCATTGCACAGGTACTCTGCTGCGCTGTTGAAGGAAGCCCACTCCCTTAAAGCTGATATCATTTTTGCCCAGGAAACTAATTTTGCTGCCCACAAATGCCCTCGATTGAACTTCTAATGCTACTCCCATCTGTACACAGCTAACAGCCCCAAAAAAGCATGTGGAGTCTTCATTGCTATTAAGGACTTTTTGTCACATCCGCACTATTCCAGACCCTTAGGGCGAGTTTAAAATTCTTATCTGTGAACTGAACCAAGCAACCTTTACGCTTATCAACCTGTACACTCCTAACACTAAACAACGGAAATTCCTTGCCCCCTTGTTTACCAAAGTCTCGGAAGTAGTACAAGGCACCCTCATTCTGGATGGAGACTTCAACACTGTCTTGGATCCCTCTATGGACTCCACTACCCATGCCAGGAGGCCCATATACTCTATTGTATTGTATAAGTATGAATTGTACGATGTATGGAGGTGTTTCCACTGCTCTGAAAAGGACTATACGTTCTTGTCAGCTGTACACTCTTCTTATTACTGCATTGATTTTTTCTTTACTGGAAAGATCCCTCCAAAATGTTCTGAGCTCGGAGATTGGCAAAATATCTTGGTCAGAATATGCACTGATTACTCTTGAATTTGATGACAAACTCACCCCCTTCAATCTGGAGACTAAACACCTCCCTTTTGGAGGACAAGCTACTGTGCCAAACGATCGTGCAAGAACATCAGAACTTCTTTAACTACAATGACACTCCTGAAATCAATGGATTTACATTGTGGAACACTTATAAGGTGTATATGAGAGGGGTACTGATCAAACTGGCTTCATATGTTAAAAAACGGAGGACGAAGCTGATTTCAGACTTGCGCAATTCCATAACTTTAAAAGAACGTGATAACAAAATTAAACGTATCTACTGTACCTCTCAACCATCAGCAGCGCTTATTAATGTGTTTTTACGTAAAGTACAACTCACCCACTAAATAATAACACCTTTTTAAACCCTAGAGACATAGCCAATACACTTGCGGATTACTATCAGTCCCTCTATGACCTCTGCAATGACGTATATACTGTACCGCTCAACCATCAGCAGCGCTTATTAATGTGTTTTTACGTAAAGTACAACTCCCTAACCTTACTAGGGATCAACTCGATTCTATCTCCCAACCATTTACAATCCTGGAAATCTGGTTGATGATGTTTCTCAAATGAGTACTATAAACACCTTTCCAAGTATGCACCATACCAACAATCAGTCTTCAATCTTGCTTCGTCCTCAGGAACCTTTCCACCTGAACTGTTGAGAGCGGTGATAGTGACAATACCGAAACCTAACAAAAATCCTACTAGTCCTGCAAACTATAGACCCATATCCCTTCTCAACGCAGATGTAAAATTATTTGCCAAACTCCTAGCTCTTAGACTACAAAAAATTCTACCTCACTTCATCCACCCGGACCAAGTGGGCTTTGTACCTGGACATCAAGCCCTTGATGGCACTAGACTCCTTATCAACCTGATTTCACAGGCTGGACCCTCTCGAATGCCTTACCTGCTTCTCTCCTTGGATGCGGAGAAGGCATTTGATAGTGTCCACTGGGGATATCTTAAGACAGTACTTAATACATTTGGAATAACGGGATGGATACAAACAGCCATTTTATCCCTCTATTCCACTCCCTCAACTATTGTACTTACTTCAGGGATTACCTCCAAACCAATACACATAACCAATGGAACCAGGCAAGGATGCCCCTTACCACCACTAATTTTTACACTTCTCATGGAACCGTTAGCAGAAAGTATCAGATCCCACCATAATATCACAGGCCTCTCTATAGCCAGTAAAGAACATAAAATAAGCCTGTTCGCTGACAATGTCATGCTCATGCTATCTAATCCCAAGACATCCCTGACCAAGACACAGAAATTATTACATGAATTTAGTGCCATGTCATACTATAAACTGAATGCCACCAAATCCCAAATACTAGGTATCAATGTCCCTACCCCCATGTGAACCACTTTAACCAGGGAATTCCCCTTTATTTGGTCTCCCTACTCCTTGCCCTTTTTGGGAACTCAGCTGACCCAACACACTTCACAACTTTACAGATCCAATTTTAAGCCCTTCCTGGAATATTTACCCCAACAACTGTCCTACCTAAACACCCAATATCTGTCAACAGCAGGGAAAATAGCGGCATTAAAAATGTTGATCCTTCCCAAACTCCTCTATTTATTCTGCACAATAATAATCTCCCTACCACGACGCACCTTCCTTTCCTCGGTTCAAAACAGTTTCAACCAATACATATGGAACCGCAAAGCGCCTAGGTGCTCTCTCATCATTATGTTAAAACATAGAAAACATGGCAGAATGGGAGTCCCCAATGTTACAGCAAATTACAAAGCCTGTGTCATAGACCACCTTAAATATTGGTGGACTCCCTCCACACATAAATTTTTGGGCACAAATGGAGGCTAGCAGTACTCTGCACAAAGACCTCAAATGGACCCTCATTGCCATCAAATTAGGAGCCTCTGTCCCTACTTCTCCTATCCCAACAGTACAGATATCCACTAGACTGTGGTCAGAGCTACCCTTGCTTCTTGCTCAACTAACGGATCACTCTGTAAAATTTCTACCCCAATTTCAGTGCTCGAACATTTCATACCTTGCCTTGATTTGAAACTCTTGAAATCAAAAGGCCTTAACCTTCTAAAAGATCTATATCAGGACACATCCCTCCACAATTTAGATTATTTTGTCTCTCGATTTAACCTCCCCCTCTGCACATTTTCCCTATTTACAAATTCAAACCTTTCTGAGGAAACACCCCCTACCTTTCTACTTGGAACTACCAGCCTCGATATACATGTTCTTTCAGGACTCTACTATTCCTATATAAGGAATTTCCCTATTCTACCACATCTATAATGCCCAAGACTCCTTCTCCAAAACTGCCACTATGACTAAATGGGAAAAAAAAACTGGGTAGGACCTTTCCATATAACTACTGGAAAATAGCAATTTCCACCACATACTCATCTTACAGATGTGTAAACCACTGGGAACATTTTCAAAAAGTAGTACACTCCTGGTACCTTACCCCCTACAAACTCTCTAAGTACTACCCTGACCATACAGTCCTATGCTGGAGGAACTGCGGAGAACTAGGCACATTGTACCATATCCTATGGTCATGCAAATCCATACAATCTTTCTGGAACAAGACCTTCTCAATAATGTCAGACATATGCGACCGATATATAGATCCCAACCCTGAACGTGCTTTATTACATCTAACAATACACAAATTCTCACCCAACTTAAGAGTAGTGATTACACAACTTTTGTTAGCAGCAAAAATAACTATCACAAGGTTGTGGAACACAGCCGAATCCTCATCTCCAACTGATGCTATATTTACGCTAAACCACCAATGCGAGATGGAGAAACTGTTAGCAATCACTGACCTTAAGAGCAAATCTTTTAGAGCTAAATGGGATAGCTGGCTATCCAACCCCAGATGTACAGTCAAAGAATGATAAATTGTTCACCATGAACTAATAACCCAGTCCATACTTTATATACTGTATACTTTTATTTCTTATATATAATGACTAACATAGGGTGACTATTCACCTTTCAGCTTGCAAGTGCACCTCCCTAACCACATACATACCCGGTGCAAGTACCTATGGATGTTTATAGCGACAACATAACAAGGGGTAATTTGTTATATTGACTTTTCTACCAACTGGTGCATCTTGTTACCTGCACTAATTATATCTATTTCCTGTTCCTTTATTTCTCTCTCTTTCTTCTTTTTATTATTCTTTTATTTTCTATTTTTTGTCTCTACATCACTTTATTAGCTACATCAGAAGTAGGGATGAGCCGAACACCCCCGGGTTCGGTTCGAACCAGAACCTTCGAACGGACCGAAAGTTTGCGCGAATTTTCGAACCCTATACGTTATAATGGACGCGAACGTTCGAAATCAAAAGTGCTAATTACAACGGCCAATATGCATGTTAATGTCATAAAACAGGTTTGGGGACCCGGGTCCTGCCCCAGGGGACATATATCAATGCAAAAAGAACTTTTAAAAACTAACGTTTTTTCGGGAGCAGTCATTTTAATGATGCATAAAGTGAAAAAAAAAAAAGTGAAATTTTCCTTTAAATATGGTACCTGGGGGGTGTCTAAAGTATGCCTGTGAAGTGGCATGTGTTTCCCGTGTTTAGAACTGTCCTTGCACAAAATGACATTTGTAAAGGAAAAAAAGAAGCCATTTAAAACCACTTGCGGCTTTAGGTTTGTTCTTAAGTAGAATCTGAACAGGTACATTATGAAGTGTAGCTCCATCCAAAAAAATCTATTTTTAAGCTTTTTGGAGAACATAGGGAGGGGTTATCACCCCTGTAACATTTGCTGTCTTTGCACATCTGTTCAGAACATGTCACCTCACTTTCCGTCCCAATGACAAATGTTTTTGGAAAAGTGGGGTTTTAATTGAAACAAGGATTGGTGATAAAGTATCAGTAGAGAGGAGATACCTTTTTCCCAAATTAAATCTAACAGGATAGAATTTCCCTTCCTAGGGGTAGATTTCCTCTCACTTCCTGTTTTCTCTTTCCATTTGCAAGTAGGAGTCGTTTGTAAGTTGGATGTTTGAAAGTAGGGGCCTGGCGTATATACTCTGCAGAAATTTGCCCTATTAGATGTTGGTGTAGCCACAAGACTGGTGGGCACAGGAATGGGCCCTGCTATGAGTTAATAGATCAAGATTTGTAATTGCATGCACCTGTTGAACAGGGCAGAAAAATTGGGGGTGGTGGTGGTGGTGGACGGTGTTGCCACAAGACTGTAAGCTCTCACAGTTACTCTTGGTGGGCGCAGGAATGGGCCCTGCTGTGAGTTATTAGATCAAGATTTGTAATTGCAAGCACCTGATGAACAGGGCAGAAAAATTGGGCCTTTGGCGGTGGTGGTGGACGGTGTTGCCACAAGACTGTAGGCCCTCATAGTTACTCTTGGTGGGCGCAGGAATGGGCCCTGCTGTGAGTTATTAGATCAAGATTTGTAATTGCAAGCACCTGATGAACAGGGCAGAAAAATTGGGCCTTTGGCGGTGGTGGTGGACGGTGTTGCCACAAGACTGTAGGCCCTCACAGTTACTCTTGGTGGGCGCAGGAATGGGCCCTGTTGTGAGTTATTAGATCAAGATTTGTAATTGCAAGCACCTGATGAACAGGGCAGAAAAATTGGGCCTTTGGCGGTGGTGGTGGACGGTGTTGCCACAAGACTGCAGGCCCTCATAGTTACTCTTGGTGGGCGCAGGAATGGGCCCTGCTGTGAACTATTAGATCAAGATTTGTAATTACCCGCCCCTGTTAAACAGGGGCTGAAAAAAATTGTGCCTTAGGCACTGGTGCTGGTGCCACAACACTGCAACCCCTCACAGAGACTGTACTTGGAGCACAGCAGTCACACGTGTTGCGAAGCATTTTTTTAAAAAATTGTAAGTACCCGCCCCTGTTAAACAGGGGCTGAAAAATTGTGCCTTAGGCACTGGTGCTGGTGCCACAACACTGCAACCCGGCCCTCACAGATACTGTACTTGGAGCACAGCAGTCACACGTGTTGCGAAGCATTTTTTTAAAAAATTGGAAGTACCCGCCCCTGTTAAACAGGGGCTGAAAAATTGTGCCTTAGGCACTGGTGCTGGTGCCACAACACTGCAACCCGGCCCTCACAGATACTGTACTTGGAGCACAGCAGTCACACGTGTTGCGAAGCATTTTTTTAAAAAATTGTAAGTACCCGCCCCTGTTAAACAGGGGCTGAAAAATTGTGCCTTAGGCACTGGTGCTGGTGCCACAACACTGCAACCCGGCCCTCACAGATACTGTACTTGGAGCACAGCAGTCACACGTGTTGCGAAGCATTTTTTTAAAAAATTGGAAGTACCCGCCCCTGTTAAACAGGGGCTGAAAAATTGTGCCTTAGGCACTGGTGCTGGTGCCACAACACTGCAACCCGGCCCTCACAGATACTGTACTTGGAGCACAGCAGTCACACGTGTTGCGAAGCATTTTTTTAAAAAATTGTAAGTACCCGCCCCTGTTAAACAGGGGCTGAAAAACAATGACAAGAGGGACAGTGTCACTGATGCATGCACTGTCACTGCTCACCATCCTCGTGGCCTCCTCAAATGGTGAGAGGACAGTGCATGCATCCCTGATCATGCTCCACTGACGTGGGGAAAAAAAAAAAAAACAAGCTCCCCTGACCCTGTCCTGGTGCCGTAGTCGCAAAGGTACTCATTGATGGCCCTCTGCTGCGTGTGCAGTCGCTGCAGCATGGCCAACGTTGAGTTCTGGTGGGCATGTCACATATTAGGCGGTTCTTGGGCAGGTTCAGCTCCTTTTGCAGCTCAGTCAGCCGAGCACTGGCATTATAAGATCGGCGGAAATGCACACAGACTTTCCTGGCCTGCCTCAGGACATCCTGTAAGCCTGGGAACCTGCCCAAGAACCGCTGCACCACCAGGTTGAGGACGTGAGCCATGCAGGGCACATGGGTGAGCTGCCCCTGTCGCAGGGCGGAGAGGAGGTTGGTGCCATTGTCAGAAACGACCATTCCTGGCTTAAGCTGACGTGGCGTCAACCACCTCTCGGCCTGCCCCTGCAGAGCTGCCAGAACCTCTGGCCCAGTGTGGCTCCTGTCCCCCAAACACACCAGCGCAAGCACGGCATGGCATCTTTTTGCCTGCGTACTTGCGTAGCCCCTTGTACGCCTACGGAGCACCGCTGGTTCCAAGGACAGAGCACTGGAGGAAGAAGAAGAGGAGGGGGTGGAGGAGAGAGGTGTGTCACAACCAGTAGCAGTAGTCGCGTTTTGGAGGAGTGGTGGCGGAACAACCTCCAACACTACTGCACCTTGTCCTGCATCCCTCCCAGCTGCCAATAGAGTGACCCAATGGGCCGTGAAAGAAAGGTACCGTCCCTGTCCATGCCTGCTGGACCATGAGTCAGCGGTAATATGCACCTTACCGCTGACCGCCCTGTCCAGCGAGGCATGGACATTGCCCTCCACATGCCGGTAGAGAGACGGAATCGCCTTCCGCGAGAAAAAGTGGCGTTTGGGAACCTGCCACTGAGGAACCGCACATTGAACAAACTCACGGAAGGGGGCCGAGTCTACCAACTGAAAAGGCAGCAGTTGAAGTGCTAGCAATTTAGCAAGGCTAGCATTCAACCGCTGGGCATGTGGATGGCTGGGAGTGTACTTCTTTCTACGGTCCAGCAGCTGGGGCAGGGAAATTTGCCTGCTGCAATCGGACGTCGGTGTACTGCAAGTACTTGGTTGTGACACACCGAATTCTACACCTTCAGTCCTCTCAGAGCAGCTTTCAGAGAGGACTGAAGGTGTAGTGGGGATGGGAGATCCCAGCTGAGGAGGAGCAAGGAGAGGTCCGCTTAGTTCTTTGGTGTGGGTCTTTTATGTGTGCCTGCCACGAGCTGCATGGCAGGTCGCCATATGTCTGGTCATGCTTGTCGTGCCCAAGCGGCTGATGTTTTGGCCACGCGAGATACGCTTGAGACAAATATTGCAAATAGCAGTGGTGCGATCTGCTGCACTCGTCTCAAAAAAGGCCCACACCAAAGAACTTTTCTGATAACGTGCAGAGGCAGCGCCCTGCACAGGCGGAGCTCTGCGGTGTTGTACAGTTGCTGTGCTGGCCTCTACCTGGCCTCCAGGGGCATCCTGCCTCGTTGGACATGTGACGCCGCATCCTCCTCCTCCTCGTCCTCCTCCTCATCCTCTCTCCCTTGAGGCACCCACGTGGAGTCAGTGACCTCATCATCCCCTCCCTCTTCACCACTAGAGCAAACCTGGCAGTAAGCTGCAGCTGGTGGAACAGTACTGCCAGATTCCTCAAGCTGGGTATCGTCATCGAGCCTTCGAATCGTTGGGCATCCTCCTGGAGCATGTACCCAACACTGTGCTCAAAGAGTTCGGGGGACTCCTCAGGAGGACATGGTGGGTCTAGGGAAGGGGTGGCTGATGATGCTCTGTCAGTACCCTGAGCCTGGGTGAGAGAGATGAGGAGGATGAGGAGGGCTTGGTCATCCATTCTACCAAGCCTTCAGCATGATGCGGCTCCACATGTCCAGCTGCCGGAAAACAAAGACGCGCGTGTCCCATGGCCACGTGCTGATGACGATGCACGACCACGTCCACGTCCCACGGCCACGTCCACTAGAAAACAGAGCCTGCCTGCCCTGTGTTCTTGGCTCTGCACGCTCTGCCTCCCCTTGGCGGTCTTCCAGCCATTGTAGTCGGTAGTCCTGTGGGTGCTGCTGAGAAGAAAATATAGGAGCTCTGTGTGATGCCACTAACACACTAGAAGTCCTATGGGTGCTTCTGCAAAGAAAAATAGAGGAGCTCTGTGTGATGCCACTAACACACTAGAAGTCCTGTGGGTGCTGCTGAGAAGAATATATAGGAGCTCTGTGTGATGCACTAACACACTAGAAGTCCTATGGGTGCTTCTGCAAAGAAAATAGAGGAGCTCTGTGTGATGCCACTAACACACTAGAAGTCCTGTGGGTGCTTCTGCAAAGAAAATAGATAGTTGTTGTGTTGTCTGTGTGTGTGATGGGACAGGTGCCTCTGGGAAGAAAATATAGCTCTGTGTGTGTAATGGGACTAACACACTTCAAGTCCTATAGGTGCCTCTGGGAACAAAATATAGCTCTGTGTGTGTGATGGGACTAAACACACTTCAAGTCCTATAGGTGCTTCTGGGAAGAAAATATAGCTCTGTGTGTGTGATGGGGACTAACACACTTCAAGTCCTATAGGTGCTTCTGGGAAGAAAATATAGCTCTGTGTGTGTGATGGGACTAACACGAACACACTACAAGTCCTATAGGTGCTTCTGGTAACAAAATATAGGAGCTCTGCCCTGCCTGCCACGAACACACTACAAGTCCTATAGGTGCTTCTGGTAACAAAATATAGGAGCTCTGCCCTGCCTGCCACGAACACACTACAAGTCCTATAGGTGCTTCTGTTTGACCCCATAGGGATGTAGTTCTGGGCTCGCCGAGCGAGCGAACGCCCGGTGCTCGATGCGAACGTGGGTTCGCATCGAGCTGAGTAATGACAATGGTGAATACAGTTTGACCCCATAGGGGTGTCTGAGAGGGAGTAGACAACACCTGTTACCTGATAATTTATCAATTGAATTCTTCCCAACGTTCACTCTATTGCTACGGGGATCTGTTCTTTGTATTCAACTGAATGTTTCAACTTACTTTGTCAACTGTATGACAGACAATGTTCACACTTGTTTCATTTTTATTTGTTTCTGTGAAAAATTCAATAAAAAATCATTGAAATAAATGATGATACCATCACCTGCTAACTTTATAGTACTTATATGTTGTATGTGATAATTATTATTATGATTATATAAGATTTATATAACGTCAACAATTTGCACAGTACTTAAGAAAATGGAGGAAGAGAGTATAGTTACAATACAATTCAATACAATAGGGATCAGAGGACCCTGCTTGTGAGAGCTTACAATCTAAAATGAAGGAAAAGGTGTTCGTTTATGAAGCAGTGATCAGCAGAGATCCCGAGGCTCGCCGCTGATCACAGCCCATAAACAGTTTATGAACCAGAGATAATCGGGGGAAGAAGTGTTTGAACAACATGTTCTCCCGCCGATTATCTCCGCACACTGACAATCCTCATAGAATGACACAATAACGGCTAGTTTATGAAGCTGCGATCTCAGCGCTTCACTGGCGATCTGTGTCAGAATTCACCCTCCCCGATTCACCAACTCAGAGGTGGAGAATCGGGGAGTGAAGAGGGAATGTGGGGGGATCTGAGGAGGAAAGAGGAAGATAATTAACTTCCTTATGCCTCGTTCAGACCCCCCAAGACAGTAACCATGTCCCCCTGTCATATGTATGTGTATACATATATATACATATACATATATATATATAAATATATACAATGTGTGTGTATATACATGTATATATGATGTGTGTGTGTGTGTATACATGTATATATTATGTAGGGGGACTCTTTATTTTACTAACATTAATCACACCGTGTGTCCGTGTACTGAGCGGTGATAATTTATCACTGCTTAATAAACTGACATCTCAGTGTATCTGTGAATTTCTGGTACTATAATCTTGTAAAGTCTCACGAGATTCCAGTATCAGGGGCCGTTCTCCAGTGTTGGAAGCGTTTGTAGATCACTTCACTCCTCCAAGGGTGAAGCGATCTACTCCACTTTATAAACTGCCACAGAAAGATCTCCTCTGAGAATGCCTGAGAATGAAGCAGTGAATAGATTTCACTGCTTCATAAAAGGACACCAAAGTGGTACAAAAATGCAATAACTGTAAGGAATGAGCTGATGGAATAGGTAAAAATGTATTAGTTAGAGGCAGGATAGGCCTCTCTGATGAGATAGGTTTTTAGGGATCATCTAAATGTGGACAGAGTAGGAGATGGACAGATTGAAGTAGAGCATTTCAGAGAATGGAAAAGACTCTGGAGAAGTCTTGGAGATGAGCATGGGTGGTCGTGGGAGGAATAGAGAGGAGGGTTTGGTTGGTATTTTGAGACAGGGTTGGCAATGTAGCTGTATAGTTACTACAGACCTCTTGTATGAAATTGCTGAGCCCTCATTATTGGAAAAACTATGTATGAAGAACAGATTAAACAGGCTGAAATTTAAAAATATAGATAAAAAGAAGTAGTTCTGGGCATTTTATAATGTAGTCTAGCATTTCTGATCTGAAGGAACAGCTCTTAGGCAGCTATGCAGTGGATGAGGACAATACACAAGATTGTAGCTCAGATCAGCTTTGAATGTAGAAAACAAAGCTCCAAGCCAGTAACATAAAGTCCAGAAGTGATTTATATTAGGGATTATTTCATAAAAGCCAACACATTTTTGAGGCTCAAGCATTTGCCTTCATCAGGGCTGTCGGAGGCCGAATGTAAAATGTTCTGGACTAGAGATAGAAAGTTTTGTCCCCAATATGTGTTGGCTGCTTTGTAAATCACTAATGCTGTTTTGGACTCATTTATGAATAAAGTATAGTTCATGGCTGTCATACAAGAACATCCCTCTAATCAGTAGGAACTAAGCCCACCAGTTTAGAGGATTAGTGCACTTATACCCAAAAACTGCCTATACAGGTAAGGGGTGCCTGCCTGTAGATCATGGATCTCAAACTGACGGCCCTCCCGCTGTTGCGAAACTACAAGTTCCATGAGGCATTGCAAGGCTTACAGTTACAAGCATGACTCCCACAGGCAGAGGAATAATGGGATTTGTAGTTTCGCAACAGCTGGAGTGTCGCCAGTTTGAGACCCCTGCTGTAGATAAAACAAACCATTAATGCCCTTGCTATAGGTATAAGCCATTACGTACCTCTCAAAGGCTGAAAAACTCCCAGAGGTGGCATCATCCTTTTCTGCCTTTTTGTTAGGACACCCCAAGCCATTACAGCTCACCCTTACCTTCACAGGAGCAAATTCCCCAATCCCCACACACATGTGTGGCCCACTATTTCCTCCGTCACAGCATCACTGAATTCAGATCTACTGCAACAGGGGAGAGAGAGAGCACATGTGAGTGGATTTGAATAAGCTGAGAGTGTGTTAGTAATGTCCCAGCAACACTGCAGGATGAGATGATGCCATCTATGGGAGTTTTTCAGTTAGGCTTTGGAAAGTATGTAAATGGACTACATATATAGCAAGGGCATTATTCGACATTGGTCAAAGATACACAGTTTGTCTTAATCTTAATTGTCCCTCTCCTGCATAGGAAGGTGAAGTATGCCTTTACCGGTTCCCAGAACAGGCAGTTGTAAACCTCAGGCATGAAATATGAACAAAGCATATCCCTCTATAGTCTGTGTCTTAATTAAGAGCACCGTGGGGTTGATTTACTAAGGTCTGTGAACTTTGCCAGTGTAGTTGCACTAATTTTTCTCAGAGCTTAGTATAATCAAGGTTTATTATGTTTTCGAACAGTAAAAAAGTAAAAGTACAAGACAACAATTACAATTCCCCAGAGCATACTAAATGTGGTGAAGCATCATCCAATCATTTGCAAGCAAAAATGCATTTTTTTTTAATTTTCCTTGCACCTGGTTAGGTATTCTTTGCAAAGTGAATCTTTACCACATTTACTAAGCCCTGGGGAAAAATTGGTGCCACTGCGCTTGTGAAGTGCACAGTCGAGTTGCTTTTAGTTAATCAACCCCAAAAGTGACAACAAGAGCAGTCAAGCGCCTTGAGGCGATTCAGTTCGCATTTGCAGCGCTATACAAATCATTCATTCAAAAGTAAATTCTGTTTCTTTCCTCTGCTATCTGCATGAGTCACTTCTCCCAATTTTCCCTGACACCAAGAGAAAAAGGGTAACAGAGGAGGGATCTCCTGCTGATTGACAGCCTCAGCTCAGTTTCTGTGTGCTGTGTGAAGGGGGTGTGTCCTTTCACTCCAATCAACTGTCAGAGCTCTCTTCACTGAGCTCTGAAGTATGTAACCTCGGCTCTCCACCCCTGTTTTCAGACAGCTCAGAAATGCTTTATAAATTCTGGACTTTGAACAGATATAGAAAAGAGAAGACTGCAGATAACAGACACAACTTATGTAGTGTTTTTTCTCATTTCTGTGTATCACCTGAGGGTTGTCACTTCACTGGGTATATGTAAGCGTTTACAACCACTTTAAATGATAACTGTTACAATTACTGGTGTGCTTATGTCACCTCCGAACACAACTGAATGTAAAAGTGTTCTGGACTAGGTACCATATATACTAGGGGAGTACAACTGGTGGAATCAATGGTGGAGAAGGATCTGGGTGTTCTGGTAGATCATAAGCTTAATAATATCGTTCAATGTTAAGCTGCGGTTTCCAAAGTGAGCAAAGTCCTTTCTTGTATAGGAGAGGTATGGACTCCAGAGAGAGAGATATAATTTTGCCCCTGTACAAATCATTAGTAAGACCTCATCTGGAATATGCAGCTAAGTTTTAGGCTCCAGTTCTCAAAAAGGATATCGGGGAACTGGAGAAAGTGGAAGCTGGATACTAATACGTATTGGTAAAGATGATGCAGAGAATATCCAATTGCCTTTTGAGGGATCAGGAAGGAATTTTTCTCCCTGTTGGAGCAAATTGGATCATGCTTTGCTGTTTTTTTTTGCCTTCCTCTGGATCAACTGTGGGTATAGGACTGTGTACAATGGCGGCTGGTGCTCAAATTTCTCAGCCAGTCACCCCCCCCCCCCAGCCAGCCATCTATCCATCCAAAAAACACCCTCCCATCCCCCACTCCCATCACTCGATTGATCGCCGCTACCCACCCATCAAGTGCCGCTTTGCTTGTTCCCCTGCCAGCTCTGAGTCCCAGCCCAGAGTCCCGGCGGTCTCCTCCCAGCCAATCTGGAGTCCTAAAATCTGGCCAATGGGGTCTTAGGACTCCCGGACAATCGGGTCTCAGGACCCGCTGATTGGCCGGGATTGGCCAGGGGGAAAAACAGGAGGACATTAGTGAATATTATTTTGCTAATGTTACACAACTGGGTGGGCTCAGGGTGCAGTGCTCCTCAGGCTCTAATCATGTGCTTCCAAAAAAAAAAAATACCCATTGAAATCCATGCGTTTGGCGCCCCACATATAGATTAGTAGGGCGGAAGCCCGTGCGTCCTGCATGAGCGTACGCCACTGATTGTGTATATAAGATTTTAGTTGATTTTTTCCCTTTTATTGGTAACTATGTAACTTTTTAACAGAAATGACGGGTGGCATCACATGTGCAGCGGCAGCATCCTTGGCTGCAAGGGAGAGACGTGTTTAGTTCTGCTAAAAGCAGCACTCAGAATAGTGTTTCTTACTCCCGCCCTGCACCCCCCCCTCCACTCCCACCAACTTGAACGCCATGGAGCAAGCTGGCATATGAATACATGAATGAACTGTTCCTCCATATTGTGAGCCGGAATAGTAGGTTATAAACTTTCTCCCCATCTAAAAACAAGTTATACAACTTTTGGTTGTGACACAAAGGTAAGACATGTATGTCTTAGGGGTCTGTGTCTGCAGTAGCCCCATATATTGAAAGCCTGGATTAGAAGACCCAGCCATTTATTACATAAGAAAATGATGTAACAATTTTTAATTTATCATTTAATAAAAATGTAAACATTGCTCTATTGTTTCTCTTTACATAAAATGCTCTGTACCACTCACAATCAAAAGGGTGGCTTTGTTTTCCAGCTGGTATGTCTGGCCTGGAGGTAAGCCAGGCAAAGTTTGTTTGTTCGTCTTCAATGGCTTAAAGACAATTATGCGGTAAATTGAGGCAGAAATTGCAAAGCTTACACCAAAGCAAATTCAGCACAACTGCATTACGCCTCTGGTTTGTACGCAATAAAATGATTTTGGAAAATTCATAAAACTTTGTGCCCTAATCACATAAGTATAATGCCATTAGTCCTTCCCTGGAAATCGTGTTTGTCCATAGTTCTATATTGCAGCTGTAATGAATTTAGGATTTGAATAAGTGCTGCAGTAGGGACAGAGGGACACTCAGGCCCCCATCTGTTTAGACTTCCCATCAAGTGAGGACATCTGGGAATTAAACCTGCTCTGACGTTCAGTAGAGCAATCCTGTCCTGCCGACAAAGCAGTCTCACATGTGCTCTAATTGCCCATTAAAACATCAACACTACTCCAATAATGAAAACAGCTTTAACAGTGTTAAATGAAGGATGGGAAAGTGATAAAAGTGTTAAGGAATTAAGCAATGCAGCGGTGGCTCATACGGGCTCCACTGCATCAAATCCACTTCTCCAAAGCACACCCGGACCTGCGAAAATGTAATAAACGGAAATAAATTAATTATTCCCTGTAAAAGATATTTCAGCCTCAGTAAAGCGGAGCTCCAGTCTCCTTGGCAGTTTTCTCCAAAAAATTATCCCTGTGATTCTCTTTATTTGCACAATATAAATAGGATACTGTTATAAGTGTATTTCTTCTTCTTACTTGTAAATATGACATTCAGCACAGGATCCCCGGCAGACAGGCAGCTGCCATTACTAGTGTGGGCATCTGAAGCCTGCTCCAACTTGTTTCCGTGATTCCGTGCAGCTGGTTACTCAGCATGCACCCCATGATCCCTCACCTGCGCAGTAGGAACACAGCACAATGTCAGGGCTGGGTTCAACCCTTCCTTCTCTGAGCTGGCCGCTCATCTGTCGGCTAATTGCCAGCTCCTATCTCTCCACAGTGACTCACCTCTTGATGATATCCTGCTCGTCAGTCCTGCCTACCTAAGCCATTCAGCCCAGACGATCTCTGCCTTCGCCTTGGTCAACATTACAGAGACTATCTCCTGCGTTCCTGTTTAAAGACTTGCTTGGCTGACATCCCTTTTGGCTCCAGATCCTGCTTGCTGTTCCACTATACTGATCCTTGACCTTCTGGCTTGGCTGACTATCCATTCCGGTTACTGAACTTTGGCTTTGTTTTGACTACGTTTGTTCCATTTTACTTTTATTATTAAACTAGTGTGATTTAACTGTACTTCTGTCTCGGTCTGATTTCATGGTTTCTGACACGAGGTGCACTGTGCTGTTTGCAGGTTGCCATAAAAATGGCGGTGGCGGCGGAAGTTCCCACCCCATTGTTATGGAAACCTGTCAATTAACACAGAACCTGAAAGGAAAGCACAGTCCGAAGACTCCTGGGATAGATGACACTGATATCTCAGGAGTCCTAGAGAATTGCCTAATGACGAAAATTGCCTAGGTGGCTGGGAACAGAAGTGCAGACTATATATAGAAAAATAAGGTATTTATAAAAAAATAAATAAATACATAATTTCCATTACAGACAGATCTGCGGGTGGGTATTGTGTTGCAAGGAACATGAAGAAATGGATGGGACCCCACTTTAACTAATGCAGTCAAGGTTATGAATTTGAAAACGCAAAAGGTAACCTTAAGAGCATCATGATGTCATTTTTTGCTGTTGAAATTAAGTGCTTATGTTGTTCCTTTAACCCCTTCCTGCACCCTCCCAGTGACCCCTTACCTGGGTCTTAAGGCCAGGAGGCTGTACAGACTTCCCAATCACATGATCACTGTGATTGGCTGTCACAGTGGTCACATGATGGGGAGCCCGTCCCGCCAGATCCTGATAACAGAGTTACTGTCTGTGACAGATCGGTCACTGTGTTGAAAGCGCACATGTGCAGCATGTGGGCGTTAAGGCCCATCCGTTTGTTTCACATATGTATCACATGGCCAGCAAATGGTTAACAAACCTGGTACTTGATCAGTTTGGCCAATCTTGCTTGAAGTTTTTGAACTGTGATGCAAACCCCATTATAGTCTTTGGGAGGGGGGGAGCTCAGTGAAAGCTGAATGGAGGGAAGGGACACACCCCTTTCACCCTACACAGCAAACAGGAACAGAGATGAGGCCGTCAGTCACAGCCTGTGTGCTGGAGCTCCCTCCCCTATCACCTTTTTACATCTTTGTGTCAGAAAAACTTGGCAGAAGTGACTCATGCAGATAGCAGAGGAAGGAGGCAGCCAACAGAAATGACACATAGGGGGTTATTTATTAAAGGCAAATCCACTACAAGTGCAAACTGCACTTGAAATTGCACTGAAAGTGCACTTGGAAGTGCAGTCACTGTAGATCCGAGGGGGACATGCAAGGAAAATAAAAAACAGCATTTTAGCTTGCACATGATTGAATAATAAAATCAGCAGAGCTTCCCCTCATTTCAGATCTACCCCTCAGATCTACAGCGACTGCACTTCCAAGTGCACTTTTGGTGCAATTTCAAGTGCACTTTGCACTTGTAGTTTACACTTGTAGTGCAAAGTGGATTTGCCTTTCGTAAATAACCCCTATATTGCTCTGGGTTGAAACAAGTACACACTATAGAAGGATACGCTTTGTTCATATTTCATGTTAGGGGTTTACAACCACTTTAATTTGCCTATTTGCACCCATTTGGTCTGTTGTATAAACAGTTGAAAGAGATTTGGTTACTCATTTGTTCCTGTTTAATATGTTCGAAAATGACCTGGCCAGAAATCCATAGCTGTCCTATACCCTGAGTTCTCTACAGTCTTATCTCAAGCAGTGTTATCAGCTGTGCCCAATTAGTTTCTGTAAACTATAGAACACGCTTCCTATATGTTATAGGGAAGAGGAGATTAGTAATCTGTAGTTTTACCTCACTTCTGGTCGTATCATAAGTTGACAATACAGTTCCTTCTTGGATGCAGTACAATGACGTATGTTACTAGAGCGGGTCACTAGGAAAAAATAGAGGGAAAAAATTCTGAAACAGAGAACTAATGCAGCCATCACATAAAACACATGGGTTGAAAACACTTTAAACATGCTGATCCACATGCCAGAGCCAGCTTAATTCTTTATTTAACACAAAAGAGGGTTTATTCTCTTTATACAACAAAGGGTTAAAAAAACAATGGGTTTTAAGTAGGACGCTGAGTGTTCAAATAACTCTGTTGAACTGTGGTATGGTCCATTCAGATTGCCTGAGTGCAACTTGTAAATGTTCAGCTACAGTGGCTTCCAGTGTTAAGGGGTATCAATAGACATTCTATAGGAGGCTGCCCACCTCTGCTCACCAAGGCCAACAGTTTGCATATAGTGGTATATTATATGCTGTTCACCTATGACTACCAGTGTTCACAGGTTAAATTAAAGTCAGCCTACATCTGATGAGAACACCTTTAATGCCCCGTACACGTGGTCGGATATTCCGATGGAAAAAGTCCGATCGGATTATTATCACGTTCGGAACGATTGGATTTTCCGACAACTTTGTCCGACCGTGTGTATGCAACACCAGTTTCAAACAAAATCCGTCGGAAAAAATCGGATGGATTTTGTGGTCGGAATTTCCGACCGTGTGTATGGGGGCTTACATTTTTCCCCTGTGAGTGATAGGTACAAAAAAAAAAATAATAATAAATAAATAAAAAATACACAGACACGAAAGAAAAACACATTTTTTTTTAGCTTTCAGGCACCTTCAGCTTCTAGTGAAGGCATATCAACATTTACATGGCCCCAGGGCCGGGACAAGGGGTGGGCAGGAGGGGCGGCTGCCCCTGGCGCAATGGTTTATTGAAGGGGGTGGGGGGGGACCCTAACCCTTAGGGAAAGGGGGGCGCGGCTTGGCATCTTTGCCCTGGGCGCTGGGTGACCTTGTCCCGTCACTGCATGGCCCGAACCATCTTCTTAGGAAACCACCTTGACAAGAACCAGTTTCTCATCCAGTTTTGGTGTATACGTTTGATATTACTTTAGTATCATGTTCTTGTGATATTGCAATGTAGCATCAGCATTCTTGTGTTCAGAACTATAAAATGATTTTCTGGCAATCCAGACACTACTATTATTAGAAACTTAGGTTCAAGCACAGATTGTGCGTCACATGACATTGTTGTATTGATCAGAATGTGGAGACAGGGCAACAAACTGCAGACTTAACAGCTTTCTGAGATGGTAAATATAAAGAGTATTTTGTGTGCCGATATGTATCAACAATACAAGGCCAGGTTTGGTTCTTACTGCAGTTCAAATTTACCTGAGACGGAACCTACGTATATGTGCCCTAAAGGGGTTGCTATAATGCTCATCCAGACCCTCAACGTGTCTCCTTAAAGCTGAAGCTCCAGGTACAGTGCCTTGAAGAAGTATTCATATCCCTTGACATTTTCCACATTTTGTCAGGTTACAACCAAAAGAGTAAATGTATTTTTTGGGATTTTATGTGATAGACCAACACAAAGTGGCACATAATTGTGAAGTGGTAAAAAAATGATAAATGTTTTTCAACATTTTTTACAAATAAATATGTTAAAAGTGTGGCGTGCAAACTTAAGCACCATACACACGGTAGGATTTTCCGATGGATTCTGTCCTATCGGACAATGTTGTCGGAAAATCAGACCGTGTGTAGGCACCATCGGACAGTTTCCATCAGATTGTCTGACGGACAAAGTCCTATCTCCTGCTGGATAGATTTTTTGACAACAAAGTCCGATCACACCAAATCTGATCGTGTGTAGCGAATTCCGACCGGACAAAGTGCTACGCATGCTCAGATCACATTACAAGACCAAAGCTATTGGCTACTAGCCTCTACGTAGTCCCGTCGTAGGCAACAAACGTCACCACGTTCAGAATGATCGGATTTTCCGACAACTTTGTCCGACCGCGTGTACGCAAAACCAACATCAGACAAAGTATGACGGACATGGTCTGACGGACCTGGTCCTCGGATAATCCGCGCGTGTGTATGGGGCTTTAGTCCTAACTAAAAATTTAGTGGAACCAATTTCTTTTAGAAGTCACCTAATTAGTAAATAGATTCCATGGTGTGTTAATTAATCTCAGTATTAATACAGCTGTTCTGGGAAGCCCTCAGAGGTTTGTTAGAGAACCTTAGTGAACAAACAGCATCACGAAGGCCAAGGAACACACCAGACAGGTCAGGGATAGGGTTGTGGAGAAGTTTAAAACAGGGTTAGGTTATAAAAAAATCCCAAGTTTTGAACATCTCACGGAGCACTGTTCAATCTATCATCCAAAAATGGAAAGAGTATGACACAACTGCAAACCTACCAAGACATGGCCGTCCACCAAAACTGACAGGCCGGGCAAGGAGAGCATTAATCAGAGAAGCGGCCAAGAGGCCCAAGGTAACTCTGGAGGAGCTGCAAAGATCCACAGCTCAGGTGGGAGAATCTGTCCACAGGACAACTATTAGTCGTGCACTCTACAAATCTGGCCTTTATGGAAGAGTGACAAGAAGAAAGCCATTGTTGAATGAAAGCCATAAGAATTCCTATTTGCAGTTTGCGAGAAGCCATGTGGGGGAACAGCAAACATGTGGAAGAAGGTGCTCCAAAATTGAACTTGTGGAAGAAGGTGCTCCAAAATTGAACTTTTTGACCTAAAAGCAAAACGCTATGTGTGTTGGAAAACTAACACTACACATCACCCTGAACACACCATCCCTACCGTGAAACATGGTGGTGGCAGCATCTTGTTGTGGGGATGCTTTTCTTTAGCAGGGACAGGGAAGCTGGTCAGAGTTGATAGGAAGATGGATGGAGCCAAATACAGGGCAATCTTAGAAGAAAACCAGTTAAGCCCCATACACACGGTCGGACTTTTTCATCAATTTGGACCGATCGGACAAGGTTGTTGAAAAATCAGACCGTGTGTATGCACCATCGGACAGTGTTCGTCGGTTTGTCCGTCGGACAAAGTCTTATCTCCTGCTGGAAAGATTTCCCGTCAACCCGGTCCGATCACACCAAATCCGAGCGTGTGTACGCTTGTCCGACGGACAAAGTGCTACGCATGCTCAGAAGAAATTCTGTGACGGAAGCGCTCGGTCAGGTAAAAACTACCTTTCCTAATCGACACAGCACATTCGTCACGCTGCAATGTTAAAATGTCTTTAATGCAGCGCATTCTCTTTTTCTTTACAATGCAACAAGAATGACATGTTTTAGCTGCTCCTATTCACCCGCACTTCTCACAAACTTACTTCTTTATTACTTTGCAGCATTTATACACTACATGTTTATTTTTACTCTGAACGGAAAAGAATCTTTGTTATTTTTTTACCATGATTTGTCTTTTTTTTTTTTTTTTTGGGGAATACATATTTGAATGTTTTTTTTTTTTTTTTTTGGAGGGGGGTTGTGTGTCTCAAATTACCAAAAACACATTATTTACATTTGTATTTCTTGCTTAAATTTACTAGGAGGTTGTTTGTTGTTGTTGCCCCTTGTTAATTCTACTTTAGGATTAGTGAAATGTACCAGCCTACTCAAAGAAAAACTGTCATTGTAGCAAAGTAAAACACAATAGTCAATGATTATTTCAAATCAAAAAAACCTTTATTTAGGTCACACCAACAAACCAAAGAGGAACGCAGCCATGGTGAAACTTGGGGAATTTGCAAAGTCTTGGCCCCCCACGGCAACCATCATTGTTCAAGCGTAGAAAATTGGGGGCCTGAGGAGTTGCTCCGCCCGCCCCTGACGATCTTTCTCGTCTATTCCCCACCCCTTCTCTTTACGGCGTAGTGGGGAGAGCACATGGCGGGGACACAGCAGGTGCGCCACAAATATCCCACCAACGAGGAGGAGGACGAGGAAAGTCCGGAGGCAGAAACGTCCCGATCCCGGAACCTGAAATTCAAGGCCTCCAATATGTCATTTGGAGAAATGTTGGAGATGGTGGACATATTAAAGAGGAGCGACTATGATGGGAAGTATGGGCCTTACCTCAACCCCAATGTCCGCAAGGCCAAGATCATGTCTAAAGTTGTGAGAAGGCTGTACAATAATTTTGGGGTACAACGATCCAAGGAGCAACTCAGGCAAGAGAATTCTTCAAAAAAGTAAGTAGTTGTGTTTTGTGTTTGATTTCTTGCTTGCATACTGCTCCATTGTGTTTTGATTTTTACCAAGTTGTACATTCCAAAATGGCCACTTTCAGGTTCGTCTGTGCATTCGATCGTACTCAGCCTCGATCTTTCTGCCACTGTCATGGTCGTGTGTGTGTGCATTCGATCGTACGCAACCTCGATCGTTCGGCCACTTATAATACGATGTTTGGTGTTTTTTTGGGGAAAGGAAGTTTGTTCTCACTAGAAATGTCATCAAGAATGTAAAGCCAATTTATTCAATGTAAAGGAGAGGTCACACAAACTTCTACCAAAAAGCTAGTCAGTTTAGCACCTTTACAAAGTGACTTCATTCATGTACGAAGCAGAGGAGGAGGAGGAGGAGGAAGGAGAGATCATCGAACTTGGAGAAATTGTCACCACAACAGGTGAGTGTGGGAGAACACAGCTACTGGTAAGCTAATCCATGTATGGCTGCCTCGGACAATTCATCCCCATGATGGAAAATGGCACTTTTGAAGCTTCTAGGCATGTGTTTTACCATCTAATGACCATTTTCAGTCCCAAATTGTGTGCATGTTCCAAATTTCCACTTTTCGGGGGTGAAACTTTACAAAGTTGAACTTTCCAAGTTCCTCCAATGTTGTAAATAACCAAGATGTTGTCAGTTTTGGCGTGAAGATTGTAAACGCACTTGGGAATGTTTTCCTAGTATCATATGGGGGGCAATGGGTGTTATTTACTAAAGGCAAATCCACTTTGCACTCCAATTTTCTTTCCCGGGGAACTTTTTCAATGCACTTGTAGAGCATAGCGGATTTGAAAACACGGAGCACAGCATTTTGGAGAATACACACATGTCAGACCTGGTGATGAAAAGGAGTATTTTGGGTGTCAGTTATGCAGTACAAACCTTCTCTAGACCAAAGATTAGGTAGCAAACACACAACATGGGACGACTGTTACCTCCTTTTGCCCAGAAAGTGCATTCCCACTGTCGAAGGCAAAGGGAAAAAATGTCAAAGTAAAATAAGCTAAAAAGAAGACTGAAATGACATGAAATCATAGGTTGGTTAAAATATCAGATTTATTAAAAAATGCCTCTCACACATCGTCAGGCAGAGCAATATATATTGGTCGACGGGAAGTTGTGCAATATGCAACAGGCAAGAACTATGTGGTTCAGTTTGTATTCCGCCACTGGCCACTGGTCCGGGGTGAGGGTCCTCATCGGGAACGGCCTAGAGCACAGACTGCCACTTTGGAGACGCCAGTAGAACTCCGTGTGCGTAGGCCCCACCATCCGATAGCCAACGTGTTTCCCATCAATTGCCCCTCCGCAGTTAGGAAAGTCCCAACGGCTGGCAAAGTGGGAGGCCACAGTCTGCCATTCCTGTGGCGTGGAAGGGAACTGTGGAGTGAAACAAGAAAAAAAAAATAGTCACTTTGCACCTAAACATTGCAAGCAGATTAGACAATCAACATTTGTTGTCTAAAATTGTGATCACAGAAAAGTAGAGAGATGGGCATTGCTAACCCTCTGCACTTCATTGATTGGCAAATGGCTTAATGTCTAGTTTGGCCAGACCCTCTGTCGGAGGCAACCGTGTGACACACAAGATCGGAAATTATGGAGGCAGTCCCTTGCACTACATGCTTTGTGATCGCACTATAAAGACCTTGGAAAGCCAGCAGATAAAGGATTGTTTGACAGAGCAGTTGGGGGAGGGGGTTCGGCAAAAAGAACAAAAAAAGGGGGCTCTACTTTCCAGCAAACATTTGTGCATATTTTAGGGGGTGTTTTGGGGCAAACAATACTATGCATAAGACTTGTCTATTGGGGCAGAAGAGCATCCACAGCATCGCAATCATGGTAATTAGGGAAGGAGGTCAAAAATACAAGTCATTAGCAAACAGAGCATACATAGAAGGGAATAGTAAAGTAGAAATGTTACCTTAATATAGTCCTCCTGCAGGACCTGAATGATGGCAGAACAGGTCTCTGGAATAATGATTCCCAGGGCCTGGGGAGAGATACCTGACCTGAAGACTTCTCCCTGTCGCCAAGTACCTCAACGTGGCAACAAGCCTCTGCTCCGGACACTGAAAATCGGGGTCCGTCATCCGATGTGCGAGAACTGGTCACGCTGAAGCAACCAATTCTTGGTCATACAAAGCAAAAGCGCACAAACTCGGCGACGAGTACGCACGGGAAACATCGCTCAGAAGGTCACAAAAGGTGATTTTATCAATAGGCAACATTGAAGAGCAGTCCAGAAAACTGAGAAGCGGACTTAGAAAACTCCACTGAAAAAGGGATCCAGACCCAACGGGTGTGACGTGGTGCTGAACTGGGGACGACTTAAGACGTTCTTCCGGAAGAAACACCCGACCGACAAAGTACGTCGGACAAAGTCCGACTGACCTGGTCCGCGGATTGTCCGAGCGTGTGTATGGGGCTTTAGAGTCTGCAAAAAACTTGAGACTGGGGTGGAGGTTTACATACAGCCAGAGCTACAATGGAATGGTTTAGATCAAAGCATATTTATGTGTTAGGCCCAGTCAAAGCCTAAATCCAATTGAAAAAATTGCTGTTTGCAGACGCTCTCCATCCAATCTGACAGAGCTTGAGCTATTTTGCAAAGAAGAATGGGCAAAAATGTCACTCTCTAGATGTGCAAAGCTGGTAGAGACATCCCCAAAAAGACTTGCAGCTGTAATTGCAGTGAAAGGTGGCTCTACAAAGTATTGACTATTGGGCTGAATACAAATGCACACCACTCTTTTCACATATTTATTTGTAAAAAAAATTGAAAACCATTTATCTCCAGAGCCTCTCCCATCCTCTGGAACTTCCTGCCCCAGTATATACGATCAGCCACCTTTAGGAGATCCCTTAAAACTCACTTATTCAGGGAGGCCTATCCCACACCCACCTAACAACTGTCCCAAGCCACCCCATTAAATCATTCCCTGCATCTATTACCTTTTGTACCACCACCCCCTCCTTTTAGAATGTAAGCTCTACGAGCAGGGCCCTCCTGTCCCTTCTGAATTGAACTGTACTGTAATTGTGCTGTCCCCCCTCTACATTGTAAAGCGCTGCATAAACTGTTGGCGCTATATAAATCATGAATAATAATAATAATCATTTATCATTTTCCTTCCACTTCACAATTATGTGCCACTTTGTGTCTATCACATAAAATCCCAATAAAATACATTTACATTTTTGGTTGTAACATGACAAAATGTGGAACATTTTAAGGGGTATGAATACTTTTTCAAGGCACTGTATGATCTTTAGGCCTTGTTCACACTGGATGTAGGCGTATGTAGGCCATGTTTATCCACATGGGAATGCACAGGTGTTCCATGCATATCCGTGCAGGCAGTTCTATTGATATAAATTGGTATGCAACAGCTATTGCACAGTCGCAGTTGCTGCTCCCAATATGACATCCACTTGGGTCAGGGTGCATAGCCCCAATTGCATACAGCCCGAGTTCATGGGCATGTCAAATTGGGAGCAGACGCTGTCACCTGAGCAGAACACCTGTGCATCTCGGTGTGGGTAAACATGGCCCTCATATGTCCCATGTGAACAAGGCCTTATTGCATACTCACATTGGTCCAGCTTGGCAAAATTCATACCTAATGGACTGCTGGGGAAGCTGGAAATCCCTGTAGTTGCTGGTGCAGCTGTAGCCATGAGGGAGTTCCCCAGTCTGGGGGGACCCTTGGGCCTGGGCTCGGTGCGGACAGGACCCTCTTACAACCCACAGAGGTGTCTTGACCAGGAGGCACAGGAGGAGCAAAAAGGACAGCAGGAGAACACTGCCGGGCAAGTCTCCAGAAGTTCCACAGAAGCAGCCAGGAGGGCTGGTGAGTGTTCACACAGTCAGGAGGACTGGGGAGGCACCCCTGAGAGGACTGGGAGAGTGCAGTCTGGGATGGGTGCAGAGCCAGTGGAGGGTACTGTGGTGCCACGGGCATTGGAGAGAGGCAGCTGCAGCCAGGAGGGCTGGCAGGGCCTGAAGATGTGGTGCTGGGTACAGTAGCCACATGGACAGCTAGCACTAGGACTTTCTACATTTTTGTTACAACAAAGGGGCCCGCGGTCCCTGCCTGCAAAGGGAATTTGCTAAGGCCTGGCGGAGCTATTGTCAGGCCTAATCTAAAGTGTTAGCTAGTCTTGGAAGTGAGGAATCAAGTGATGTGCTGGATAGTGAGATCAGCAATCAAGCGATGAGCTGAAGAGTGAGATCAATAGTCAAGTGATGTGCTGTAAGAGAAGAAGATGTATATACAGAGAGTGTATATAGTTTGTAGTCCCTATATTGTCCTCTTGAAATCTACTGGGCATTCCATAATTCCCAAATCCCAATCCAAGTTTAATTCCCCCCAATAAAAACAACAAAAACAAAGTGCATGGACTGTTTTCTGTCTAAGGAGTTACTGAAGATTGTGTGCTGGGCAGGGTGACAGATGAACCACAACTATAAGCAGCCCCTATGGGGGTACCGATACACTTGTTTTAAACTTTTTTTTTTACATTTCTTTAGTTACTTCCTGGTTTCCATGCCTAGGCAAATGATGTCATAAATTACAAGAGGGGGTTTTCTCAGCTAAGCACACCCTCTTGCCTACATGCCTAAGCTAAGGGCAAATGGGTTCCAGGAAGTAAATGCTACATGAATCATCTGCCCTTACTCAAGATGGCCACAGTCAGAAATGCTAGGGGAGTGTTTTCAAAGTAATTTCTCACAAAATAAAGCATGGAGACATAGATGGATGGGTGAGGTTGCTTTAACCACTACAATACTGTGCACTTTCGCCCCCTTCCTTCCCAGACCAATTTTCAGTGACAATTGCGCGGTCATGCAATGCTGTAACCAAATGAATTTTTTATCATTTTGTTCGCACAAGTAGAGTTTTAGTTTGGTGGTATTTATTCGCGACTCCGTTTTTTATTTTTTGCGATATAAGCGAAAACATAGCGGAAATTTTGAAAAAAAACAATGTTTTCTCCTTTCTTTTTTAAAAGAAATCCAATAAAATCAAATTTTGTCATAAATTTAAGCCAAAATGTATTCTGCTACATGTTTTTAGTAAAAAAAATTCTGTTAAGTGTATAATAATTGGTTCGCGTGATCACGGACATAAGTATGCAAATGATCATGTACAGATGTGTGCAGGTGATCACGGACATATGTGTGCAGATAATCATTGGCACATGTTATTTTACTGGGACATATGTGAGGGACATGTGTTTTTATTATTTGGGGACATGTGTTTTTATTATTTGGGGACATGTGTTTTTATTATTTGGGGACATGTGTGGGGACATGTGTGTTTTGGGGACATGTGTGTTTACACTGTGGGGACACTACTGGTGATCAGTGAGTAAAAAGCTGTAAAAAAACAGCTAATACTCACTGATCACCAGCCGGCTGCAGCGATCCGCTCTCCTCTCCTCACCGACGACTTCCGTGTGAGGAGAGGAGAGCCGATTGCCTAGCAACCGGCTGTTTGTTTACATCACATGACGGCTGTGATTCGACACAGCCGTCATGTGATCAGGAGGGCCAATCACCGAGCCCTCCTGCCGATCCGAGATGCGCCGTGTCCGGGTGACACGGCCGCATCGGATCGCGCCGCTGCGTGGGCACGTGCGCGCGCGCGATCCCTCTACTTCTGAAGGACGTTACGGAACGTCCTATCAGAAGTAGACGGCTCCCACCCGGCCGTATATGTACAGTGGCCGGGTGGGAAGTAGTTAAATATTAAAAGTGAATTAAATAGCGTATTTGGTTTGTGGTGCTCAGATGCAGAGTAGTTCCACTTTAATGTGTTTACAGGTGGCATTTTGAAGGTTTTTCCAGAGCCATTATCATGCTTATACACCAAGGTAAGAAGGAATGTTGATGGCAAGAAAACTTTCATCGTGTTTTTATTTTCTCCCTTTCTTCCTCCATCTACCATTGTCTGTCTCTGTCTCTCTTACCTTAGATGTCAATAACGTATTCATGGAGTATACATAGTCTAGACAAGCAAAGAAATTATATGGGCGCTATCTCAGGTGCTTCATTTTTACCATTCTTCTGAACTGCAAGAACAAATGACATTGATGGGAATTCCTCCAATTTCAAAAGTAGTATAATTTCCTTTTAAAATTCATCAAGTCCTCATTTTATAGTTCTAAAGCCCAGCTGGAAACTAACTCTTGGAATTATAGCTTTTCTTAACAATTGGCACTATGGCACCTTTGATGGAGTGTCTCCCTCAGTTCATAATGACTTAATGCAGACGTTTTCTATGTTGCTAAGCAACTAAATTAGCCAACACGGCTTCTCAAATGAACTTCGCGAATCTCTGATTTCTATTAAAAAGTACACTCTATTCAAAACTGATAATTAATCCATGAAAATGCATACATCGAACACAGGCTACCAGTCCAGCACTTTTTTGTAAGTGATATTTGTAGTGCTACCCCTGCAGGAGTCGCTGGTAATTGGGCCTAGTTCCCTCCTCAGAGCTTGCACCGCCAGGCACATGGCATTTTCAGCATTCTTCCAATGGCTCAAGAGTCAGTGTAGGGGTTTCCTTTTTGTGTTTTTATTGGGGAACAAGGAGCTTGGATAGGGATGGGAGCATTGGATACCACGGGCTGTAAAAATTGAGGACTTGCTAGGCTTCCTAGTTGCTCCGTACAAAATGCTGGCTGTGTTGCACAACCTTAGACTGCACTATTATGTCTTTTAGTTATAATGCCTCGCCATATTGCACAGCTCCTGGCTACACTGGACACATTTAGGCAGTAATGCACAAGTCCGAAAAGGGTTGTTCCCCCTAGAATGGTGGGGTTTTTAGGCAGCCGTATAAATTAAGAATATGTATCAAAATAAGTAATATTATGCACAAGTCCTGGCTGCATGCCTGCATTGCACAGCTCCTGACTGCATGGGACACTCTTAGGTAGACCTGCACTGTTCAGCTTGTAAGGTAAAGCACCCCACAGTCACTTCTCCACTGTGTTGCAGGAAAAAGTCCCAAAATAGTGGAGTTCCTTCACAACTTCTTTCCTGGCTCTCTCTCTCTCTCTAGGCTCTGATCCAGGCTCTCTCCCTCTGGTAGTGCCCCCAGCAGGGGCGTAAGTACAGGGTTCACAATTGCAACCATGGCCCCATCCTTCATGGGGCCTATGGGGTCCCCCTGTACACCTGGATAAGGAGGGGCATATGGAGGAACCGATTCCCTCCATGTTTCTCCTGCAGTCGCTGAACGGCAACTTCTCCTTCTCTCCCTCCTGCAGGCTTTCAGTGGCTGCAGGAGGAACATGGAGGAGATTGGTTCCTCTATATAAGTGTAGCGATACCCCCAGTTAAGAGGGCCGCTGATTTGTTTTGGGTCCCTGAGTACAGCTCCACCAACCCCCGGCAATTTGCTCTACCCGCTCTGGCACAGTTAGTCAAGGGGTATGAATCTATGCACATATAAACATCACTTATACTCTAAGTGTAATGGGTATGAACTCACAAGCAGACTGCTGAAATAAGAATAACTGGCTTTACTTTGTCAGTAAGGAAAAGAAATAGCAACATGCATTTAAACATATGACTTACAATACTTTAGCAGGTCCCTGCAATATGCACTTTAACATGTACACACATATGTATCAAACTAGCAATGGGGAACGGAGCGCCAAATGTAGCGACCGTCTGCTATGCACCCCTGAGGTGCAAGAAACCTATCTGCGCCTACCTAACGGACCAGGCCTGATCCCTAGCAATAGAGCTCAGTCCTTGTACTAGTACAGTGTTCTTCACCGGCAATAAATCTGTAGAGGTGGTGCACATGTAGCTTTAAATGGTGTCTTTGTATTCCACAGAAAGTAACATTTGCTGCTCTGAAGTAAATTGCGCCTAGGCAGTTCAATAGGCATAAAACGTGTGAATCAATGCAGGATGAGCCTCTCAGCTCTCTCACCAATCCTTGGGTACCGTCCTCAGCTCCGGTCCCTCTAATGGCGGCTCCGGTCTGGTCAGTCACAGCCCCTGCGCTCCGGTCCTCAGCTCCGACCGACCGACTGTAGGGAAGAGTCTCCGCTCCGCTGGTGCCGACTCTGAGGGATGAGAGTCTCACTCCATCTGCTGCAAGGCCCAGGCTTCAGGCCTTCAGCAGTCCCGGTCCGCACGGGTGTCCCCTCAGGAACAAGTCTCCGCGTCACACGCTCCGTCAGGAGAGGGAGACCAGTCAGGTGAGGCCTCAGAAGAGGAAGTGTCCGAAGAGAGAGAGGCGGTCTCTCCTCCTCCTTTTTATAACCTCCCCCAGCAGCCTCTCGGGCGGAAACAAGCAGCCCGGGAGCCTGGGGAATCATGGGGGATGTAGTCTCTTCCCCTAAAAGGGGTACGACCCCGCTACATAAGGCCACCCCTACCGCCCATTCTTTCCATCTTCCTTCTGCTACCCCCGACCCCATGTGCTCTCTCCTGGCCCCCTCTCGTCCCATGCAGCTGTGCCGGGTTATCCCCTCCCCTCTCCTGCTGGCTGCGGGAGATGTTGCCAAGATGAAGAACAGTGAAGGGGCTGGTAAACATGTAATTTAACGGTCCCTTGTCTGCATAAACAGAGTCAGTGATTGGTACATTCATAACTGAGGCATAGTAAACTGTGTTAGTAAACTCTGTACAGAGATATTCCTGCTCATTCATTCTGTGCACCTGCGGCTGCAGAGATGGAGATTGAGGGCTCTGTCCTCAATCTCCTTTCTCAGTCTCAAAGGTGCAACACCAGAGGTCTGTTTAGACAACTGATATCGCACCAAAGCCCACAAACGTGCTACTAAAAAAATTGAAAGAAATAATATTGTAGAAAAGTAAAATAAAATGGAACAAAATAATAAAAAATAGGATAACAAAAATAACAAATAACAAAAATAAAAAACGACTGACACCAGTGGCAAAGGTCACACTTGAGACCGGGCCTTGGCGTTCTGTTACTGGGCTCGGAGGGAAGGGGTTCAAGGGGCCCTTCAATGGTTTCTTGCACAGGGTCCTGAAGGTTCTAGCTACGTCTATGGCCCCCAGTTAAGCCTAACTGGGTACTTTATGTCTTCACAGGAGTCCTGAGGCTTATCCTAGTCTCCCTCTCTGCCCCAGGGGCAGAACCCCAAGCACAGGTGTCTCCTCCAGCAGGCTGTACCCTGGCACTCTGCACATTGTCTACCAGGCCTCAGAATATTTATAGACTCTCCCAGCCACCTATTGGCAAACCC
This sequence comes from Lithobates sylvaticus, assembly GCA_028564925.1. Taxonomy (NCBI): domain Eukaryota; kingdom Metazoa; phylum Chordata; class Amphibia; order Anura; family Ranidae; genus Lithobates; species Lithobates sylvaticus. Next base: position 561,115,510 of record CM053027.1, on the reverse strand, counting down.
TCTCCAGGAATTGGCTAGAGATCCATAAATATTCAGGCTGCCTGTCCTGCTCTCTCTCCCACTATACTTCCAGATATATCCAGAAGACAGGGAACATTAGCAGAACAGCAGCCTTTGACACTGAACAGCCCACAGTAATCAACCCCTGCTCCTCTGTCTACAGAGGAACTAACTAAATTTACCTAGCAGCCTACTCTGAACTTGAGGATGCTACATATTACAGATATTTTTGCATGTGTTTTAAGCTTCAGGAGTTTGTTTCCTGGGTAATGGGAGGAGAGCAGTTTTATAGGAGGAGTGGAATTCTTCAGACATAAAAACAGACACCAAAACATACAGTATGTTCATTTGCGTTCCTATTTAGATTCAAAATACTTTATTAATTTCAAAAGGAAAATTATTAAGATACAGTTATACTCAACGAAGACAAAGCAAAATCACAAGAACAAACAAAAAATAAAGAAACAATGGCAAACAAAATATAAATCAAATTATTATACAATAACATTTATTGAAAAAAAAAAAACTGAAAGCTAAATTAAATACTGTACTGTAATAAAACATACCATTCTATTGAAACACTGCATTAGATAAATAACACTAGTTGAACAAATGGCAGCTCTTCCTCTAAATATTACACATGAAAATTTTACACATAAATTTCCCTAATACTAACATAATAAAATACAACATAAAAATCTGGATCATAAATCCAGATTAAAACCCCTCATCCAGCAAAGACAGAGAAGAATTATATCATTTAATGGCCACAGGCAAACAAGGTTTCCTGTGTTGCTCTGTGGTGCATCGTGGTGGTAATAATCTATCACTGAAGGTGCTCCTCAGACTGACCAGCGTATTATGGAGTGGGTGGGAGGAGCTGTCCAAGATAGAATGTACCTTGGACAGCATCCTCCTCTCTGACACTGTTGTTAAAGAATCCAACTTCAATCCAACATCACTGGCCTTGTGGATCAGCTTATTGAATCTGTTGGCGTTAAAGTCTATGGAGCCAAAAACACCTGACTGTGGTCGGTAAAAAACCCATGTACTTTTTCAAGAGTAGAGCGACTGAGCCTACAAGTCTAAACAGGGACCATTAAAAAAAAAGAATGCACTATATTAAAGTGTTACATAGTTACATAGTTACATAATAGGTAAAGTTGAAAAAATATATCAAGTCCAACCTATGTGTGTGATTATATGTCAGTATTACATTGTATATCCCTGTATGTTGTGGTCGTTCAGGTGCTTATTTAATAGTTTCTTGAAACTATCGATGCTCCCCGCTGAGACCACTGCCTGTGGAAGGGAATTCCACATCCTTGCCGCTCTTACAGTAAAGAACCCTCTACGTAGTTTAAGGTTAAACCTCTTCTTCTAATTTTAGTGAGTGGCCATGTGTCTTGTTAAACTCCCTTCCGCAAAAAGTTTTATCCCTATTGTGGGGTCACCAGTACTATTTATAAATTGAAATCCTATCCCCTCTCAAGAGTCTCTTCTCCAGAAAGAATACGTTCAGTGCTCGCAACTTTTCTTCATAACTAATATCCTCTAGACCCTTTATTAGCTTTGTTGCCCCTCTCTGTACTTGCTCCATTTCCAGTACATCCTTCCCAAGGACTGGTGCCCAGAACTGTGTTACTAAACCTAAAAACTTTTTTTACCTTAATGCATTGTTTGCAATAAGGTAAAAAAACATTTTCAGTTTTCCTGTGCCCCCCCCCCCCCTTCCCTGTATGAAGAGTAAGAGAGGGGAGAAGAGATCAGTGCTGTGCATGGCTGCATCTCTTCTCTCCTCTTTTCCTCTTTACACAGCATTCATAGTTACATATCTAGCACTAACCCTAACCCCCAAAGGAGCTGCTGGTTTAATTTGGGCTTACCGTTACCTTCTTGACCTCGTGTGCGTCGAGGGGTTTCCCGAGGTAGATGGCCCAAAGAACTGCAGAAACTGACACTGGATCCGCTTTGGGAATTTTATTTGCAAAAAGGGGATAGACAAACACAGTCTTTCAACCGGGATAGAGGGTTTAGGTAGGAAGTTCAGGTAATTTTGGAACTGCTCAGACTGAAAGTCTCTCAACATATAAATCCAGAGAATAGCCACTCACAACTGGATTCTCACAGCTATCGGATAAACCTCCTCTCACTAGGCCTAGCAGCCAATAGAGTGCTCAAATAGAATAACGTCTCTGCCACAGACTTGGTTGTAACTGAAGAATAAATGAACTTAGAGAACCCGCATAAGGTATCAGTATCTTTCAGCCGGCCCGGCGATACCATACGAGTGTGGATTCACCTGGTGTCTTTCAACTTGGCTTCCAGGCTCTTGCTGAGGAACCAGCCTCCCCTGGTTGCCTTCTCAGTTGCTGGACCTCTCCAAAGACGAGACGGCACCCAACCACCTTAGAATCCTCCTTTCAGTTACTGTGCCTCGGGCTGGCCAGCCCTGAGACTCGGAATTGGATGGATCAGCACCCCAGGCCATGAGGGTTGGTCAGGAGGACCAGGACCAGACAGAAGATATCTTCTGGACCGGAACCCTGTAGTACGTGATCTCAGTACCTTAAGTACCCTCTCCCAGAAAGCACAGCGAAACGACACACTCACTGATTGGTTCAGAGAGAGATTGGCACACAATGCGTCCAGTCAAACTGCATTCTAGTACCTGCCAGAGGTGACAACGACACCCTATGGCCAAGCAGAACACAGTGCAATCCAGCCAGACTGGCACTGAAACCATAATTTAGTACAATTAACCCTAAAACCCAACTGTGGTTTTAGGAACATTACATTTACAAAAAAACATAGCACATGCTCGCCAGGAGCCCGGCGCTACACATAGTTACATAGTTAGTCAGGTTGAAAAAAGACACAAGTCCATCTAGTTCAACCATAAAAAAATATAAAATAAAAAATATCATACAATCCCATATACCCAATCCTATACCCACAGTTGATCCAGAGGAAGGCAAAAAAAACCCCCAGAAAAGCAGGATCCAATTTGCTACAGCAGGGGAAAAATTCCTTCCTGATCCCAGAGAGGCAATTGTATTTTCCCTGGATCAACTTTACCTATAAATGTTAGTACCCCGTTTTATTATGTACATTTAGGAAAGAATCCAGGCCTTTCTTAAAGCAATCTACTCAGCTGGCCAGAACCACCTCTGGAGGGAGTCTATTCCACATTTTCACAGCTCTTACTATGAAGAAACCTTTCCATATTTGGAGATGAAATCTCTTTTCCTCTAGACATAAAGAGTGCCCCCTTGTCCTCAGTGTTGACCGTAAAGTGAATAACTCAACACCAAGTTCAATATATGGGCCCCTTATATATTTATACATGATGACCATATCACCCCTTAATCTCCTCTTCTCAAGAAGGAATAAATTCAGTTCCTCTAATCTTTCCTCAAAGCTGAGCTCCTCCATGCCTCTTATCAATTTGGTTGCCCTTCTCTGCACTTTATCCAGTTTCCAAATATCTTTTTTGAGAACTGGTGCCCAAAACTGAACTGCATATTCCAGATGAGGCCTTACTAATGATTTGTACAGGGGCAAAATTATACCTCTCTCTCTCTCTGGAGTCCATACCTCTCTTAATACAAGAAAGAACTTTGCTCTCTTTGGAAACCGCAGCTTGGCATTGCATGCTATTATTGAGCTTATGATCTACCAAAACCCCCAGATCCTTCTCCACCATTGATTCCCCAGTTATACTCCCCCTAGCATGTATGATGCATACATATTCTTAGCCCCCAAGTGCATAACTTTACATTTATCAACATTAAACCTCATCTGCCACATAGTCGCCCAACTAAATAGTGCATTGAGGTCGGCTTGTAAATTGGAGACATCCTGTGAGGACGTTATTCCACTGCATAGCTTAGTGTTATCTGCAAAGACAGAAATGTTACTTTTAATCCCAGACCCAATATCATTTATAAAGATATTAAAAAGTAAGGGTCCCAGCACTGAACCTTGGGGTACACCACTGACAACCTTAGACCATTCAGAGTAAGAATCATTAACCACTACTATATTTCTAAGTATTTCTAAGCCTGTAGACTTTACCTTACACATGAGCCGTGTGTGGGGAACTGTGTCAAACGGTTTTGCAAAATCCAAGTATACCACGTCCACCACCACCCCTCTGTCTAAGGTTTTAGTTACCTCCTCATAAAAAGAAATCAGATTTGTTTTGCAACTTCTGTCTTTCATGAATCCATGCTCTCTGTTGCTTAAAATATTTTTTTCTAGCAAGAACTCGTCTATGTGGTCTTTTATTAAACGCTCCAGTATGTTCCCGACTATAGAAGTTAAACTAACAGGTCTAAAGTTAGTTGGTAAAGACTTTGTTCCCTTTTTAAATATGGGCACTACATTGGCCCTACGCCAAGCCAGTGGTACTATTCCCGTCATTAATGAGTCCCTAAAAATTAGATACAATGGCTTTGAAATTACAGAGCTCAATTCTTTTAGGATCCGTGGGTGGATGCCATCTGGTCCAGGTTCTTTATCCACCTTTATTCTGTCTAAATATTTCTGAACCATATCCCTTTTCGAGCCATTGTGGATCATTTGGGGCTGTGTCACTACCACCCCCATTATGGACATGATCTCCCCTATGCTCTTCTGTATACACAGAGCTGAATAAATTGACTTTTCTTTGTCCCCAGTCACCCACTCTAGATTATTTTGTAAAGGGCCTACATGCTCAGACCTGACCTTTTTACTATTAATATATTTGAAGATTTTTTGGGGGTTTGTCCTACTATCTTTTGCAATCTGTCATTCGTTTTGAGTTTTTACATCCCTGATTTCCTTTTGACATATTCTGTTATATTCTTTGTAACATTTAAACGACACTAGTGTTCCTTCATTTTTAGATTTTTAAAAGCTCTTTTCTTATTGTTTATAGCTTTTTTAACTTTGGCCTTGAGCCACATAGGTTTTATTTTTAGCCTTCTAAACTTTTTGCCCATGGGAATATACTTTGTAGTGAGTTCACAAACAGTCACTTTGAAGAATTCCCATTTCTGTTCGGTCCCCATTGATGCCAATATTCCCTCCCAGTCCAAGTCCTTGAGAGCAGCTCTCATCCTTGGAATATTATCAAAGAAAAAAGGGAATATTTGGGACTTTAAGTGAGACGGAACAGGCAGTATTGTGCCTCCATCCTGGTTGCTTATGCAAAAAAGAGGGGGGGAGAGTGGGACTTTAGATGAGGTGTGTGGGGTAGAGCCAGACAAAACAGACATCCTTGGAAAATTTGCTCTCTTGAAGTTAAGTGTTTTTATCTTTCCCGTATGTGACTGGGGACAAAGAGAAGGAATTTATTAAATAATTTCTTCAGCTCTGTGTATACAAAAGAGCATGGGGCAGCTCATGTCCATAATGGGGTGGTAGTGACACAGCCCCGAATGATCGACAATGGCTCAAAAGTGATATGGTCCAGAAATATTTAGACAGAATAAAGGTGGATAAAGCACCTGGACCAGATGGCATACACCCACGGATCCTAAAAGAATTGAGCTCTGTAATTTCAAAGCCATTGTATTAAATTTTTAGGGACTCATTAATGACGGGAATAGTACCACTGGATTGGCGCAGGGCGAACGTGGTGCCTATATTTAAAAAGGGAACAAAGTCTTTACCAAGTAACTATAGACCTGTTAGTTTAACTTCTATAATCGGGAAGATATTGTAGCGTTTAATAAAAGACCACATAGACGAGTTCTTGCTGGAAAAAAATTTTTTAAGCAACAGACAGCATGGATTCATGAAAGGTAGAAGTTGTCAGACAAACCTGATTTATTTTTATGAAGAGGTAAGTAAAACCTTGGACAGAGGCGTGGCTGTGGATGTGGTATACTTGGATTTTGCAAAAGCATTTGATACAGTTCCCCACACACGGCTCATGTGTAAGGTAAGGTCTACAGGCTTGGAAATATCGGTTTGTACATGGATAGAAAACTGGCTAAATGACAGAATTTAGAGAGTAGTGGTTAATGATTCTTACTCTGAATGGTCTAAGGTTATCAGTGGTGTACCCCAAGGTTCAGTGTTGGGACCATTACTTTTTAATATCTTTATAAATGATATTGGGTCTGGGATTAAAAGTAACAGTTCTGTCTTTGCAGATGATACCAAGCTATGCAGTGGAATAACGTCCTTACAGGAGGTCTCCAATTTACAAGCCGACATCAATGCTTTGTCTAATTGGGCGACTATGTGGCAGATGAGGTTTAATGTTGATAAATGTAAAGTTATGCACTTGGGGGCTAAGAATATGCATGCATCATACATGCTACGGGGAGTACAACTGGGGAATCCGTAGTGGAGAAAGATCTGGGGGTTTTGGTAGATCATAAGCTCAATAATGGCATGCAATGGCATGCAATGCCAAGCTGCGGTTTCCAAAGCAAGCAAAGTCCTTTCTTGTATTAAGAGAGGTATGGACTCCAGAGAGAGAGATATCATTTTGCCCCTGTTCAAATCATTAGTAAGACCTCATCTGGAATATTCAGTTCAGTTTTGGGCACCAGTTCTCAAAAAGGATATCGGGGAACTGGAGAAAGTGCAGAGAAGGGCAACCAAACTGATAAGAGGCATGGAGGAACTCAGCTATGAGGAAAGATTAGAGGAACTGAATTTATTCACTCTTGAGAAGAAGAGAATAAGGGGGGATATGATCAACATGTTCAAATATATAAGGGGTCCATATAGTGAACTTGGTGTTGAGTTATTCACTTTACGGTCAACACAGAGGACAAGGGGGCACTCTTTACGTCTAGAGGAAAAGAGATTTCATCTCCAAATACGGAAAGGTTTCTTCACAGTAAGAGCTGTGAAAATGTGGAATAGACTCCCTCCAGAGGTGGTTCTGGCTAACTCAGTATATTGCTTTAAGAAAGGCCTGGATACTTTCCTAAATGTACATAATATAACTGGGTACTAACATTTATAGGTAAAGTTGATCCAGGGAAAATCCGATTGCCTCTAGGGGGATCAGGAAGGGATTTTTTTCCCCTGCTGTAGCAGATTGGAGCATGCTCTGCTGGGTTTTTTTTTTTTTGCCTTCCTCTGGATAAACTGTGGGCATTGAATTGGGTATATTGGATTGTACGATATTTTTTATTTTTATTTATGATTTCTTTTTTTTATGGTTGAACTGGATGGACTTGTGTCTTTTTTCGGCCTAGCTAACTATGTAACTATATATATATATATATATATATATATATATATATATATATATATATATATATGTGTGTTTTATGCTTACAGCTAACATCAAATGAAATCATGAGATGTACGTAAAAGGACGATTGGCGCTCCCCTATGTACTTATAAGAATACCGTAATTTGCACTGTTTTAAGTGAACTGAAAGAAAATGTATATGTGTATTTGCTCCTGGGTGTCCCCAAATATATTATAATAGTGGCAAAGGTAATTGCGAGTGAAGTGTTCCAGTGCCCAGTGTTGAGTAGGAGGGGGAGAATATAGTCCCAGACCTCATTAAAGGTTAGGGTCGTGGTCCGATATTAATCTCCCCTTATTGACTTTATTGAATATATATAATTATAATAAATCCTGTGTAAAATACGTGATTCGATATTAATCCCACCTTAGTGATCAATATATAATATGAATGGACACAATGATAGATCCTATATGTGGCCAACTCCATATGCCATACCAGAAATGAACAAGTATAACCTATAATTACCAGTGATACCAAAAAACAAAGTGCCAAAAAACCAAAAAATCAAGAAAAATATTGCCCATATGGGACTAGTGTGTAAATGAGTGAAAAATAAAAATAAGAATAAAAATAAAAATGCATGGGTGTGAGACCAGAATACCCCAATAAAGTTAATGTGATAGTCCGATGAAAAATAAATTAAATAAAGATAGAAGTAAAACTAACAATCCAGTCCACAGTGAATTCCCAAAAAATGGAAAAATGAAAAAATGAAGTAAAAGAGAGGTTTCCACAGTGTGTGACTGACACCTCTACATCAAACAATCTTCTTCACGACAGTTTCAATGGTGATTCATACGGGTGATTCAAAGACGTGACTTTTGTGCTTCAAAAGAATGACGGTGACTTTGTGCTGTCCCCCTTTGCTCCCTCACTCACCAGATGTAGATACCCCTGCAGGGGTAAACAGCCTCCAAATAATCGATGCCAGGTGCTCCTCAGGGTCCCCACTGGACGGTGTCCATCGATTTTTTCCAACCAATCCGCCCAGATCTCATAGGATTAGGAAAGAAATCCAGCAGCGTTCCCCAATGGGGGTATACCTCACAGGGAAGCAAGGAAAAATGGAGGTCCCATGTGCATTACCAGATGTAAAGAATCGATGTTTATTAAAAAAGGTTTAAAATTAAAAACAAGCAGAGTTTAAAAAAACAGGGTATCTTACAAAGTACACCTGTTTCCACCAGCCAGGTTAAAAAGTAACACCATTAACGGAGGGGTATAGGGCGGCTTGCACTCCAAATGCGCTCCACGCCTCTATGTCCCGCACCGGAAGTGACGTCAGCACGCCTTACGCGTTTCGTCGTCAGACGTTATCAAAGGCTACGTTTGCCCATATGGGCAATATTTTTCTTGATTTTTTGGTTTTTTGGCACTTTGTTTTTTGGTATCACTGGTAATTATAGGTTATACTTGTTCATTTCTGGTATGGCATATGGAGTTGGCCACATATAGGATCTATCATTGTGTCCATTCATATTATATATTGATCACTAAGGTGGGATTAATATCGAATCACGTATTTTACACAGGATTTATTATAATTATATATATTCAATAAAGTCAATAAGGGGAGATTAATATCGGACCACGACCCTAACCTTTAATGAGGTCTGGGACTATATTCTCCCCCTCCTACTCAACACTGGGCACTGGAACACTTCACTCGCAATTACCTTTGCCACTATTATAATATATTTGGGGACACCCAGGAGCAAATACACATATACATTTTCTTTCAGTTCACTTAAAACAGTGCAAATTACGGTATTCTTATAAGTACATAGGGGAGCGCCAATCGTCCTTTTACGTACATCTCTTTATTCAATTTACCCTCTAGGGGGCTAAATTTTCTTGGGCGGGCTGCATACCTTATTCTTGAATATCCTAAGCGCGGAGTTGCTTTTTAGTTTCATATTTATCAAATGAAATCATGTTATGGTCGCTGCTACCAAGATGTTCCTTTATATGAACATTAGTAATAAGCTCTGCATGGTTTGAGATTACCAGGTCCAACAGACCATCATTCCTAGTTGGGGCCTCAATAAACTGGACCATAAAATTGTCCTGTAATAGGTTTATACATTTTTGCCCTTTAACTGTCCCAGCCGTGCCATTACTCCAGTCAATTTCTGGGTAGTTAAAATCCCCCATTATTATCACCGTCCCAGCCCTTTACATCTGTGCAAGGAGCTGAGTCTCCTCCTCCTCATTAACATTGGGTGGTCTGTAACAAACTCCAATGATTAACTACGCACATCTATATGCAGTTACACCCATAATGCTTCAGACTCATCACACTCTCCATCAACCAGATCCTCATTCACACTCACTTTGAGATCACTTCTCACATAGAGACAGACCCCACCACCTTTCCTTTATACCCTGTCTCTCCAAAAGAGTGCAAAACCAGGAATAATCATAGCCCAGTCATGTGAGGAATGAAGCCAAGTTTCAGCAATACCGATTACATCATAGCCCTTCTTGTGCACCAGAGCTTCCAACTCACCTATTTTGCTTAGCAGACTTCTGGCATTGGTGAACAAACACTTTAATGCATTATTACATTTTGTACATTAGTACAAATGGCCCTATAATTTCCAATGGTTGATTGCAACATGGGAACTTTCTTGTCACCTGTCATAACCCCCCCCCCCCCCCCATCTATCCCCATTCCACCCTCCATTAATGTCTGACCCTAACTGATCTGTCTGCCCGATGAAATTCTAGTTCACCCTCCCCCTTTAATCCTAGTTAAAGGGCCATTGGCTCTTGCTGCTGTCAATCAGATGCAGTGAAGAGGAAGTGGGGGTGAGCCTAAGTCCCGCTGTGTAAGTCAATGGATCGCTGCTCCGTAGACACAAAGCTCAGGACCGTGGGAACCACGCTCTTCCCAATGCCAGTGGGTGGCTATGGTGGACCCTCTAAAGAAGAGGAGGAGCCAGATCGCTGCCGGGGACTTGAGAATAGGAGGATCGGGGCCACTCTGAGCAATACCGCTGCACAGAGAAGGTAAGTATAACATGTTTGTTATTTTAATAAAAAAATTTTTTTTTACTTTAGTAACACTTTAACTTTTGTTTTGGGATTAACATTGCTTTAGGGAGGAAAAATAATTCAGCCGTCGTATCAGACATTTGGACATATACTGAGTTAGGTATATGTAAATACTTTAGTGTCCATAGTCTGGGCACAGGGGCACTTTAAACATAATGATTTGTAGATGGAAGCCACAAAGGGCTCCTTTCTTCCACGGTAATCACACATCTTCCTACTTTCCTGCAAAAACTGTTGAGATCAGTTATCAACTGCCTAACGAAAATATTCTTTGTAATAAGCCATCTTACTCATAAACTTCGTGTTGCGCTACAAAGCAAGAATCAGAGCGTGTATATTGAGAATATATGGTAATGGCCCCATGTAGCTATATATAAAAAAAAAAAAAAAAACGAATGCAGCCACCACATCAAAGGATTGGTAATCTGCAAAATATATAAAAAAAAATAATCTTTTGGGTTTAATACAGCTTTCATTTGTATAATGATACATTCTAATCTAACCCCTGTACGAGCCCCTAGGTAGACTACTAGGATCCTTTTCAAAGTAGTTTCCTCGCAGCCAGACACACGATTCAAATAATTCTTCAGGCTCATTACCCAGTCTATGGGTATGCTTTTCTGATGCTTTATTAAGAACTTGGATAGATAGTGAGTAATGGTAGGATACTCCAGTAACCCTTAGCAAGGATTTGAGGACACTGAACTTTATCTTGTAGAACTTGGGCTTTGAAGTAGCAACTTGAATAGATTTATCTTCCACTTTTTGGACAGTCAAAACAAAGTCCTTTACCTAAGAACTAAATAGACTAAGCTCTTCAGGACACAGGGCACAATGTTCCCTTTAAACCCGCTGACTCTAGCACAAGAGGGATGGCAGCAGCCCACAGCCTTTAGGATCTCTCTCACCAGTCTGTACTCACAAATGTCCTTGTAAAATTGGTTGCCTGTTTCCAATATCCTTAAGACACTTTCACCCCATTGTACCAGACTAGATCCTCAGATGACAGTCCCTCGGTCAGACTTCAGCAACTTTCAGCAAAGCAGGCCTCCAGGTAGCCCCGCAAGCACATGGCAGAATGGCCTAGGTGGCTTGCACCCTCCTCTAGAATGTAATCCCCTTCTTAGGGAAAAAGATCCAGCTGCTCTCTGGCTCAGAGTACTTATACAGACTCCCAGTCACCACCTGGGCACCTCTCCCCAGGGATTGGCCAGAGCTGTATGAATATTCAGCTGATGATTAGACCTTTCCTACCCAGTAACTTGCAGAACATTTTTGTCAACAAATTTGCCTGACAACAAAATGCAACTCCATTGGATACAGTGAGCCAGAATTAAATGTACCTAATACCTAATCCTAGCACCTATTTGGGAAGGTGCTACACCAATATGAAGAGGTTGCATTGAAACAGATTTAGGGGATAAAACCTACCTCAACCACCTACATGATTCTAATTTTTCTCCTAGCATTTATTGTTGGGGGCTGGCTGCCCTGCTATGCAAATCTTTAATGTTGCTAATAACTATATTCCCTGTAAAGCCTTGAATCTGAACTTGCTAAAATGAAGGCCACCTGGCTTACTGGCTCATGCACCACCTTCTTTCTGAGCACTCTCTAGCTTCTTTAACACTTATCCCAATAAGAGAGAAGGTTGCAGACCACAGAATCCTGCAGGTCTAATTAGAAAATATTTACCGTAATAGCCTGGCAAACCGAACTCAAATAAATTATATATAATTTATATTAAAGGTGAATTGAATGGACTTTCCAACTTTAGCAAGATTGGAATTATTTTTTGTGGAGAGCAATGATAATAACTGCTTTTATTTGTGGTTGGAAGCTGTTACTTAATGCAGACAGTTCTAAAGTGCTTGATACATATATTGGAGACAATTGTTCTATTATGTTCTTCTCATTCTCAAAGGGCAGCCTTCCAACAGGCAAATCTGTAGGAGAAAAAAGGGCAGATCACCAGTGGCGCTTCATACCAAAGGATTCTCAAAGCAGCGCTGGGCGAGTATAACTTTACACATAAGGTGTTCTATATTTTTACTTTAAATTGTAGTTTTAGGGAAGATGGCTCCAGGCAATCAGTCCACTTAGTTTACCTCATTGTGAACTGAAAAAAGCCCAATAAAGCCAAACTCATCTAGACTCTCAGATTATTTCTGCAGGTTATTGTCACATAATTCTGCTGCATACTTCTCCATCATTCTCCCATGTTTCAAAGTGTCTAATCAAAGATGCCAAATGGTTAGAGAGAAGGTGATTCCTTTGTACCCACTTGCTAGCCTGAGTCAAGCATACTTTTACCTCCAAGTCCTATTATTGGTATAATGTGCATCTACCCATCCAAGTTTGTGAAATGTACACTATATTCTGATTCAAAATGGTAGCATGCAATTACAGATTGGGATCTATTGCACAAACACCACATCCAGTTCTTGTGCAGTATTCCAGCTATCACACATCTGTTAATTACTCCCACTGGGGTTTGCTTTCCAACTTATTCTAAGAAACAGTCCATTAAACTTCATTATCAGCCAAAAGCAACAATCTTGATGCATTAAAGCCCTTGAGATTGACAAGTGACAACTATGCAAATCATACACAACATCACCAAGGACTGAGTTATTTGAGGATAATGTATATACCGGTAAATATATTCCATTTTAAACTGCTATTCAAGTGATTCAAAAGATTGAATTCAACTGATAAATTGACATTAAAAAGAATGTTTAGTGTTTTTATATATACTTTAATATATTCAGGAATATATTATACAATTATTATACATATTTATTTATTTTTTAGGCAGGAAATTATTAAATATCGCAGATGAATATTTAGTATTTACCACATGCAGTTTGTCTGTGCTGGTGAGCCGCTTCACCAAGCTAACTTTCTGCACAGTTGTGAATAGATCTAAAAAACAGGAGATGGAATTACTGTACATATGCAAAATGAATGATTCAGAGGGACACAGTCATTCTTGTTGGTTAGCAGAACAGTCATGGCCACGTGAGCGACCAATGCTGGGCTTTCTTAACTGAAAGCCCAGTATGACCTGCAAATATTTAGTGGCATGGAATCCCCCTATATTAAAGTCCAACTCCAGGCTTCCTCTCCTTACCCCAGAGATCCTACTTTCCTCTGAAGCCTTTGCCTTCATTCATTTACAAATATAAGTGTCTGATATGAATGTCATGGAGGACTCCTAGCAAAAAAAAAGTATGTAGTCCCCCCAAATTCTTTACCAAACACTTTGAGGAGGGAATATAATTTAAAGAAGAACCCCATGCAAAGAGCAAGAACAAAAGCAGTGGGATCCTCCTCAAAATACATACCAGAGCCTTATCCAAGCACGCAGCCTGACAGACCAGGAGAGAGGAAGGACGAGAGCATGACCCTCCCTTCTGAACCAAACCAGGCCAAATTCCATCAACATGGGGAGGGTAACTTTCCTGTGGAGACCCTTTGGCAAAGCTCCTTGTTCCTAAACTGATGAGGACAAGGGCCTCTTCCCCACAACCCTGGTCCAGTGGTTGTAGGGGGTTCGCGGGCTGGAAATCTGGAATCCTACTGTAATAATAAGGGGCCCCCAGATACCACTGCTCCCTTTATCTGTATGATTAAGTTGTACATAGTACACCTACTTATTCCCACAAAAGTAAACAGTACTAGGTTTTTCACACTTTTTTTTTACTTTTTATTAAGAATTCCAAAAACAAAATACATCACTTTTACTAAACTGCAAGGTCAGTAGACTTGCCAAACAGACTAGTCACATGACACTCAGACACAACCAATTACTACTCCTCACCATTTCCAACAAAAATATAAAAGTGTGGAAACTTTTTGAAGACCCCTTGTAACTAAAGACACAACACTTTTTGACAAGTCCTTTAGTAAAAAAATAAAACCTCAAAAATGTCCCACAATGTACATCCATCGTCAATCACCTGTCCAGTGATGCAGGTCCTTGCAATTACAATCAATGATATAGTACCCGCCAATTCCCTGAAAAAAAAAATCCACCAACACATCTAATCCCATTGTTATATTCAGCTTGAAGGACAGCTCTGTTCCATGCTGCTAACTGTAAACAATGAGGCGGGTATATCCGCTGATGTCATTGCCTAAATATGACCATGGCCATATTAGGGCAATATCATTGCCTAAATAGGGTCATGTTATCATATTTGGGCAATGAGGTCAGCCACTGTCCCTGCCTCTTTGTTTACAAGGTGGTGGAGCTGTGCAATGTCACATGTTGGTTGTTGGCTGGTGTCAGCACCTGCTGCTTCCTTAACAACTCTTAACAGAGGAAAACATGCTATTTTATATGACGCCCAACTCCTACCAAATGGGCTCAAAGTCTGATTTTCGGACAAATGCTAAAACAAACAAAGTTCAGTCTTAATCTGTGTTCAAACCAAACCTTTAGCTCATCCCCTCATATACTCTTTAGTATAAACCCACAGAAAACTTCTGACAAAGGTGAAATTACTTTTTGTCTGCTTTCCTGGTGAACTGTTTTTTCTACACTGTGCTCTTAAAGCCCACTAGGGAGCAATTGGAATTGGAACAGCATAAGGGCATGTGCTATTCCATCCTGTCCTGTTACTGCACATCTAGATCTTCAAAAATGCCATCTGGCACCATGATGGATTCTGAAGGTTGGCCATTCCTGATGAAGGGCACATAGTCTACCCTTATTTTGTCCTTATATTGTGGGCTCGTGAGAATATATATTCTAATTTACAAAGCAGTTTGAAACTTGAGTCTTTTTAACATCTCGCTGAATTTAAAAAGTACATTTCTGGGTGTGGACTTGCATATGAATGTAGATTTGCCAAGAGCTCATGAATAAAATGTCCTCAACAAAATGACGACTAGAAGTAAAAAAAAAAAAAAAAAATCTTATATACTAGAAAATGACCTTGCTGTCTTTCATTGCCATCCCTAGAGTGTAGAAACAGTACATTAAATACATGATTGTATTTCATTGCGTTTCTATAATAAAGATGCATTTCTACATTGGTGTAAGGGCAGTGTTCATAATTTCAAGAGTGTACTTATTCTTCCGATAAAAATTACAAAGTAACCATAGAATTTGCATAAATTACAGGTATATTTAATATTGGAAGACAGTTTATGAATTCAAAAAAGACATAAACCGACTTTCTGATTTAGAACATACATTAAAGCCTAATTGAACCCTCTTAGTTTATCATTTTAATGCAGTCAGGCTGCAAATACAGTAACAAATATGCTGTAGCAAGAGTTAAAAAAAAAAAAACCTGTGCTGGTAGATTCTCATACCCAAGAAGCACCCTACTTCTTCCACATGCCTCCCTTAACACTGCCTACCCGATAGTGCTACCCAGAGAGTGAGCATAATATTGAATACAGTAGTTTTTAGCGGATCGTGTCAGATTGCAGGGGAGCCGAGTATGTGGGAGCTGCAGTCCGACATTCTTTTGTGCTGACAACACAGGGTTTATATAATCCTTGTTGCAGCACTTAGCTGATAAAAAAGGTATAAAGGCCATGTATATTACTGTACACAGTGTGACTGCATTGCAGGAAAAACTAAGAGGCTAATGGACTTTAACCACTTGACCTCCGTAAGATTTACCCCCTTCCTAACCAGGCCATTTTTTGCAATGGGGGACTGCGTTACTTTAACTGACAATTGCGCGGTTGTGCGACGCTATAACCAAATAAAATTTCTGTTCTTTTTTTTTCCTACAAATAGAACTTCCTTTTGGTGCTATTTGATCACCTCTGCATTTTTTAAGACTGACAATTTTGAAAAAAATTATTATTTACTTTCTGCTATTAAACATACCCAATAAAAAATGTAAAAAACTACTTTCTATATAGATTTAGGTCATGGTGTATTCTGTTACATATTTTTGGTAAAAAAAATCCCAATAAGTGTATTGATTGGTTTGCACAAAATATATAGCGTCTACAAACTATGGGATATTTTATTTGTTTATATTTAATTTTTTTTTACTAGTAATGGCGGCAATCAGCGACTTACAGAGGGACTGCAATATTGCGGTGGATAATCGGATACTATCTGACACTTCTGACATCTAACACTATCTGACACAAGTAGGATGCCCCAACAGCCCCTCTCGCTGGCTTCAGCTATTAATACTTCTAACCTTGTAATGATGACACAGGAATTATAAACTAAAATATCCCCATAACGATGCAAGGTGAGGCGAAATTCTTTACACTGGATAATTCTGTTGCCTGAAGTTCTGCTTTAAAATATGAATGCACATTAGTTGTTTTACTATACCAAGGGACACCAAACAACTTTCCAAATATTATTATTATTATTATCATTATACAGGATTTATATAGCGCCAACATTTTGCACAGAACTTTACAACATGGGGGCAGACAGTACAGTTAAAATACAATTCAGTACAGGAGGAATCAGAGGGCCCTGCTCGTTAGAGCTAATATAACCTTTTACAGATGTTTTTTCTTTATTTGTTCTTTGAGGACAATCATCCCAAACTAAGGCCAGTATAAAAGAACAAGTTCGGTATGAAGGATTACTCTACATACTGTATGCTTTCCACAATTGGCTGTCTGAGATCACATGGTTGCAGATGGAGGGGCAGGGATTAGATAACCATATTCATCTGTGCAGTTTGTGACATGTTTCTTCAATGATTACCTGAGTGCAGTGCAAGAAGGAAATCCTCACCATGGCTCCTGGTACTCACCGAATCATGCAAAGAGCTGCTCTATAGACTGTGCTGTAAATCAATGGTCCCCCTAATCCGGCATGTGAAAGCAACTGCCAAATTTTTATAAAGATTAAAATAGCCCTGATGGCTTTATTTGCAAAGTTGCTTGGGTTTATGGATATATAAAATTAGCAATTTTTTTTTTAAAACTCCAATTATCCTTTTTGTGTTCTGGGAACTGTGTGTGTCCCAGAACACAGCGCGCCCCATTCACAAAGTGCCGCGCGACTCGCGCATGCGCAGTAGGCAATGGAAGTGAAGCCGCAAAGCTCCACTGCCTGTTCCCCTTTGTTAAGATGGCGGTGCTGGCACCAGATCCGGTGGACGGATCGGCCTCGGGGGGCCGACATCGCTGGTTCCCTGGACAGGTAAGGGTCCTTATTAAAAGTCAGCAGCTACAGTGTTTGTAGCTGCTGACTTCAATTTTTTTTTTTTTTTAACCGGGCCTCCCCTTTAAGTTAAAAATGTCCCTCCTCTCTTGACAGAGCTAGATTGTGCCATTGAAACTGTTCAGAATAGCACACTTCCAGAATTCACCCTCTTTCACCTTAGGGTGTAATATAGTTATATAATGTAACTTGTGCTTTAACACATAAAGCTAAGCCACGCATTAACCTAATTCTGAACTCCAGGCAGATACAGTATAAAAGACACAAATGAATGAAGATCTGTAATACTTAAAGGGGTTGTAAAGTTTTTTTTCACATAACAAACATGTCATACTTACCTCTGCTGTGCAAGGGTTTTGCACAGAGTGGACCTGATCCTCCTTTTCTTGGGTCCCCCAGCAGCAATCCTGGCTACGGCTACGGAAAAGCGCCTTTCCTGGGGGCACTCGTGCGGGCATTCTCCGGTGTCCTGCTGCTGCGTCCATTGACATAGACAGCAGGACTCGGCCCCGCACCCGGCTCCCACGTCATTGGATTTGATTGACAGCAGTGGGAGCCAATGGCTGCACTGCTATCAATCCATCCAATCAGCACCTGAGACACTGGCTGAAGCTGGTGTGCTCGTCCCCATCGCTGGAAAGACCAGGCTCAGGTAAGTAAAAGAGGGGGCTCTGTGGGGCTGCTGCATCACAGGAGGTTTTTGACCTTAATGCATAGAATGTATTAAGGTGAAGAACACTGAGGGTTTACAACCCCTTTAACATATCTCTAAAGTGTATGTAAACCCAAAAGTAAAAATGTAAAATATTGCAGCTTATCAATCCTTAACCAATTGCTTACTGGGCGCTTAACCCCCCCCCCCGCCCAGACCAATTTTTAGCTTCCAGTGCTGTCACACTTTGAATGACAATTGCGCTGTCATGCTACACTGTACTTAGATTACATTTTTATAATTTTTTTCACACAAATAGAGCTTTCTTTTGGTGGTATTTAATCACCTCTTGGGTTTTTACAGAAAAAAAATACAGAAATGTTTGAAAAAAAAAAAACATGTTTCATAGTTTGTTATAAAATTTTGCAAACAGATCATTTTTCTCCTTCATTGATATTCGCTGGTGAGACTGCACTGATGGGCACTGATAGGCTGCCCTGATGGGCCCTGATGGGCTTCACTGATAGGCACAGTTAAGGTGACACTGATAGGCTCTGATAAGACGGCACTGATGAGGCGGCACTGATGGACCCTGATAGGTGGCACTGATGGACGGCACTGATGAGTGTCACTGATGGGTTGGAACTGAGGGGTGGCACTGGTGGGCACTGATAGATATCACTGATAGGTGTCACTGATGGCACTGGTAGGTGGCACTGATGGGCACTGGTAGATGGCATTGATAGGCAGCACTGGTGATGAGGCACTGATTGGTGACATTTATAGGTGGCACTGTGGGCACTGATAGGTGGCACTTTGGGCACTGATAGGTGACACTGTGGGCACTGATGGGTGGGTACTGTGGACACTGGTAGGTGGCGCTGGTGGGCACTGGTAGGCGGCACTGTTGTGTAATGTTTGTGCACTGGTAGGTGGCACTGGCAGGTGGCACAAGTGGGCACAGATGACTCTGCAGAGCCTCTCCACAATCGGGACAATGTCCCTCTCACACTATTAGCGTGAAGAGAAAAAATAGCCGATTATCAGCTCTGTTTACAGCACATGATCATTGGCTGACAGCTGATCACCTGGTAAGGGGTCGAGATCGACCCCTTACTCCGATCTGTGATCAGCTGAGTCTCATAGACTCGCTGATCATAGGGCGCGCAGGCTGCTCGAGCACGGGAGGACGTCTATTGAAAATCTGATCGCTCCGAACGAGGTGACGTATAAAACGTACAACGGGACTACGTAGAGGCCAGTAGCCAATAGTTTTCATCTCCAAATTTCGTCTAAGCATGCGTGGCACTTTGTGCGTCTCTACACAGGATCGGAAAAAGTCTGATCGGATTTTGTTGTCGGAAAATTTTAGATCCTGCTCTCCAATTTTTCAGACGGAAAAAGCCAGCTAGAGCCCACACACGATCGGATTTTCCGACAACATAATCCGATCTGACTTTTTACATCGGAATATCCGACCGTGTGTACGGGGGAATTACTCTGAATGGTCTAAGGTTATCAGTGGTGTACCCTAAGGTTCAGTGTTGGAACCCTTACTGTTTAATATCTTTATAAATTATATAGGGTCTGGCATTAAAAGTACCATTTCAGTGTTTGCAGATGACACCAAGTTATGCAGTGGAATAATGTCCCTACAGGATGTCTCCAACTCACAAGGCAACCTCAATGCACTGATTAATTGGATAATATGTGGCAAATCTTTGTTAATGTTGATAAATGCAAAGTTATGCACGTGGAGGCTAAGAATATGCATGCATCATACATACTAGGGGGAGTACAACTGGAGGAATAAATGGTGGAGAAGGTTCTGGGGGTTTTGGTAGATCATAAGCTCAATAATAGCATGCAATGCCAAGCTGCGGTTTCCAAAGTGAGCAAAGTCCTTTCTTGTATTAAGAGAGGTACGGACTCCAGAGAGAGAGATATCATTTTGCCCCTGTACAAATCATTAGTAGGTCCTCATCTGGAATATGCAGTTCAGTTTTGGGCACCAGTTCTCAAAAAGGGTATCGGGGAACTGGAGAAAGTGCAGAGAAGGGCAACCAAACTGATAAGAGGCATGGAGGAGCTCAGCTATGAGGAAAGATTAGAGGAACTGAATTTATTCTCTCCTGAGAAGATGAGATTAAGGGGGGATATGATCAATTTGTATGAATACATAAGTGGTCCATATCGTGAACTTGGTCATCCCAGAGGACAAGGGGGCACTCTTTACGTCTAGAGGAAAAGAGATTTCATCTCCAAATATGGAAAGGTTTCTTCACAGTAAGCTGTGAAAATGTGGAATAGACTCCCTGCAGAGGTGGTTCTGGCCAGCTGAGTAGATTGCTTTAAAAAAGGACTGGATTATTTCCCAAATATACATAATATAACTGGGTACTAACATTTATAGGTAACGTTGATCCGGGAAAATCCGATTGCCTCTCGGGGGATCAGGAAGGAATTTTTCCCCTGCTGTAGCAAATTTGAGCATGCTCTGCTGGGGTTTTTCGCCTTCCTCTGCATCAACTGTGGCTATAGTTACATAGTTAGTCAGGCTGAAAAAAGACACAAGTCCATCTAGTTCAACCAATACATATTTTTTTTTAAATCATGCAATCTCATATACACAATCCTATACCCACAGTTAATATAGGATTGTGTATATGCGAGTCTATGATTATTTTTTTTTATTGGTTGAACTAGATGGACTTCTTTTTTGTCTTTTTTCAACCCGACTAACTATGTAACCATGTAACTATCTTGCCAATAAGTCTTATATTTTTCAACTTTCTTTAACAGACCAAGCTGTTCAGCAAAATATGGCAGTAGGAGGGCGGAGACAAACCATTTACCACTGACAGGAGTGCTTACAATGATCAGCTTTTATTAATTTATTTAAAACCTTTATCCCAAAAGGAAAGAACTGTTCCTGTGACTGCTTAGCTTTAGCTGGAGTGTTAGCGCGAGTTTAGCTTTAATTTGTTAGTCAAGTTACTCTCGACCTGCTAGTGCATCTAATGCCGCGTACACACGGTTGGAATTCTCATCGGAAAAAGCTCTGATGGTTTTCCGACGGA
Organism: Lithobates sylvaticus; assembly: GCA_028564925.1. Lineage (NCBI taxonomy): Eukaryota > Metazoa > Chordata > Amphibia > Anura > Ranidae > Lithobates > Lithobates sylvaticus. The sequence continues at coordinate 561,094,282 of CM053027.1, read as the reverse complement.
ATTTCGCTCAAACTGTCTTGCCTACACACGGTCACATCAAATTCCGATGGTCAGTAACACAGCGGCATAAAACACGTTCGACAGCACTATAAAAGGGAAGTTTAATGCTTCCGAGCATGCTTCAAATTGTTTCCGAGCATGCGTCTGTTAAAGCTGAATTTCTAGCTTAATTAAATGATTATAGATACAAAGATGATAAAGTGAATAACGCGATTAAAGTGACTAAACCTTTGTCTGTATAAGAATATAAACGTACGATAACAGGGCGAAAAGGATAAACAATTACATTTCATTTATATAAAGAAACATAGTAAAGAAACATTTTAGATTACCCAACATAGTATAGAGATGTTATAAATGCCATGTTGCCAGTGTTTACAAAGATAGTTAATGCAAAAAGGGGATATAATTACAATGGACATACACAGGCTGTTACTTAAATCTTAGGCAATATCTTAATATAGAAGAATAGTAGGGAAGAGTAAAGAGAGATAAGGGAATACATTACACAAGTATCTTGCGTGTCCAGTCCATGCGGCTTAAGAGGGCTCCCATTCCTCAACTCCTGGTTTTTATGTTGTTCGAATAACCCACTCCTACCAATCAAACACCTTATTGGTTCAGAAGTGCATTGCCTGATTGGTTACCCCTGCAGCCTAATGTTTATTGGTTGAGTTGCCTAGGCAACAAAGCATGCTTCCCACACTAGCCTTGGTGGTTTACAACCATCAGCCCCTTTTGATATAACATGAATTAGCATGTCAAAAGGGACCTTTGGCCATAGATACACATCCCTGTACTGGTTCCCTTGGAACTCCTTGATATAAATATGGACTCCAAATCTCCACCACACGTCGGAATTTTGCGTGTCGGAATTGCATACACACGATCGGAAAATCCGATAGAAAGGTTTTCCGTCGGAAAAATTGAGAACAGGTTCTCAATCCAAAGTCCGTCAGAAATTCCAACAGAAAAAGACCGATGGGCATACACACGGTCGTAAAATCCGTTGAAAAGCTCCCATCGGACTGTTCCATTGGAAATTCCGACCGTGTGTACGCAGCATTACACTCCCCTCTCCCCAGACTGACAATGCTGCTGTCCAAGGGTGGCTCCTTTACTCCTTCTTACAGTGGAGACACCCTAGTCTGGATTACTAGGTGAAAATAAAGGAAAAAAAAAGCCTTAAAAAGATAACTAATGCAGACATCACATAATAGGACTAGTAAGCTTCAATAAATTATATTTTTGTTTTTGGGTTTAGACACGATTTCAATTATTATTTTTTTAATATCAAATACCTGGATCTGACTTGATATGAAATTCTTGCAGTTCCTGTACAGCAGAGTTTAGAGACAGGGAGGAGAAGCAGCACAATGAGCAGGGGTGCTGCAGCGCAAAAGGCATGCTGAGGCCCGATTCACACCTGAGCATATTGGAATCACGGTCAGCGTCTACGATTCCAGAATTGCAACAAACCATCTGACGCATTTGCGGTGCCATTATTTCTCAATGGGACCTTAAACATGGTGCGATTTTGTCACGATTGTTTTGCGACAACACACACAAAAATCGCAGCATCACGCCTGGCTCAGTGCAAAAATTTGGTATATGAACCTCTTTGGTGCGTCTTTGGAGCATCTTTGGAGCATCTTTGGAGCGGAGGGAGGCCCATTCAAAAAGAACGGTGCCGCTCCAAAAACGCACAACAAAAATGCAGAACAATTTATGCCCTGTACACACAGTCGGAAATTCTAACGGAAAAAGTCGGATTGGATTATGTTGTCGGAAAATCTAAACGTGTGTGGGCTCTATCGGACTTTTTCCGTATGGAAATTCTGACTGAAAAAATTTGAGAGCAGGATCTAAAATTTTCCGACAAAAAAATCTGATCGGACTTTTTCCGATCGTTTGTAGAGAATTCCGACGGACAAAGTGCCACGCATGCTCAGATCAAATTACGAGACCAAAGCTATTGGCTACTAGCCTCTACATAGTTCCGTCGTACACAACGAACGTCACCTCGTTCGGAACGATCGGATTTTCCGACAACTTTGTCCTACCGTGTGTGTGCAACACCAGTTTCGGACAAAATCCGTCGGAAAAAATCCGACGGATTTTGTGGTCGGAATGTCTGACTGTGTGTACGGGGCATTACACTCCTGTGATCCATAGGAGAAGTATGGCCAAAAAAGCTTTAACTCCCCAGCTGCTCATACTCATCTTTTCTTCCCTTTGTAGTTTGGCTGCTGGGAAAGCACAGCAAAGCACAGGTTTACTTTAAGGGGTCCCTGCTTCTTGTGGTTTTACAGATTGCTTCTACAGACATATATAAGGCCCCTTAGTCATGCTATATTACTCATATGTCTAGTACAGCGTTCTTTCATTTTCAGACCGTATATGCGCTGCTCAGTTTCGCTTTACTGGGTCTGCCTGGGGATTCTTTATGCTAGCACATATTTCACCTAGCAGGAATTTCATGTCTTCAAAATCTGCAAATAGGCTTTTTTTCCTGTTACTAATCATGTATGTTGATTTATTTGGTTATAATTATGCATACATTCACGCAGTGTTGATTTATTAGATATTGCATTTATGTGGCCCCCTGTGGAATGTGATATTATGAATAATTTTGATGCTCTTTTTAATATTCATATATAAATCTTAGTACATTATTAACTGGACTGACATTTGTGATGTCTTGTGATGATTATGCAACTAACACCCTACATTTTTATTTCAACTGTCTCTCTACTTGATGCTAAGCCGCCCATGGTGTGTCCTTACTGGCTTTGGAAGAGAGAAAACCCAAAGAAATTTGAGATATTGAGGGATGTAGGTAGTACGGGAAGTTGTTTGAAAATTCTGTTGTATGGTGTTCATACATGGACGGATTTAATGGAATAGTGTTCTTGAAAATAATGTGAAAATTCTGCCCTGAATGAGCCGTCAGCTTCATTCCTCCTTCCTGGTGGTATATTTTTTGGGTGCTGCGGCGAACAATCCCGGTCTGTGGGCTGGTCGGGTCACAGGCCCCCCCAGTCCGTCACCAGCCCCACACATACCCCATCTAGGTCACAGGCAGCGCTTCCTTCAGGTGGCGGCTTCACCCTGCCTCCTTCTTGGCTTCAGCGACTTCCCCTGTGTCTCCTCCCTCCTCGGTGGCCAATAGGATCACTTCACCTCTTGGCCAATTGGGTGACAGGTCTCAGGACCCGCTTCCTGTTGGCTAGGAGGAGAATCAGGAAGACAATAGCGAATAATAATTTGCTACCGACACACAACTGGGTGGGCTCGGGGCGCAGTGCTCTGCCCCCCTCAGTGTTTCTGCTCCTGAGGGGTTTATCAAAAAATATGGGGATTTGGTCACACCATATTGTTTTATGGTGCTTAAGACCACTTACTGCGACAAAGTACCCCATGATTAGTGGGTCCTACACTATCCATAGACTGGGAGATCCCCATATTTTTTGATAATGTTTTTTGAAAATGTTTAGGTGTTTTAAATAAGCCTTGCAGGAGGTAAATGTCTTTTTTGCATGTGTGCAGGCCCGGACTGGCCATAGGGCAGACCGGGCATTTGCCCGGTGGGCTGGGACCACCCGCTCCGTAGCCTGATGATGATCAGACCGCACAGCGGGAGACAAGCAGTGACCGTGGCCTGAACATGGGTAACACAGGCCGCAGCCGCCACTCACCTACCGCCATGCGGCTGTGCCTGTCTCATCTCTGGCGGCTACATGGGCTGAGCTGTGTGTCTCTCTCACACACAGCTCAGCCTCAGAGCCGTGCTGACAGTTCATTCTTGTCCAGGCATGAGCATCCGCACGGTGGGGAGAGCTGCAGGCTGCTGTCACAATATTCCCCCTTGGCCCCCCCCCCCTCCCCTCATGTTGGCAGCAGGGGAAGAGAAGGCTTTCCTGTCTGTTCGTTCCCCCCCCCCTATTGGCCACAACAGAGGGCCAATCAGAAACAACTAGAGGGGCATCATGGGAAATGTAGTCCCAGAGATAGATGGCACAATTGTTCTCAGCAGGGAGCAGACTACAGTCCCCAGCATGCACTCTGCTGGGGTGAAAGAGAAAACCCGGAAACAAGCTGAGGAGTGCTTGTAGCAGCTACTACAGGAGACAAGGAAAATGAAAGAGAGGACTGTGCTGGGGAACTAATAGCCCCAGCACCACCAGAGAGAGTCACACTGTATCGCACCACCAAAGAGAGTCACACTGTACCCGCACCACCAGAGAGAGCTACGCTGTAACCGCACCGCCAGAGAGAGCTACGCTGTACCCGCACCGCCAGACAAAGCCATGCTGTACCCGCACCACCAGAGAGAGCCACGCTGTACCCTCACCACCAGAGAGAGCCACGCTGTGCCCGCACCACCAGAGAGAGAGCAACGATGTACCCGCACCACCAGAAAGAGAGCCACGCTGTACCGGTACCACCAGAGAGAGAGCCACGCTGTACCCGCACTACCAGAGAGAGAGCCACGCTGTACCGCACCACCAAAAAGAGAGCAGGTCAGTTTCACTGGGCAGTGTGGGCACAATAGGAGACCGACAGTACTGCCATTGTATGGCCACAATAGGACTGGGACACTGTAATATAAAGGGGACTGCACTGTAAAGGGGCACTGTAATCATTGCAGTGCCCCTTTATAGTACAGTTCCCTGTATATCACAGTGTCCCTGCACATTATAGTGTGGAGGACCGACACCAGTCACCCCCGCGAATGTCTACCGACCCCCGCCCGGTACCTGGAAAAGTTGGCTGCTCAGTCTAAAATGCCCGGGCCTATTTTTTGTCCCAGTCCGGGCCTGCATGTGTGCGCTGTAATATTTTGTTCTGTTGTATGGTCCTATGGCTGCACCATCTTTAATGCATCTTTTAGGGTGTGCCCCCAAATATCTTGTTTGTCTATTGTATGGATTCTGACCAAATCCTATTGGGCACGGAGCATCTCACTCCCTCATCAGTGCCTCTCATTAGTGTCCACCTGTGTCATGGGTGGAGACCTCTAGTTCTCCCATATAGAGGAGTGTGTTGCTCCCATGGTTCAGAGAAGCAGGATCTCCCAGTCTATGGATAGTGTAGGACCCACTAATCATGGGGTACTTTGTGGGCTTAAGCACCATATAGCAATATGGTGTGACCAAATCCCCATATTTTTGGATAATGTTTTTTGAAAATGTTTAGGTGTTTTAAATAAGCCTTACAGGAGGTAAATGTCTTTTTTTCATGTGTGCGCTGTAATATTTTGTTCTTTTCCACGCTCACATCAAAGTCCCAACTATACATCACAGTCCGTAGAGTGCCACCCTACGGCAGAGCCCCCAGTGTGCCACCCTACGGCAGAGCCCCCAGTGTGCCACCCTACGGCAGAGCCCTTAGTGTGCCACCTTACGACAGAGCAACAAGTTTGTAACAATATTTTTTTGTTATTACTCAAAATAAACAGTTATTAAACAAAAAAAAAAATCATAAAACAATATTACTAAATTATACAGTATTATACATGCAAAATGTAAACAGTAGTAATGTCTTTAGATCAAATTTTTCTAATATTTAGACCTTTTTCTATTACCTGTTACTTTATTACAATGTTTAAGCTTACCCAGACTTGGTAATAGCAGCACATTTACGATCTAAGGGCTCATTCACACATATGGCTATTATTGATATCCCTCTGAAAAGCAATATTCTGTGGATCACTTTTCATGGGAATGTTTGCTACATGGTGAGGAGGTGATATGTCACAATGCATTGCATGTGGTTGCCTTGCACGCAGTTGCAGAACAGAAATACCGCCCACCGAATGCAACATACCTTTTGTTTTTGTTGCGGTATGTGTACAGCCCTGACCAGCTGCATTTCTGTATTTAGGTGGGCAGTCAAGGGGCAGTAAAACCGTGGCTTAACCACCTGCTTTTTACTGACCCCTGGCCACCTATGTTAATGAGCTCTAAGGCACTATTCCTACAACTAATCACTATTCTCTGAAGCCTCTAAATCCTTCCACTTACAGCTATAATTTCCAGTAAGGAATGTAATGCCGCGTACACGCGATCGGAATTCGTGTCGGAAAAAGCTCTGATGGTTTTCCCGTCGGAATACCGACGGAATTTCGCTCAAACTGTCTTGCCTACACACGGTCACACCAAATTCCGACGGTCAATAACACCACGACATACAACCAGTTCGATGGCACTATAAAAGGGAAGTTTAATGCTTCCGAGCATGTGTCAAATTGTTTCCAAGCATGCGCCGGAATTTTGCGTGTCGGGAATTGCATACACAAGATCGAAAAATCCAATAGAAAGGTTCTTCCGTTGGAAAAATTAAGAACAGGCTCTCAATCCAAAGTCCGTCGGAAATGCTGACAGAAAAAGACCGATGGGCATACACATGGTTGGAAAATCCGATGAAAACCTCCCATCGGACTGTTTCCATCGGAAATTCCGACCGCGTGTACGCGGCATCTTAGTCCCAGCCCATTCAGCCTCTTTAGAGTAGTAATTAACCCTATTGAAATTGTTTTTATCATTTTTATTTGAGAATCAAAGTATCAGTATCAGACATTGCCGTTGTTCTAATAAAGATTATGAATTTGTAAAATGAACATATCATGTTAATATCATAGAGAATTGTACCGAGCCTTTCCAAATAGAAGGAATTTGTTTATGGCCATATTACACAGAAATCGCAATGTTCATCTACCATATGTTAAAGCTCATCTCCGGCATGCTCTAATTTATTTTCACCAATACTTTGTTTTTCCAACCATAAGCCAAAGGAGCATAAAAGACATTTACATTTTTTACTCTCACTGGAGCTGGGAGGAGGGATCATTGAGGTCACATATCCTCTGCAAATCAGTACATGGTCCATGATATAATCCACAAAAGGTGCAATAACATAGTTAGAATCTTTAGCGTAACTCGTACCTTCAGGGCCCCGGTGCAAGAAATCATTAAGGGCCCCTCTGGCCAAAGATATAAAAATCAAGAATAAGCATTTCATTTAGCAGTTGTGTGGTGTTATACTTTTACTGTGCATGTATTATACTTTCTATACAAGTTAGTTCCAGTTCCTGTTCCTGTTATGATATGCTTAGAAGGCTGCATGAGTTTATGGATGCCTGAACTTGTTAATAAAGCACTCTAAAATTACTCGCAGACTACATGACACAAGGTTGGCAACGAGGATGTCTCTTCTATCTCTATAGGAGCCTGTGTCTTTTCTTCCACACTCTGGTGAGCCTGCAAAGCTTTTGGTTGGATGTGTCTGATTGAGAATGACATACTTGCTGCTAATCCTCAGTACAATTTTTAGTAGCTTTCAGAGAGTTGGTTGTTACCTGTGAGTTTGGTGCTTTTAAAGATGAAATGATCAGCTTATTCAGTGGCGGCTGGTGCTCAAAATTTTTGGGGGGGCGCAAACAAACTGAAAAAAAAAACCCATCAATTGCAGCCACTGTGGCATCAAATGCAGCTACTGTGCCCATCAATTGGTGCCATTGTGCCATCAAACGCAGCTACTGTGACCATCAAGCACAGCCACTGTGCCCATCAAACGCAGCCACTGTGCAATCAAATGCAGCCACTGTGCCCATCAAGCGCAGCCACTGTGCCATCAAATGCAGCTACTGTGCCTATCAATTGCCGCCACTGTGCCATCAAACGCAGCCACTGTGACCATCAAGCGCAGCCACTGTGCCCATCAATGCATCCACTGTGCCCATCAAACGCAGCCACTGTGCAATCAAATGCAGCCACTGTGCCCATCAATTGCAGCCACTGTGCCATCAAACGCAGCCACTGTGCCAATCAAACGCAGCCACTGTGCCATCAAACGCAGCCACTGTGCCCATAAAGCACAGCCACTGTGCCCATCAAATGCAGCCACCGTGCCCATCAGGCACAGCCACTGTGCCATCAAATGCAGCTACTGTACCCATCAATTGCTGCCTGTTCACCTTTTTGGGTGCCTATTAGAGCCTACGGCTCTAATCAGGTGCTTTCAAAACACACCCGCAATGCATGAATCTATCTATGGTGATAGAGCGGTGCCAGGAGAGAGGGGGGCGGTGCTCCTGCGCCCTTTATGGATGCACCGCCACTGAGCTTATTACCTCCATGCAAATGGAGAGATTGAAAGATTTAGCAACAACCTTAAAGGGTAACTCAACTTTAAAAAAATAAAAAAATAAAACAAATTAAAAAAAACTAATATAGCATATACATATATACATATATATATATATATATATATATATAGCAGCTACATGTTGTAATTTAATATTATGAAAAAGTACCTTTCCTTTTTAATCTACAACACTGTAATTATCTGTAAAATTCAATGTGACAACCCAGAGGGGTCTTGTACACTGTTTTGTACACTGTTTTGTACACTGTTGGTGTAAAGAACCCCTCCAAAAATTTCCACACAAAGATACAATTCAGATTTTAGGTACCCCCTACAACAGAAATGTATGTTTTGGGTAACCACTATTAAAGGGATGCTAACACTGCAGGTTTCTTCATTAGAACACAGAAAGTGCATCAGATGATTAGTAATGAACTACTCACTCCTATTCACAATGAGCAAGAGTTAATTCTTCTCAGCAACAAAAAGTGGGAATCTGCTACAAAGTTTGTTAAAATCCTTGTAATATACATTGATCACCCAGAGGGGCTAGTAGAGTTACTTCTAAAAGAATTTCTTGAGATTGCACTTCTTACAGAGGAATCTTGGGAAGTTTTTACTACAGAGGTCTTACAGGCCTACAAAGTAACTAGCCATGCACCTAGTTGCAGACATACGATTAGTTATATGGTCAATTTAAAGAAAATCTCTGGATCACGCCTATCTGTCAATCAATACATAGTGCAGCATTTTTTATTTGTCTAGTAGTTGAAAGAGGAGTATAACAATTGGTCCTCCAGTATAAAAAGGGGAAAAAGCAGCGCCCAAATGTGAACAAAGCAAAAGCGGCCAACACTACAATATGACAAAATTGTGAAAGGATGAAGGTGTGTATCAGTGTAGCGCTAAAAATGTCTCTGTGCAGCAAGGGTTATAGACTGAGAAGATCAACAACCACCAATTTGCTGTTCAGAATGTTGTTATAATAGTAACCAATTAAGGTTAAAAGGATGATGAACACCTGGTCTTCTAAATGAATGAGGACGTGGTGTGCCTCTGAGTCTAATAAGCCAACCTGTGAATAAACTACCAGGTTGTCCACACCACCTGCAGGTGTTTAGTGAGATTGACACAAAAACTAATTAACTGATTAAAGTAAACTAATGTGAGCTAACAATCTCTAAAAACGTGTCTTAAAACAATAGTGTTAGGTCTATTGTGTAATCAAAAACATGAAATTGCATTAGCAATGGATATATATAAAATTAATAATATTGTATCCCAGATGCTACGGGCAGGGTGAATACAAACTACTAAAAAGCAAGGGGGCTAAAGCACAATAAGTATGTCAGGATAATTCACATATCATCTGAGTTTATATCAAAAGCTGCCATTTATCTAGTGAGCAGATAAAGCAGTGGATGGTCTGTATACACCACAATACACTTATTCAATGAATAAACTATGCCGCAATACATTCACTCAGTGAATAGAATATGATAAAAAACAGTCCTGATATTGTTGGTTTGTGAACAAGCAGAAACATCAAACTATATTTCAAGTAGAATGAACTATATCATAAAGTCCAAATGGTGCGAAGCAGAGTAATGGTGGTAATATGGCTCAAATGTTGAATCCTCTCGTCAAAGGGCAACAATGTAACCAGAAGGGAAGAAATCGTAAGCGCTTACCATATATGGTGGACCAACACACCAAAAGTGGAAGGTCGGAAACAGCTTATATGACTACCTCCAGGTGCCAAAGTTGTAGAATAAATTGTTGAGAGATGGAAGTGTGGGCTGGAACGTCTCGAGGTCCTTAACGGATACTCACCGACCGGATAAGATAGCAACTGGGTCAATGTGGTTGAATCAATGCTCATCGGTCAGGCTCACCATGGATAGAGAGAAAAAACAGAAGAGGGACTCCTCATCGTGAAAAACCCAAATGCCAGGGTTCACTTTTATTATAAAAGAACAAGCATCCAGCCAAAAAGTACAATGAAATGGAGCCGTTCAAGTAAAATCAAGTAAAAAAACGCAGTAGGCAGTAAAGCTGAGAGACCCGACGCGTTTCGTCTAAAAAGACTTCTGCTGGGGTATACTCCAGCCTACTCCTGCTGCGTTATATATAGTATGCAAGATAATTGAACCACATGGAGCACCTGGGTGTTTCCAATCAGCCACACTTCCTGTTTCCTGTTTAGTATTGTCCCATATTGGTGGACATAAACCAATCCAAAACCGAACAATTTTATTTGGACCAATAGGGGCATGATAGAGAAAAAACGTATTTAACAATAAAATCTCAAAGGCGGGATTATTTGTCACCAGGAGAACACACTTGATGTGTGGGCGGGACAATAAGGTACCTGAGTAACCAATGTCAAAGCCATAAGCTACCAACCTTGCCTTCAATAGGTGGACCAAGATCCAGATGGGCCCCCGTGGGGAGCAGCGCCAATCAGTCAACAGGATGTGAACAAAGGCTGTCCTGCGCCAACAAACAAACACAACGACCGCGTGGAACGCCGCGGCGGAAGTGCTGCGCCGGAAGTGACGTCAGGAGCGGAAATGACGCGCCGGAAGGGCGCAGGCGGACATGACGTCCGCATCTTCAAAAATTGTAAACAAAGCAGGAAGGCAGATAAAGTGAAAGCCAAAAAATGTCCACAAGATGGCGATGAAGCGAATACAACTGGAGTCTGGCTGATTGAAAGCAAAGATAAATAAACAATAAAGTTACATCAATCACAGTATAATTGACATCAATGCACAAAATGTATATATAGGGAATAGCACTCGGAAAGTAGTATTACTATTAAATTACCCTATATTATTATAGATGACATATATATGCGGTCCGGTTGCATGGATCGCAATATGGTTGGAAACACTGCCCAGCCAAGGTATTGGAAGTAATGAACGACATATATAATTACATTGCTAATGAGATACTCAATGAATTTGATACCAGAGGAAAAAGTTGTAGCAAATTTGAATTAACAGTGATAGACAATTCCCTACGAATCATAAATATGTCGAAAGCATTGGATACATATACAAATACTTCTAAAACATCATCTCACACCTTAAATGGATTAGAAAAAGAGGAAATAAATTATAATAAGTGAAAGGTGTACTGTGTAAACTCAATTGCAGTAAGTGGGTATGGGAAACGGGTGGGATCATGCGCAATTAATAAAAGCGTTAATGTCCCACTCGACATTTAAACCGTGGGGAGTGTAGCACTTAATCTGGTGTATCCAGAATGTTTCAAGTCGGGAAACACCCCTTATGTTGGACTCACCCCTCCAATGGGGGACGAATTTGTCTATGATCTGAAAACGAGACCCTGCTGGATTACGGTTATGATTGAGGAGATAGTGTTTAGAAACACTGTGGTTGGTGTGTCCAGCTCTAATGGCGGCCAAATGCTCGTTCACTCTAATAGCGAACGTGCGTTTGGTCCGACCTATGTATTGTTTACCGCATGGACATGTGATGAGATAAACTATGAATTTAGTGTGGCACGTCACGAAACAGTCCATTTTGTATTCTCTATTTGTAATATTGGATTTAAAGGTGTCAACCTTCCTCCTACAGGTGTTATTCACGCATACGTTGCACTTTCGACAAGGGTAAAAACCCTTCATGTCATGAAAGAAGGAAGGGGGATTAGGTGGATCTATAATATTTGGTGCAACCTTGCCTCTTAAGGAAGAGGCTCCCCTATAGATAACTCCTGCGTGTTCAGGTAGGATGGGCCCTAGGACTTGATCGTTTTTCAAAACGTCCCAATGCTTCTGAAATATACCTTTAATTTGCTTGTGTTGGACCGAGAACTTGGTAAAAAAAGACCACCGGAATTTATCGTCCTTATTTTTAGGGGGCTTCTCTATTAGCAGGGACATGCGGTCAATAGATTTTTGAATTTTTTTTGAATTTTTTGAATTTCATCATCTATTAGAGATGCCTCGTAGCCACGGTCAGTGAATCTATTTTTGAGTGTGAGGGCTTGTTCATAGTAGTCAGGAAGAAGAGAGCAATTTCTACGGATGCGCATAAGCTGGCTTCGTGGGACGGAGCTAAGCCAAGACGGATGATGGCAGCTATCGACCGGAATGTAGCCATTCCGGTCGGTAGTTTTAAAGAACGTCTTGGTGGTAATTTGGCCATCAATAATTGTTATTTCTAAATCCAGAAAATGGATAGACGAGGGACTAGCCTCGTAGGTAAGTTCAATCCCGATGTCATTGGAATTGAGTAGAGTCATAAACTGTTTAAGGGAATCGGCAGACCCCTTCCATAGGAGGAGGATGTCGTCGATATATCTGGACCACAGCACTAATTGTGGGGGGTCCAGTACATGGACGACATCCTCCTCCCACTTACCCATAAAAATATTTGCGAGACTGGGGGCGAACTTGGCGCCCATAGCCACCCCCTTCTCTTGCAAATAAAATTTACCATCGTACCAAAAGTAGTTATGTTTGGTGGCATAACGTAAAAGGTCCATTATGAACCTCTTTTGGGTGTTAGGGATAGATCTAATTCTACCTAGAAATATTTCCACAGACTCAAGCCCTAAGTGGTGAGGGATACATGTATATAAGGAAGTAACATCCGCAGTCACCAGGATAAGGTCACTCGAGTAACTGACTTGTTGTAATTTAGAAATCATATCCCTAGTATCTTTTAAGTATGAGGGTATTGTTTTAACTATAGGTTGAAGAAAAAAATAAAAAATCAATGTATTTCCCTATGCGGGACGTGATGGAATCCAGACCGCTAATGATGGGACGCCCAGGTGGGTGGGTGGGATTTTTATGCACCTTAGGAAGGTAGTACATAATTGGAATTCGAGGGGACACGGGGACAAGATAATGTTTTTCCTTTTTGTCCAAGATCCCCAAATGGACACCCGTGTCCACAAGATCAGTCAAGATCCTCTTGTAATCAGAGGTAGGGTTCTTGGACAACAAGGAATATGTCTGAGTATCTCCAAGGATCCTGAGCATTTCAGTGTGATACGCAGTCTTATCTAGGACCACTATCCCACCCCCCTTGTCGGCAGGCCTGACAACAAGATCTTTATGCTCAACTAGGGACTTTAGTCCAATTTTAATTTTGGGATTACTAAAGATCTTTTTGTTAGGTAGATTCTCGAGGTCTTTTAAGACTAAATCTCGGAAGACCTTAACAGAAGGAGCGACTGGACAAGGTGGGTTAAACGTGGAGGGGTTCGCCAACCCAGAGTGTACTACTTGGGTGGAAACATTAGCAAGAGTGCTATTTCTGGGATTAGACAATATATATCGTTGTACGTTCAATTTTTGCACGAATTTATGTACGTCAATGAACGTAGAAAATTTGTTTAACTTGGTGGGTGGGACAAACTTCAAACCTTTATTCAGAACTGCTGATTCGGCCTCGTTTAGAACCACTCCACTTAAGTTAAAGATTCCGTTACTACTTATACTCTCTTTCTTTTTCCTGGCGCGCCGCCCCCCTCTGGAGCCGCGCTTGGTTTTAAATTCCGTTCTTGGTCCTCTAATTCCCTGGAAAAACCCGATGGGTTAGAGGGTCTGGGTAAATTATAATTATACGGGGATCTGTCATAATGGCCATAATCACAATCATGATAAGAATAGCTCTGATTGTGGCCAGTGCGTGGTCTATCGTCCCTAAGTGGTGAGAATCTATTATAGGTATGCACTGGAGTTCTTTGTGGAGGGTATGGGTACTGTTCGCCGCGGTATGGATATTCACGAGCGGGTGAACGCTCGTAACCTTGGTGTTCATATATATAATCTCTTTTATTTTTTCCCTTCCCTCTGTTGTTATTGTTATTCCTACCTCGAACATTGCCATTATGATACGAGCCTCCTTGGTAAGGAGTGGATGGGGGTGGAAATCTATTTTGCGGTATCTTATTTTGATGATACGTCGTATCATTCTTGTTTAATAAAGGTGGGATAGTATTGGTATGTCTGGAGCTGGCATCTGAACTGCTTGAAGCCTCCATTGGTAATGGATCAGTGCCCAAAGTTGGATTGGACTGATCTCTGGTCTGCCAGTTGAAAACAAAACCTTCTTTATAGTCTATGGTATCTCTACTATATTTTTTCTGTTTTTTGGTTTTCTGATCTCTTTCCTCCTTTTCAAGGTGATTTTTAAGGTTTGTGGATAAGGTGCTATATTCGGTTGTGGTTTTATGTGGTAGGAGTTTCTCTCTAATCTCTTTAATCTCTATATCTAAAATGACTCTACGTGCACGTTTCTTCTCAACAAGAAAAACTAGTAATGAAATGCCGGCCTCGTTAAAATAACGAAACCAGGCTTCTGGTTCGGTATCGCCCTGTTGAGGGTGAACATTCCACCTAAGTCCACGAGGAACCATGCGCTCCTTGATATATTGGTCAAGGAATGCTATGTCCCATTCGAGGTGGAGTTCGGACACCATGAGGTTTTTGAGTCTCATAAAAAGACCCCCTATTTCAGAGTCTGTATTAGTGGCAGTGAAAACGCCATCGGTATTAAATGTTCTATTAGACCTATAATCGAATACATCCATATTAATGTGAAAATAAAACACAATATGAGTGTGATAGTGAAAAAGTTATCTATCAAATATATCAGACAGTGTCAACAAGTGAGACAATGTCACAAAATTGTGAAAGGATGAAGGTGTGTATCAGTGTAGCGCTAAAGTGTCAGACACAAGTATTAGGCTGCTGCAATCATGTCAAAATGAAAAAACGAATACAAAAAGGGGAAAAAGCAGCGCCCAAATGTGAACAAAGCAAAAGCGGCCAACACTACAATATGACAAAATTGTGAAAGGATGAAGGTGTGTATCAGTGTAGCGCTAAAAATGTCTCTGTGCAGCAAGGGTTATAGACTGAGAAGATCAACAACCACCAATTTGCTGTTCAGAATGTTGTTATAATAGTAACCAATTAAGGTTAAAAGGATGATGAACACCTGGTCTTCTAAATGAATGAGGACGTGGTGTGCCTCTGAGTCTAATAAGCCAACCTGTGAATAAACTACCAGGTTGTCCACACCACCTGCAGGTGTTTAGTGAGATTGACACAAAAACTAATTAACTGATTAAAGTAAACTAATGTGAGCTAACAATCTCTAAAAACGTGTCTTAAAACAATAGTGTTAGGTCTATTGTGTAATCAAAAACATGAAATTGCATTAGCAATGGATATATATAAAATTAATAATATTGTATCCCAGATGCTACGGGCAGGGTGAATACAAACTACTAAAAAGCAAGGGGGCTAAAGCACAATAAGTATGTCAGGATAATTCACATATCATCTGAGTTTATATCAAAAGCTGCCATTTATCTAGTGAGCAGATAAAGCAGTGGATGGTCTGTATACACCACAATACACTTATTCAATGAATAAACTATGCCGCAATACATTCACTCAGTGAATAGAATATGATAAAAAACAGTCCTGATATTGTTGGTTTGTGAACAAGCAGAAACATCAAACTATATTTCAAGTAGAATGAACTATATCATAAAGTCCAAATGGTGCGAAGCAGAGTAATGGTGGTAATATGGCTCAAATGTTGAATCCTCTCGTCAAAGGGCAACAATGTAACCAGAAGGGAAGAAATCGTAAGCGCTTACCATATATGGTGGACCAACACACCAAAAGTGGAAGGTCGGAAACAGCTTATATGACTACCTCCAGGTGCCAAAGTTGTAGAATAAATTGTTGAGAGATGGAAGTGTGGGCTGGAACGTCTCGAGGTCCTTAACGGATACTCACCGACCGGATAAGATAGCAACTGGGTCAATGTGGTTGAATCAATGCTCATCGGTCAGGCTCACCATGGATAGAGAGAAAAAACAGAAGAGGGACTCCTCATCGTGAAAAACCCAAATGCCAGGGTTCACTTTTATTATAAAAGAACAAGCATCCAGCCAAAAAGTACAATGAAATGGAGCCGTTCAAGTAAAATCAAGTAAAAAAAAAAAAAAAAAAAAAAAAAAAAAACGCAGTAGGCAGTAAAGCTGAGAGACCCGACGCGTTTCGTCTAAAAAGACTTCTGCTGGGGTATACTCCAGCCTACTCCTGCTGCGTTATATATAGTATGCAAGATAATTGAACCACATGGAGCACCTGGGTGTTTCCAATCAGCCACACTTCCTGTTTCCTGTTTAGTATTGTCCCATATTGGTGGACATAAACCAATCCAAAACCGAACAATTTTATTTGGACCAATAGGGGCATGATAGAGAAAAAACGTATTTAACAATAAAATCTCAAAGGCGGGATTATTTGTCACCAGGAGAACACACTTGATGTGTGGGCGGGACAATAAGGTACCTGAGTAACCAATGTCAAAGCCATAAGCTACCAACCTTGCCTTCAATAGGTGGACCAAGATCCAGATGGGCCCCCGTGGGGAGCAGCGCCAATCAGTCAACAGGATGTGAACAAAGGCTGTCCTGCGCCAACAAACAAACACAACGACCGCGTGGAACGCCGCGGCGGAAGTGCTGCGCCGGAAGTGACGTCAGGAGCGGAAATGACGCGCCGGAAGGGCGCAGGCGGACATGACGTCCGCATCTTCAAAAATTGTAAACAAAGCAGGAAGGCAGATAAAGTGAAAGCCAAAAAATGTCCACAAGATGGCGATGAAGCGAATACAACTGGAGTCTGGCTGATTGAAAGCAAAGATAAATAAACAATAAAGTTACATCAATCACAGTATAATTTAGCCCTTCGTTGAATAAAAATTAGATCAAGGTTGGGTCGGGGCTTGAAGGTGATGATATTTTTTGTTTTTGCTAGACAATTTACACGATATCTGAGCTCCAGATATGTAGGGTGGTTAGGAACACATTTTACCAGATACTCAGAGTCTATTTGTGTATTTAGCATCATTAATAATACGCCTATTAGGATGAATAAACGATTAATTACTTGTTGTATTTGATTTAAATTAAGTTGAGCAGTTCTCGAGGGTTTAAGTAATTAGGAGTAACATAGGAACGAGGGGTACAGAGTTCCATTAAGTCCAATTGGGGCATTGGAAGTAATTCTGTCAAATACAAATGTTCTTTAAGAATTGTGTATAAGCCAATTTTTATGTGGGTGGGACAATTATTGCAATCCCATCATACTGAAGAGCCATGTTAAAGTTCTAATATCCTCTTCCAGATTGCGGGTAACGACTTTTTTTAGATACTGCTCTAAGCTTAACGATGTAATATAGGGAACCATAAGGATTATTAGCGTTAACTGAAATACCTTTGTGGCCATGCGGTTATTTCCTAGTTAGAAATTATAATATGGTGGATGTTTTTGTAATTTTTGGTAAGTAATCCGAATTATACGGGGTGAATCAAACCTTGTGAACTCTAATGCTGTTTAACTCTTATTAAGTTTCTACTCAAATCTTATTCTAACCCTGGCTTTATGAGGTTTTTTATATATTCGTTTGAATCACGATCCTTGTTAGAGGTTGGGAATTTTTAATTGGTGGTAACCTAATCGAAGCTGAATAGATACATCAAGTCCATGATGTCATGTCGCAGTTAAAATTTTTAAGCTTGAATTTTTGTATTTGGGTCTTCGCTTGCATTTCAAGGATTTAAGTTCGTTAATATAATTTGTTTTTTTCCTGGGTTATTCTCAACTTATTCTGATCGAATGCTGGTAGACGTGTAAAAATTGGTGATATTCTGTTAGATGCCCTTGGCGTTCGGTAGTGTCTTGGTAATCCATAATACCGATTGTCGTGTTGAAATTGGTAATTGGATTCATTGGCTGTTCCACAATAAAATTTTTGAAGCCTTATTCAATTGAATTTTTGTTTGCTTCGTTGTTTTTCTTAAGGTTACTTTTATGGTGACACGTGAGGTTGTGTAATATTCCTAATCATTATTCAATATAACTGCTTTCTCAATAAGTGAACCTGAATAGTGCTGGCATTTAAATAAAAAAAGCTTGGTAGTCACTTTGGGTAATAGCCAGTCTGAAATGGTGCATTTGAAGGGTATGTATGTCACGTAAAATTCGATGAGTTAGTCTCTTAAAAAACCTTATTCTTTATATGTATATATTGATAAATGTTTAAAGTTTATCTTATCATGTATAATGTTTGAAACTAATTTGAGGTTTATGAAGTTACAATTTTTGTCTAAATGAAGTTTTTAATTGCTGAAACTAAGTTAATTTCAAGTAAAAATCAAAATCTAAAGTAAAAAGTAGTCAATTGTAAATCAAAGCACCTTAGAATGATATTTAAAGATATTTTCCTGAAGTCGAAGTGTTAAGGCTACTAAAGGAGTCTAACACAATAGTTCAGAAATCAATATCAATTTTATTAAAGATGGCAACACTATCTATTAAGATGAAATAGTGCCTATTATAAATTTAAAAATACGTCATTGTCATCACATGTAAATATCAATATTGACTTATAAGTGAAATATAGTCAATAGAAACTGTTTAAAGCAAAGGCATTTAAAGTGAAATGTAAATAATTTAAATGGGAATAACTATTGTAAAGATAAGGTGAAAATGAACACAGGGAAGAATATTATCATTATTAATTAACAATCATTTAAAAAATTGTATAATTGTGCGTATCGTCAGAGCAACTAAACACCTTAAGAATAATGTCGTAATAATTGCTCACGTAGTCAATTGAATAATAAAAAAAGGGTTTATGTGTAAAAAACCAAAGATTTACTGTAATAAAAAATAAATCTAATGTAAAGTAAATTAATATGGTAAATGTAATAAAAACGAAAACTTGACCAGAGTAAAACTAAGCTTCAGTGGACGACACATTTATAAATGAAAACTTAACACATGAAGGTGCATTAATTACAATTTACAGCTAAAATTACGTCTGTGTAGAATAGCCATTGTAATAAATCAAGTAAAATTTTGTCAGTCATGATAGAGAAAAAAGATAAAAGGACTAATGTAAAAGCGAATCTCACGTCACTTTTAAAAGACATAAAGCAAAAAAGCAGATGTAAACAAACTTCAGATGATATAAGGACCCGTGCAGAAGAAAACATGGATAATGGTGACCCAAGTAAAAAAGAGCGAACGGTCAATGGCACTGTGGATCAATGAATACCGTTTGGCCACTTATGATTGCATTTTACATAGTAAAAAACACAATTAAGTAGACAAACGCAAATAAGAAAATTACAAACGTAAAAGCAATGTAAATAAGATACATTGTGGTGACAAAGACCAATAAAATGGGAGCCATGTTCATTAATTACATTATTAAATAATGGCCGGGTTGCAAAGAACCATTGGAAAGCTCCCTGCCAATATTAAAAAACTACCAATAATAAATGCGAAACTGAATGTTATACAACGAAATTTCAGAGAACACTCGATCGAAAAAGAACAAAAAGCAAAACCTAAACCACAAGCAATGGACAAGAAGAAACTGGAAGTGTAGGCGATGGAAATACTAAGGTTAATGAAACAGTAAATGCAATAATGACTAAGGTCAAGACGGAGGAATAGTCTAAAGGGATATTTGATCATGAAACATATTGTGAGTCATATGGGGACAATGTCTGGCAAAAGCCCAGCAGTTAGTAGAGTGATATAATTAAAAACTAGGTAGGATCAATAATGGGCAAACAGTCACAAATAGAAAGAGCGAAGTCTTCGTTAAGAAATTATATACATAATATAGTGGATCAGAACATCCATTACAATATTGAAAAGGATAATTAACCTATTAAGTGTACTTGAATTACTAGACGGTAATGAATAGTTTGAAAGAATAAGTGAAAAGTATTACTATACAACTTATAGAGAGCCACTTAATGTTTCCACGTTTAAAGTGGGAACATTATCTTCATTCCCAATGTTTAAATTGCAATCAGGCTCGACAATTGGGAAAATTCACGAAACGCTTTTGGGGATAATGGCGAAACTCTTCTTGTAATGCAACGTTTGGATCCGAATTATCCATAAATGTGATAATAGATTTAGAGTTAGAAAAAATTTATGGTATTGACTGATGGAAACTTAATGCAAAGTTTAATCAATCAACGATGTCCGGTTAAAGTTTTAAAGAACATGGGATTGTACATAATTTATTGTGATCAGAATGGCTTGAGGTCATTGTGAATCTTATGTGTGGAATCTATATGTTTAGAATGCAATGCTTCAAAATCCTATTGTTTGGACGAGAATGGTAAAAGTCCAATTCTCGCTATTTAGGGTCCTATTATATTGGATGGGCAAAATGATTGTTAATACCCCTTGATAATACCACGTAATATGTTTTTTGGTCAAGGGTTTTAAGATCGGAAATTTGCAATTTAGGTTAGCTAATCGCTAATTTGCGATAAGCTTACGTGATGGAGCATCGACCGAAGTAGCATCCGTCGGTGAATGTCATTAGTAACACTTGTAATTTGATCTACTAGAAAATATGGGATGTTACGTAGATTCAAATCAATGTAATTCATATGGATTGAGGAATCGCTCTAGAGGCAGTGATTTATTAACGTAATTGTGGGTATGATAGGATCTGACATTATCTTGAATATTTCACAGCCGAATGGCAACCATCACTTTCGTTTAGATATTATTGTCAAAAAGGTATTTTGGATGGCTAAGGTAAGCCTGACCTCTTTGGGTCGGACTATCGCAACTCCCCTAAAGCATGAGAACTAGCTAAGTTATTCATCGAACGGAAATAATCACCCAGATTTGATATTCCTTATTTTTCATCGCATTAATTTACTAACAAATCCGTCTCCCCTTGTGAGGTCACCCAATATGCGCCGTGCTATTAGCTTGGAGCATAGGAATTCTTAGAATAAGTTTTCCTTTATCAAGATCCCAATGTAACTTGGGTCACAAATTCGTCTTGAATAGAGTAGTTGAGAAGGAAAATCAATTAATCGACGATTTCAGATAACGTGTTCAGACCATCCTCCTGAGTGACAAGTATTTGATCAAAGTTATCTTTATTCGTTTTAGCTAATTTATTGATTGAGTAATTAAACTGGTTGTGACAAGTAGCATTACAGAGATGGGTTACTAGAAAGTCATGTAATTTAGTTCGGGACACTATATATCTTTTCTGGTGCCCTACACGTATTTGCACTTATCTAATGACTTACTGGGTGGGCATTCCTACTAGCTTTTCGTTTTAAATCATTATTATATTCTATACTTTTGCTCACCTACGCATGTGACCGGGTATCTCTTCTGGGTCAAATTTAAACTCAAATTAGGGCTTCCTACCATAATCCTTCCGATCCTATTGTAAAAGTGTTAGTCTGGAAATTTAATTATCGGATCTCATATGGCCATAAATTATACATGCTTAGATTCATCGCTGTGTCCAATTAATCATTATTATCCTGATCTTTGTGGCGATGGTAGTTCCGTAGTATCCTGCGTAGTGACTCGGTCTATGAACTCTTTTTTCCTCTGTGTATTTTTCTACGAATTTGTTTATGATAGGGTATTGTATGAGGGTATGGGGTGAATCTCTTGGTGAATTGTTATTGTTAATTTTGTTCTATGTGTGAACTGTTATTTATTGACCTCTTGTCGTTTGTAGATCTCTAAAGGTTAGTTTGAAATCTTTTGTGCGACTATTGTAATTCTTTTTTATATTTTGTTTGTATTTGACTCTCTCTTCAAGTATTTTAGGTTGGATAAGTGCAATGGTTTGGATTATTTGGCTGTTTATAATCTCTATCTTATAATGACTTATTTTTTGTTTTTTAAGATTCTTTAAATTGACTCTAAATTTGGATCAGTTCGTTTCGGTATCTTTTATGTGAACATTCCTCTCTTCATTGTTCTTCCTCTATTATTTAGACTCTTGTCTTATTTTTCATTGAAAATATATTAATGTTGGTATAAAAAAACTATTTCGTGTTATAGTGTTAACTCATCGATAAACTTTACCCTATATCAATTAGTTTTGAAATAAACAATAGGTCTTATGATAGTTTATCATTAAGTTCAGAATCTTATGCTAATGCGTGTAATAAGTTTAAATCGACTTTAATGAAACATATAAAAATTAAACACCCAAATGTGATAGTGAAAATCACAAATATATAAATGCAAAATGAACAATGAAATAAATTAACAAATGTTTGTCGTCAATGTAAGAAAAACAAAACAGAAGACGCCCAAATTTGTAAAAAAACGGAATAAATATGAAAAATGTTAAAGAATGAAAGGTGGTACATAGCTAAAAAGCACGTGAGAAAGATCACCAACCATACATCAGTTTGTTGAAAAAAAGTAAGTTAAGTGAAAATATATGTAAATAAGAATGGTCTTCACATAAAGTCACTTGAATAACACAGGTGATACATGAGTTTATGAATGAAAAATATTTAACAGATTAAGAAAAATAGCAAACAGGAAAACTCAAAATATGTAGGAAATTGTATCTTAAAAAATAAATTCATTAGCATGATAAAAAAAAAATGATCAATGTTAGGACAATACTAAAAAAAACAGGGGCAAAGATAATAGAATAGATAATAAAAATCATCGTTAATATCAAGTGAACAGTAGTACAGAAAAGATGGTGATACTCACAATACACTTATATGAGACAAATGTGATAATCATGAATAGAATTGAAAAAAAAGTCTGTATTGTTGGTTCAAGAAAACATCAAAATATATCAAGTAAATCTAATCAAATCCAAAGTGGAACGAAAGGTGGAATATGAAATTAATTCTCTCAACAAAAGTTATAAGAAGAAATGGTTCGTATGACAGCCAAAGGATTCGACCATATAAGCAACTGTAATGTTGAAAAATTGGGTAGCTGGAAGATGACAAAGAAGCTCCACGTAAAAATAAATGCATTGGTTATGAACAAGTCACGAAAGGCTCAAATGGATCTTAAGAAAAAAGAAAGGGCACATGTAAATAACCAGGTTTACTTTAAAAAAATAGCACGTACAAAACACTATCGTACTTAGTAAAAATTGAAAAATGAGCAAGTTAACGCTTACACTTTCGTAGAAACCAATGGACTAAGCACCTACGATATTTATAGACAATATGATCACAGGAATTTAAATAATCTCAACTTACTTGTTGCCCAAACATTGTGACAACTAAGGCATATGCCTGGAACAAGTGAAAAACCTCTAATGACAAATCAAGGGACTGTACGGCACAATAAGGTGGAGCAAAACCGTCCCAACGTCAAGACAGATCCAGGAATGCTACAATAGAGGCAAGACCGAATGACCCCCGGAAGGGCGCGGCAATACAACAGAAAAAAAAGGCGGAAGCAAAAAAGAAGGCGGAAAGACAAGCGGAAGCCGGAAGTGCTCATGAAGAAATACCGGAAGGCACGATATCATTTAAAATAAATCAAAAGAAATAAAGTGATGTAAAGCAAAAATATTCAAGAGCAAAGGAATAATTGCTGTTAAGAGTATAAATATAAAGTAATAACAAGTAATTGATCAATGATGAAAATTAATAAGGGAAGATGGAAATATATTACATAAACATTATATGATGAATTAAGCGTAAAGGTGAAAGTACTAACATCAGAAGATAATAAATGATTGAAATTAAGATGAATTAAAACTAAATTGAAGTAAATGAATTAAATGTAAATTCACGAACCTCTATGAGAATTAAAAAAAAAATAAAGTAGTTATAAGTTTGGAAACTTGGAAGAATTAAACGTAGGACCACATAATTTGATGTTATCTAACGATTGGTGGGTGACAGATTAAAGCATTTGTGTCCATGGGAAACTTTATTTACAATGCTGGGATAGGTTTATGATGTAAAACTTGTTGATTGTAATGGGAAAATGTCTCTTACATAGTGGTTACTGTCACTTGTGATTGTTTACAATGTTTGAACTGTAGGTGATAATGTTTTAATGCTTTAAACTCATTATCCTTCTTAATTGTGCGATGACTTTTAAGAAAGCTTCCTTTAAAAGGTCATTAGTGTTAAAAATTTGGCAATTGACAATTTTAAAGCCTGCGTTCAGGATATTGGTTGATTTTGCAATCATGTTAAAAGCAATCTTTAGTGATGCTTTATGAGCGGAATATAAATCCCAGGATTTGGGCTCTTAGATGCTTTGGAATTTAAAACAGTTAGTCGAATTAGTGATGTATACTTGATGTAAGTTTTGGAGATAAATTTAAGGATGGAACATTGGAGAGTAGCTAGTGAGACTAGAACATTGGAGTTAACGTTTGGGAATTGGCCAATAATGATGCTATCGAATGGCCAAGCAATCTCGTGTTAAAAATTGGATTGACGCAATTTTGGGATCGAACTCATAGACTTGAAATGGACCCTCAATGTAGGTTAATTTAATCACCATACCAGAGAATTGGGAAGAGCAATCTCGCGATACCCACACTGCTGCAATATTAAGCCAAAAAGCTTTCTGATAGTAATTTAACCTTAGTTTTTAGAATAATTATTCTTAAAATTTAGACAAGGTAGGTTAATAATAGAGATTTCCACAGAATAGTCCAGAGATGAGGATAATGATCTAGTATGTCAGTAAGTGAGTGGTAATATTGTATTAAAATCAATATTCTTGGAAGATGTCTATTGGAACAACGAAGATCTTGTGAGTAGGATTATCGAGGACTCACTTTGGATAGTTTGTTAGCTTTAGGACCTAATGTACAAGAATTTTTTCAGTGTGAGTCAAATGGAAGCTTAATTTTGTTTGGAACGGGTTTCGACAAAAGACTTCACAGGAGGCTCTAGAAAGTTTTTGCACACTCCCTTACTTTGGGTTACAAATTTTTGTTAAATGGACTTTTAATTTTATGGAATTAAAAATTTTTAATCTAGAGGATTAAACTCGTAGATGAAAGTGTACGCTATGATCTTTTGGGGGACCTACATTTTATTGCGTCTATTACCTGATTCGGAGATTAGATTGGGTAATTTAAATTTATGTATGGAAAATACTTTAACTGGTTGCCATTAACCTATATATATTCCGTGTTATATCTCCCATGGAATCTTGTTGATTCCTTTTTTGCTCGCGCTCTGCGCGGTGGTTAAGTTGGTATTAATTCGGGATCTTTTGTCCGTTAATATTTGGCCATGGCATTATATCAGTATTGCTAGTGGAGTCTTTTGTCTATGGTGGTTCTTGATGGGTTTTAGGTGGGGTATCGGTCTCGGTAATGTGTAGTGATCTACTGTTTACTCTGTTTATTTGCCTCATTATTGTAACCTCCTTGTAGATGGATCTATGATTCTTTTGGTGTTTTGTATTTTTGTGTTCTTTTCTTTATTTTTTATAGTGGTTTTTATTCTTGGCTTTAATGATGTTCATTATTGTTGTTGCAAATTGTTATGTCTTTCAATAAAATATAATTTTTTTATGTTTCTGTTTTTCTTATCTCTGTATGTGTTTTTAATATTTACGGTTTGTCGTTATATTGGTTTGGTTTTATTCAATTCGTGTATTGTTCCTTTCTTTCAAAAAATCTATTCATCTTAAGGGCGTAAACAGATAAAGGTTTTACCATAGTAAATCACTGCAGAAAACCCATGGTTGAATTGAAACTTATCATAGCATGGACATTAGATAATTAATATTAAACCGTATTTCGGCAATGTAATGAAAACAATAAATGGTATATGAGGCATGCAAACACCAAATAAAATAAAAATTTAGGAAAGTTTAAATAACAAAAACGTGCACAATGAAAAATGTGAGAACAAATAGATTGAACTAAAATTATCAAAAAAGAATAAAGTCAATAAAAACAAAAGGCAAATGAAAGACAAAAGTAAAAGAAGAATGGACAGTTACAAAACGTCGTGAGAAGGGATAAAAATAAACAATGTGTCAGATTAAATCAACGATTAAAAATACATTGTTATAAAATGATGTTACAATGTAAAAATAATTAAAGATAAACATGGTAAAAACGAAGTGTAGCATGGCTAAACAACAAATAATAGATCATACTAGTTTATAAAACATTTAAAAGAGATAATGAAGTGTATAAACACATAACTTTAAAGATAATAATATTATAAGATTGACAAAAAACCCCAATATGTAATAAAAAAATCATTATAGTAAGAATAAACAAGTCAAAGTAATAGTATGTGTAATAATTCAAATTATCTATTAATGAAAACCAATGGAAAATCAAGTGCCATATTGACAAACAATTGTGAAAAAGCTAAAATTCGTGAAGTAAGAAAAACTTGATTGGAGAGGAGTGAACTGTTAATAATCACGACCAAGTAAAGGGTCAAGTGGTTATGAAGTCATGTAACCAAAAGCAAAATAACAGGGAAGGAAAGAATATTCCAGTCACTAAAAAATAAAAGTAGGACGCGGCTAACGAAAATAAATAAATAGAATGGAATGGACCAGCAACGATAAGCCTAAGGATAAAAACCAAGCCCAATGTAAAATGCAACATCAAGTAAAAGCTCCTAGTAATTAAGGATCCAATAATCGATTAACAAAGCAACCGATATTCCAAGTTCAAAACAAGACAATAAAAACAGGAAAAGAAAAGTTTTGTAATAATGTGCTATTAATAACCAACGTATTCGAACAATGAATGGTCAAAGGCACAGCATGTAAAAGACCAAAACGATGCAAAGAACCATCATGGGCAAGGGGAAGTCAACCTGACAAAGACAATCCGGAACAGGGCGAATGCCGGGGAACAAGCGCAAAGACAGAAAGGCTCCGGACGCCATCGGTGCCAAAGTTGTAGAATAAATTGTTGAGAGATGGAAGTGTGGGCTGGAACGTCTCGAGGTCCTTAACGGATACTCACCGACCGGATAAGATAGCAACTGGGTCAATGTGGTTGAATCAATGCTCATCGGTCAGGCTCACCATGGATAGAGAGAAAAAACAGAAGAGGGACTCCTCATCGTGAAAAACCCAAATGCCAGGGTTCACTTTTATTATAAAAGAACAAGCATCCAGCCAAAAAGTACAATGAAATGGAGCCGTTCAAGTAAAATCAAGTAAAAAAAACGCAGTAGGCAGTAAAGCTGAGAGACCCGACGCGTTTCGTCTAAAAAGACTTCTGCTGGGGTATACTCCAGCCTACTCCTGCTGCGTTATATATAGTATGCAAGATAATTGAACCACATGGAGCACCTGGGTGTTTCCAATCAGCCACACTTCCTGTTTCCTGTTTAGTATTGTCCCATATTGGTGGACATAAACCAATCCAAAACCGAACAATTTTATTTGGACCAATAGGGGCATGATAGAGAAAAAACGTATTTAACAATAAAATCTCAAAGGCGGGATTATTTGTCACCAGGAGAACACACTTGATGTGTGGGCGGGACAATAAGGTACCTGAGTAACCAATGTCAAAGCCATAAGCTACCAACCTTGCCTTCAATAGGTGGACCAAGATCCAGATGGGCCCCCGTGGGGAGCAGCGCCAATCAGTCAACAGGATGTGAACAAAGGCTGTCCTGCGCCAACAAACAAACACAACGACCGCGTGGAACGCCGCGGCGGAAGTGCTGCGCCGGAAGTGACGTCAGGAGCGGAAATGACGCGCCGGAAGGGCGCAGGCGGACATGACGTCCGCATCTTCAAAAATTGTAAACAAAGCAGGAAGGCAGATAAAGTGAAAGCCAAAAAATGTCCACAAGATGGCGATGAAGCGAATACAACTGGAGTCTGGCTGATTGAAAGCAAAGATAAATAAACAATAAAGTTACATCAATCACAGTATAATTGACATCAATGCACAAAATGTATATATAGGGAATAGCACTCGGAAAGTAGTATTACTATTAAATTACCCTATATTATTATAGATGACATATATATGCGGTCCGGTTGCATGGATCGCAATATGGTTGGAAACACTGCCCAGCCAAGGTATTGGAAGTAATGAACGACATATATAATTACATTGCTAATGAGATACTCAATGAATTTGATACCAGAGGAAAAAGTTGTAGCAAATGGGAATTAACAGTGATAGACAATTCCCTACGAATCATAAATATGTCGAAAGCATTGGATACATATACAAATACTTCTAAAACATCATCTCACACCTTAAATGTGAGATGGTATCAAATTCATTGAGTATCTCATTAGCAATGTAATTATATATGTCGTTCATTACTTCCAATACCTTGGCTGGGCAGTGTTTCCAACCATATTGCGATCCATGCAACCGGACCGCATATATATGTCATCTATAATAATATAGGGTAATTTAATAGTAATACTACTTTCCGAGTGCTATTCCCTATATATACATTTTGTGCATTGATGTCAATTATACTGTGATTGATGTAACTTTATTGTTTATTTATCTTTGCTTTCAATCAGCCAGACTCCAGTTGTATTCGCTTCATCGCCATCTTGTGGACATTTTTTGGCTTTCACTTTATCTGCCTTCCTGCTTTGTTTACAATTTTTGAAGATGCGGACGTCATGTCCGCCTGCGCCCTTCCGGCGCGTCATTTCCGCTCCTGACGTCACTTCCGGCGCAGCACTTCCGCCGCGGCGTTCCACGCGGTCGTTGTGTTTGTTTGTTGGCGCAGGACAGCCTTTGTTCACATCCTGTTGACTGATTGGCGCTGCTCCCCACGGGGGCCCATCTGGATCTTGGTCCACCTATTGAAGGCAAGGTTGGTAGCTTATGGCTTTGACATTGGTTACTCAGGTACCTTATTGTCCCGCCCACACATCAAGTGTGTTCTCCTGGTGACAAATAATCCCGCCTTTGAGATTTTATTGTTAAATACGTTTTTTCTCTATCATGCCCCTATTGGTCCAAATAAAATTGTTCGGTTTTGGATTGGTTTATGTCCACCAATATGGGACAATACTAAACAGGAAACAGGAAGTGTGGCTGATTGGAAACACCCAGGTGCTCCATGTGGTTCAATTATCTTGCATACTATATATAACGCAGCAGGAGTAGGCTGGAGTATACCCCAGCAGAAGTCTTTTTAGACGAAACGCGTCGGGTCTCTCAGCTTTACTGCCTACTGCGTTTTTTTTACTTGATTTTACTTGAACGGCTCCATTTCATTGTACTTTTTGGCTGGATGCTTGTTCTTTTATAATAAAAGTGAACCCTGGCATTTGGGTTTTTCACGATGAGGAGTCCCTCTTCTGTTTTTTCTCTCTATCCATGGTGAGCCTGACCGATGAGCATTGATTCAACCACATTGACCCAGTTGCTATCTTATCGGTGAGTATCCGTTAAGGACCTCGAGACGTTCCAGCCCACACTTCCATCTCTCAACAATTTATTCTACAACTTTGGCACCTGGAGGTAGTCATATAAGCTGTTTCCGACCTTCCACTTTTGGTGTGTTGGTCCACCATATATGGTAAGCGCTTACGATTTCTTCCCTTCTGGTTACATTGTTGCCCTTTGACGAGAGGATTCAACATTTGAGCCATATTACCACCATTACTCTGCTTCGCACCATTTGGACTTTATGATATAGTTCATTCTACTTGAAATATAGTTTGATGTTTCTGCTTGTTCACAAACCAACAATATCAGGACTGTTTTTTATCATATTCTATTCACTGAGTGAATGTATTGCGGCATAGTTTATTCATTGAATAAGTGTATTGTGGTGTATACAGACCATCCACTGCTTTATCTGCTCACTAGATAAATGGCAGCTTTTGATATAAACTCAGATGATATGTGAATTATCCTGACATACTTATTGTGCTTTAGCCCCCTTGCTTTTTAGTAGTTTGTATTCACCCTGCCCGTAGCATCTGGGATACAATATTATTAATTTTATATATATCCATTGCTAATGCAATTTCATGTTTTTGATTACACAATAGACCTAACACTATTGTTTTAAGACACGTTTTTAGAGATTGTTAGCTCACATTAGTTTACTTTAATCAGTTAATTAGTTTTTGTGTCAATCTCACTAAACACCTGCAGGTGGTGTGGACAACCTGGTAGTTTATTCACAGGTTGGCTTATTAGACTCAGAGGCACACCACGTCCTCATTCATTTAGAAGACCAGGTGTTCATCATCCTTTTAACCTTAATTGGTTACTATTATAACAACATTCTGAACAGCAAATTGGTGGTTGTTGATCTTCTCAGTCTATAACCCTTGCTGCACAGAGACATTTTTAGCGCTACACTGATACACACCTTGGTCCTCCAGTATACTGTCTATAAGTATCTCTAAAATTGGTTTGCTAAAATAGAAAACATTGTTAATCTAGTAGTAGTACTCTGGACTTCAAACGATAGAAATAGAATTTTAATTTAACTCTGACTTCCAGGTTTCAGTTTCACATAAACTAAAGTTTATAGGCAGCATCCAACACCTGAGTAGAGATGAGTTCTCCACTACCATGGATTCAAGATGAATCCCTCAGGTTCTAGATTCACAGTCTCAGTGAATTTATGTGTAGATTCAAGTACATTTTTTAAAAACCATAATGAACTGCATGGCCTTTTAGCTATGGTCAGCAGGCTTAGGAGTGCCAATAAAGGGGCTTTTGGTTAAGCCAGCCCCCTTACGATAAAAGCAGCCACATTGTTAGTGAATTGGAAGCTGTTGCTGGGAAATTGTAGGGAAAGCTGAAAAACTGCATGGGGGAGATTAGGGTCAGTTAGGGTCAAACTGTACTTTAAGTTTGATTGTTAGCTCTGTGAGCAATTATTGATTCTTTTTTTTTTTTTGGTTTATTATTTTTTATTATTGGGGGCTTTTTGTCTTTTATTTTCTTTTGTAGTTGATTTGAGTCACTGATCCTTCAGGTCTGGTATGGATTTTAAGGGAAACCCTGCACCAAATAAAAAAAAAATGTCGTGGGGTCCCCCCAAAAATCCATACCAGACCCTTATCCGAGCACGCAACCTGGCAGGTCGCAGAAAAAGAGGGGGGACTAGAGAGCTCCCCCCTCCTGAACCTTACAAGGCCACATGCCCTCAACATGGGGAGGGTGCTTTGGGGTAGCCCCCCAAAGCACCATGTTCCCATGTTGACGGGGACAAGGGCCTCATCCCCACAACCCTTGCACGATGGTTGTGGGGGTCTGCGGGTGTGGGGGCTTATCGGAATCTGGAAGCCCCCTTTAACATGGGGACCCCCAGATCCCGGCCTCCCCCCTGTGTGAAATGGTAACGGGGTACAAATATACCCCTACCATTTCACAAAAAAAGTGTGAAAATGGTAAAAATTACATGACACGGCTTGGGGACAAGTCCTTTATTAAAAAATAAAAATGTCCCACAAAGGATTTTTCTTCTCTAGCTCCGCCGACGGAACGAAAAAGAAAAAAAAAACCTGCACGCCACCACCGATCAGCCTCCATGGGAGGCACCAGCCTTAATGACCGTCCTCCTAGGTGACAGTTCTTTTATAACTGAGGGCCGGGCCACATGGTGATGTCGCCGGGTGACCCTGCCCCCCTCTGACGCTACGGGGAAGCCATAGGGATGTCCCCATGCGTCAGAGGGGGCAGGGTCACCTGGCGACATCACCGTGTGGCTCCGCCCTAAGTTATAAAAGAATTGTCACCTGAGAGGACGGTCATTACGGCGGGTGCCTCCCATGATCGGTGGCGGCGTGCAGGTTTTTTTTTTCGGTCCGTCGGCAGAGCTAGAGAAGAAGAAGAAGACTTTGTGGGACATTTTTATTTTTTAATAAAGGACTTGTCCCAAGCCGTGTCATGTAATTTTTACCATTTTCAGATAAGGGTCTGGTATGGATTTTTGGGGGGACCCCCATACCATTTTTTTTTTTTTTACATTTTGACACAGGGTTCCCCTTAAAATCCATACCAGACCTGGTATGGATTTTGAGGGGGACCCCTACGCCATTTTTTTTTATTTTGGCACGGGGTTCCCCATAATATCCATACCAGACCCGAAGGGACTAGTATTGAAATTTGGGGGGACCCCCACGCAATTTTTTTTTACATTTTGGTTCGGGGTTCCCCTTAATATTCATACCAGACCCAAAGAGCCTGGTAATGGACTGTGGGGGAATACCATGCCGTTTTTTTCAATTACGTTTATGTGAATTGCCGGGACCGACAATTCATTATAGCCACGAGTACTTTTAAATTACTTTTTTTCCTTTAGAAATTTCATTTTGTGCAGGGACTGTTGTAAACACGGGAAACATGCACCACTTTACAGGCATACTATAGACACCCCCCAGGTACGAAATTTAAAGGAATATTTAACTTTTATTATTTAACTTTAAGCATTATTAAAATCACTGCTCCCGTTTTTAAAACTTTTTTTTTGCATTGATACATGTCCCCTGGGGCAGGACCCAGGTCCCCAAACACTTTTTATGATAATAACTTGCATATAAGCCTTTAAAATGAGCACTTTTGATTATTCCTGTTCGTGTCCCACTTTAACAGTGTTTGCGTTTTCGAACAAATTTTTTGCCTGTTCGCATGTTCTGCTGCCAACTGAACCGTGGGGTGTTCAGCTCATCCCTACTGTACACTCACTACTTTACTTTGTATAAAAGTGTAATTTCTTCAGTGTTGTCACATGAAAAGATATTATAAAATATTTACAAAAGTGTGAGGGGTGTACTCACTTTTGTGAGATACTGTATATTTTTCATAATTTTATATTTTTCTTCATTTTTTTGGATCACTATGATAATGGACTGGTTTCATTATATATTTACACTATGAAATTTACTGTATGTGTCACAGATTGTTATTTATTTTGAGCACTGTTTCCACTTTATTTTTGCACTGTATTGCATTATTGCACTGTATTTAGGATTTGCTTTGGTCTTATTTATGGTCATCTTCTTCACTGTAGGGATAGACATGTACTTGGAGGGGTTATTTATAGTTTTTTTGGATCAGCGCTGCTTTCCTTTTCTTTTTTAACTTTTGTTTTTGGCTTGCCAAAAATCAGGGCAGCTGTGATGTACAGTTTTATCGTATCCCCTATATTTCAGTTCCTATTAATGACATTTGGCGCTGTGTTTTATCTTTTTTCAATTTGTATAGGGGTAGACTACTGTTTACTAAATATTTCCAAAAAGCTAGTGAAGGCGGAGCAGGTTATTTACAGCTTAGTAAAATTGCATTTTTCGCATTGAAGAGTAGTAAGCTTATTTGTGTTCGCTTTGCCACTGTATGGATAGTATTTCCCACCAATCCTCAAGTCATCATGTTCTGTTTTTGAGCGACAGACATAACTGAAGCAAACACAGGCGATAGCCGGACAAGTCCAAAATATATGGATGTGTATTTTTAATGTTGCCCTTGAAACCACATAAAAGGATCCATCAGTATGTTATTGTTATTATTTTTTTACCTTTGTACATTTTCTCCATGGCAGTGCCCAGCTTTCCATGTCTTTTTACAGTAGTTTGTCTATTAGCCCTAAACAAATGGCCAAAATTTGACTGCAAGATTGATCCCCTATAGTCTTCATTGGGATTTGCCTTTAGATTCAGGTTTACCGAATTTTGAACTTGCAGAACCCTTGGGGAATCGAACCAGAAAATATTTGCCCATCACTACAACTAAGACTCTAGAGAAAGCAGAATTTTACCTTGGTTTTCACATGACTAATCTTTATTATGTGTAATGAGTTTAGTAGTCTGGCATGAAAAAATTACGTGAGTCATTTCATTAGAATAACATTAACTTGTACATACTTTTGATAACATTTCATGTATTTCGAACATTTATACTAATTTATAAATTAAATAACTCTAATAAAATGTAAAGTTTTATACTGTTAACTTTTATAACTTAAAGTGCTCTGGTGTCCTCAAATTAACAACAAACTAAAGGCAGGTTTGAATAGAGTATAAAAGTAGCTCACTCTTTATGCCCTTTTCGACTGCAAAATTGTACCACATTCTGCAGTAAACCCCTCCAGTAGCTTTAGGCAGCCACTGACTTTCACTAATCAGTTGACTGCTGTACAATGACCACACTGATCTATAGCCAGCACATGTTCCAACATCACCCATACATTCCCTCTTCCCTAAACCCCCTCCCCAAGATCAGCAGGATCTGCATTTACAGTCATGTGAAAAAGTAAGTAAACCACATGGAAATTGTTGATGTTTTGAACATGGTTGAACAAGCAAACATTAGATCTTGATTCAAAAAGTGCATACACATAAAGGTCATATACTTGAACAAATGACAGATAAAATTGACCTTGTATATTCATTTTTATGCACCGAATTAAAAAAATGCAGATTTGTCACAAAGAAAAAGAAAATAAACTCCTATGTTTACTACCACTTCAAATCCATGACCTGTCTTACTTATCCCTCAGACTTCTAGGGTCTGGTGTTCTCTTTGCTAGTAAGATATGTGTCATCAGATATCATCATGCTAAGATCAATAGAGTTCTCTAAGGCCCTCAGAAAGAGTGTTGTGGATGCGTATAAGTCTGGCAAGGGATTTAGAAAGGACACTAAGGGGTTTGAAACCAATTAGTCCACTGTAAGGAAAATAATCTGCAAGTGGTGAAGATGTCAAACAATAGCTAATTTGTCTAAGACTGGCCAGCCCAGCAAATTCACCCCAAGAGCTGCCCCGCAGAACGCCCTGGAATGCTTTCCCCAAAAGGTGTCCCCCATTGTAAATCCATTGTCAATCATTGGACATAGGTTGGACTTGATGGACTGGTGTCTTTTTTCAACCTCACCTACTATGACACCCGCCGCACCACCAACCCAAAAAAGAAAAAATGTTCCACCTGCCGTGAAGGCAAACTGCCAAATGTCTGGCTTGTCATTTGACAGTTCTTACATAGGTAAGGGCAACGCCACCTGGTGGCACCACCCCCTTGTGATATCACCAACCGGGGCATGCTATGGGGCGGTGCCACCTGGTGACGTCGCTGGGTGTCCCCGCCCTTACCTATATAAGAACTGTCAAACGGCAAGCCAGCCATTCAGCGGTTTGCCTTAATGGCGGGTGGAGCGATTTTTGTTTTCTTTTTCAGGTTGGTGGAGCGGCGGGCATCATGATTGACGATGGATCTACAACGGGGTACGCTGTTTTTTTTTTTTTTAAATAGGCAGGTGGTGACAATTGCAATTAAAATGTGATTTGACTTTTTTTTTTCTGTAGAAATGTAAGTTTTGTTGCAGCATGTTCTATACATGCTACAAATGCACCACTTTGCAGGCAGGAATTTTACATTTTTATTGTTTCACTTTAAGCATCATGAAAATCACTGCTCCGGAAAAAACAATTGTTTTAAAAAAAAAATTTGCCCTGATACATGTCCCCTAGGGCAGTACCCGGACCCCTGTACCCTTTTATGGCCAATTACTTGTATATAAGCCTTCAAAATGGGCCCTTTTGATTTCTCATGATTCGGCTTAATGGAGGTAGCGGTTTCGGGCAGAACTTTTTCCCTGTTTGGGAATTCTGCTGCAAACCAAACAGGGGGGGGGGGGTGTTCAACCCATCTCTAGTAGCCACCAAAGGGAGTAGCAGCAAATCTGCAAATCTCTGGAGGAGACGCCTCCTGAAGACGTGTAATACAAAACGAACGTCGAGGCGGTACCTGGTCAAGTTTTACAAACAACATCCGGTCTCCTTGGTTGTCGGCGCCACGGAGTGGAACGCACACCACAACAGCGGAGCCTTACAAGAGATTTGATACCGGATTATACAAAGCGAATAGCCCTAGTGCCGGGTCGGCACTTTTTAATGTAAGGAGCCATTTGGCCTTTCATTTTTTTTTTTTTTATATCTTTTTATTGATTTACAAAGAAAAACATAGCAAACAACAAAAAAGAAAAACAAACAGTTAAGCATATAATGGTCTTACACGGCAACAATGTGGTCCCTGTGGGGACCTTGGTACAGTCATGTTATATACAGACAGCAGGCACAGATCATATATTATGAGTGTTTGTACAGCACCTCAGTTCCCTGGGTCACATGATATTGTAGTTTAACCTTTGCATATAATGGTACAATAACTGATATATTCATTGTGCAGTCGGGACTCACTTGAGGTCTATTGTGTGGAGGGTCTACTAAGAGGCCTCCGAAGCAGAGGAGGAATCTGCCAACCATTTGGACCAGACTTGGCCTTTCATTTTTTAATTATCTTTTAAAAAACAAGTTTACACTATGGAGATGTCTTTCTGCTCTTTCTCTATGACCCATCTGATTCTATGAGGAGGAGGTTTTGCTGTATTCGGTCCATGCCATCTTGTATGTGAGCAGGCACAAACCTGCAAAAGTGCTGTCTGACTATTTTTTTATTAAATTAGTCAGACAAGATCTGGTAAGCAGACTACATTCACAATCACTTTTTGGTGGTGTGTGCTGAAACCTGTGGTGAAGGAATATCTAAAATCTTTAGAAGACACCATTGTATGTTGAAAGTCAAGTGGCTGAAATTCATCACAACTAGTTTGCATCTCAGTTGGTTTCTGGTGTTTTATCATCTAAAACGACTTTCTTTGATATATGATCATTTGTTCAGCAAGTGTTTATTATGTCACTGTTTGCACATGTATCTATGGATGTTTGATTATTTTCTATAGTATTTGGCAATCTGTTCACTGGTTGCGGGCAACGCACAATTTTATATTTGAATAATAATCTTTTGTCAATATTGTCATTTTTGTGGTATTAGGTAACAAATTATCACTATTTTATTTAGTAATTAATGGCACATTAGCGCCCCTATTTGTAACTTTTCTCATGTTATTAAGGATCTTATGATTTATTTCTAAGGGAGCAGCTTATATTTATTTATATTTACTAATATTTTTTATATATATAATTTTTTTGTCAATTGTTTTTAATTGGTCTTTTCACAACCCCCAAACTGTGATCCCTCCCCCCATCACCTTGGCCTGTCCTGACCCGGCCTGTCACATAACGTTGGATTTAGAAAAATAAACAGAATTTTAGGTACATTTTGTTTAACTAAATGCTTTAGATCAGATGAGGGGGTGGAGTGGGATTTTTTTATATAGATAAACTGGAGCTTTGAGGCTTTAAACTGTGGAAGGAAAGGTTAAATACATAGCTTGAAACTTGTATTGATGGAAGAAGTCACTTGAGCCATGTTACTGATAAAAGAAATAAACTCTTATTTTAACAAACCTACAAGCCTGCCAGAGATATTGACATTTGGCTGTCTTTTTCATATATTTCAATCCTGTGCCTGAGGAGCAGTTCAAATATTGTGCGTGTCGGTTCAGACAACACAGAGATCCTATTGCATTAAGTGGTATCCGATCCCCTGAAAGTCTTGTTTTAATTGAAGCATTGATTGTGCAGCATATTAAGGAATGTTTTCCACAATGTGAATTTATAAACTGTCTCTCTGGGCAGACAATCATTCGAATGTTCTGGGCTGCTTAGTATCTTTGGTCTGACTAAACTTCATGCTTTACCTTGAAGTCTAAGACCCCATACACACTATTAGATTTTCTGAAGATTTTTGTCTTCAAAACCATGTAGCGCAAGGTCCTGCCTGATTGCATACAAATTGAAACTCTTAAGCCCCATACACACGCGCGGACAATCTGTGGACCAGGTCCGTCGGACCATGTCCGTCATACTTTGTCTGATGTTGGTTTTGCGTACACACGATC
>CM053027.1:561037415-561056036 GCA_028564925.1 Lithobates sylvaticus | reverse complement strand
AAGTAATATCAAACGTATACACCAAAACTGGATGAGAAACTGGTTCTTGTCAAGGTGGTTTCCTAAGAAGATGGTTCGGGCCATGCAGTGACGGGACAAGGTCACCCAGCGCCCAGGGCAAAGATGCCAAACCGCGCCCCCCTTTCCCTAAGGGTTAGGGTCCCCCCCCACCCCCTTCAATAAACCATTGCGCCAGGGGCAGCCGCCCCTCCTGCCCACCCCTTGTCCCGGACCTGGGGCCATGTAAATGTTGATATGCCTTCACTAGAAGCTGAAGGTGCCTGAAAGCTAAAAAAAAATGTGTTTTTCTTTCGTGTCTGTGTATTTTTTATTTATTTATTATTATTTTTTTTTTTGTACCTAGCACTCACAGGGGAAAAATGTAAGCCCCCATACACACGGTCGGAAATTCCGACCACAAAATCCATCCGATTTGTTCCGACGGATTTTGTTTGAAACTGGTGTTGCATACACACGGTCGGACAAAGTTGTCGGAAAATCCAATCGTTCCGAACGTGATAATAATCCGATCGGACTTTTTCCATCGGAATATCCGACCACGTGTACGGGGCATTAAAGGTGTTCTCATCAGATGTAGGCTGACTTTAATTTAACCTGTGAACACTGGTAGTCATAGATGAACAGCATATAATATACCACTATATGCAAACTGTTGGCCTTGGTGAGCAGAGGTGGGCAGCCTCCTATAGAATGTCTATTGATACCCCTTAACACTGGAAGCCACTGTAGCTGAACATTTACAAGTTGCACTCAGGCAATCTGAATGGACCATACCACAGTTCAACAGAGTTATTTGAACACTCAGCGTCCTACTTAAAACCCATTGTTTTTTTTAACCCTTTGTTGTATAAAGAGAATAAACCCTCTTTTGTGTTAAATAAAGAATTAAGCTGGCT
Source organism: Lithobates sylvaticus (assembly GCA_028564925.1). Classification (NCBI taxonomy): domain Eukaryota; kingdom Metazoa; phylum Chordata; class Amphibia; order Anura; family Ranidae; genus Lithobates; species Lithobates sylvaticus. The sequence goes on along the minus strand of CM053027.1, from coordinate 561,055,119 downwards.
CTGGCATGTGGATCAGCATGTTTAAAGTGTTTTCAACCCATGTGTTTTATGTGATGGCTGCATTAGTTCTCTGTTTCAGAATTTTTTCCCTCTATTTTTTCCTAGTGACCCGCTCTAGTAACATACGTCATTGTACTGCATCCAAGAAGGAACTGTATTGTCAACTTATGATACGACCAGAAGTGAGGTAAAACTACAGATTACTAATCTCCTCTTCCCTATAACATATAGGAAGCGTGTTCTATAGTTTACAGAAACTAATTGGGCACAGCTGATAACACTGCTTGAGATAAGACTGCAGAGAACTCAGGGTATAGGACAGCTATGGATTTCTGGCCAGGTCATTTTCGAACATATTAAACAGGAACAAATGAGTAACCAATCACTTTCAACTGTTTATACAACAGACCAAATGGGTGCAAATAGGCAAATTAAAGTGGTTGTAAACCCCTAACATGAAATATGAACAAAGCGTATCCTTCTATAGTGTGTACTTGTTTCAACCCAGAGTACTATGGGGGTTATTTACGAAAGGCAAATCCACTTTGCACTACAAGTGTAAACTACAAGTGCAAAGTGCACTTGAAATTGCACCAAAAGTGCACTTGGAAGTGCAGTCGCTGTAGATCTGAGGGGTAGATCTGAAATGAGGGGAAGCTCTGCTGATTTTATTATCCAATCATGTGCAAGCTAAAATGCTGTTTTTTATTTTCCTTGCATGTCCCCCTCGGATCTACAGTGACTGCACTTCCAAGTGCACTTTGCACTTGTAGTTTACACTTGTAGTTTGCCTTTAATAAATAACCCCCTATGTGTCATTTCTGTTGGCTGCCTCCTTCCTCTGCTATCTGCATGAGTCACTTCTGCCAAGTTTTTCTGACACAAAGATGTAAAAAGGTGATAGGGGAGGGAGCTCCAGCACACAGGCTGTGACTGACAGCCTCATCTCTGTTCCTGTTTGCTGTGTAGGGTGAAAGGGGTGTGTCCCTTCCCTCCATTCAGCTTTCACTGAGCTCTCCCCCCCTCCCAAAGACTATAATGGGGTTTGCATCACAGTTCCAAAACTTCAAGCAAGATTGGCTAAACTGATCAAGTACCAGGTTTGTTAACCATTTGCTGGCCATGTGATACATATGTGAAACAAACGGATGGGCCTTAACGCCCACATGCTGCACATGTGCGCTTTCAACACAGTGACCGATCTGTCACAGACAGTACCTCTGTTATCAGGATCTGGCGGGACGGGCTCCCCATCATGTGACCACTGTGACAGCCAATCACAGTGATCATGTGATTGGGAAGTCTGTACAGCCTCCTGGCCTTAAGACCCAGGTAAGGGGTCACTGGGAGGGTGCAGGAAGGGGTTAAAGGAACAACATAAGCACTTAATTTCAACAGCAAAAAATGACATTATGATGCTCTTAAGGTTACCTTTTGAGTTTTCAAATTCATAACCTTGACTGCATTAGTTAAAGTGGGGTCCCATCCATTTCTTCATGTTCCTTGCAACACAATACCCACCCGCAGATCTGTCTGTAATGGAAATTATGTATTTATTTATTTTTTTATAAATACCTTATTTTTCTATATATAGTCTGCACTTCTGTTCCCAGCCACCTAGGCAATTTTCGTCATTAGGCAATTCTCTAGGACTCCTGAGATATCAGTGTCATCTATCCCAGGAGTCTTCGGACTGTGCTTGCTTTCCTTTCAGGTTCTGTGTTAATTGACAGGTTTCCATAACAATGGGATGGGAACTTCCGCCGCCACCGCCATTTTTATGGCAACCTGCAAACAGCACAGTGCACCGCGTGTCAGAAACCATGAAATCAAACCGAGACAGAAGTACAGTTAAATCACACTAGTTTAATAATAAAAGTAAAATAGAACAAACATAGTCAAAACAAAGCCAAAGTTCAGTAACCGGAATGGATAGTCAGCCAAGCCAGAAGGTCAAGGATCAGTATAGTGGAACAGCAAGCAGGATCTGGAGCCAGAAGGGATGTCAGCCAAGCAAGTCTTTAAACAGGAACGCAGGAGATAGTCTCTGTAATGTTGACCAAGGCGAAGGCAGAGATCGTCTGGGCTGGATGGCTTAGGTAGGCAGGACTGACGAGCAGGATATCATCAAGAGGTGAGTCACTGTGGAGAGATAGGAGCTGGCAATTAGCCGACAGATGAGCGGCCAGCTCAGAGAAGGAAGGGTTGAACCCAGCCCTGACATTGTGCTGTGTTCCTACTGCGCAGGTGAGGGATCATGGGGTGCATGCTGAGTAACCAGCTGCACGGAATCCCGGAAACAAGTTGGAGCAGGCTTCAGATGCCCACACTAGTAATGGCAGCTGCCTGTCTGCCGGGGATCCTGTGCTGAATGTCATATTTACAAGTAAGAAGAAGAAATACACTTATAACAGTATCCTATTTATATTGTGCAAATAAAGAGAATCACGGGGATAATTTTTTGGAGAAAACTGCCAAGGAGACTGGAGCTCCGCTTTACTGAGGCTGAAATATCTTTTACAGGGAATAATTAATTTATTTCCGTTTATTACATTTTCGCAGGTCCGGGTGTGCTTTGGAGAAGTGGATTCGATGCAGTGGAGCCCGTATGAGCCACCGCTGCATTGCTTAATTCCTTAACACTTTTATCACTTTCCCATCCTTCATTTAACACTGTTAAAGCTGTTTTCATTATTGGAGTAGTGTTGATGTTTTAATGGGCAATTAGAGCACATGTGAGACTGCTTTGTCGGCAGGACAGGATTGCTCTACTGAACGTCAGAGCAGGTTTAATTCCCAGATGTCCTCACTTGATGGGAAGTCTAAACAGATGGGGGCCTGAGTGTCCCTCTGTCCCTACTGCAGCACTTATTCAAATCCTAAATTCATTACAGCTGCAATATAGAACTATGGACAAACACGATTTCCAGGGAAGGACTAATGGCATTATACTTATGTGATTAGGGCACAGAGTTTTATGAATTTTCCAAAATCATTTTATTGCGTACAAACCAGAGGCGTAATGTAGTTGTGCTGAATTTGCTTTGGTGTAAGCTTTGCAATTTCTGCCTCAATTTACCGCATAATTGTCTTTAAGCCATTGAAGACGAACAAACAAACTTTGCCTGGCTTACCTCCAGGCCAGACATACCAGCTGGAAAACAAAGCCACCCTTTTGATTGTGAGTGGTACAGAGCATTTTATGTAAAGAGAAACAATAGAGCAATGTTTACATTTTTATTAAATGATAAATTAAAAATTGTTACATCATTTTCTTATGTAATAAATGGCTGGGTCTTCTAATCCAGGCTTTCAATATATGGGGCTCCTGCAGACACAGACCCCTAAGACATGCATGTCTTACCTTTGTGTCACAACCAAAAGTTGTATAACTTGTTTTTAGATGGGGAGAAAGTTTATAACCTATTATTCCGGCTCACAATATGGAGGAACAGTTCATTCATGTATTCATATGCCAGCTTGCTCCATGGCGTTCAAGTTGGTGGGAGTGGAGGGGGGGGGGTGCAGGGCGGGAGTAAGAAACACTATTCTGAGTGCTGCTTTTAGCAGAACTAAACACGTCTCTCCCTTGCAGCCAAGGATGTTGCCGCTGCACATGTGATGCCACCCGTCATTTCTGTTAAAAAGTTACCAATAAAAGGGAAAAAATCTAATAAAATCTTATATACACAATCAGTGGCGTACGCTCATGCAGGACGCACGGGCTTCCGCCCTACTAATCTATATGTGGGGCGCCAAACGCATGGATTTCAATGGGTATTTTTTTTTTTGGAAGCACATGATTAGAGCCTGATTAGCACTGCACCCTGAGCCCACCCAGTTGTGTAACATTAGCGAAATAATATTCACTAATGTCCTCCTGTTTTTCCCCCTGGCCAATCCCGGCCAATCAGCGGGTCCTGAGACCCGATTGTCCGGGAGTCCTAAGACCCCATTGGCCGGATTCCAGGACTCCTGATTGGCTGGGAGGAGGCCGCCGGGACTCTGGGCTGGGACTCAGAGCTGTCAGGGGAGCGAGCAAAGCGGCACTTGATGGGTGGGTAGTGGCGATCAATCGAGTGATGGGGGTGGGGGATGGGAGGGTGTTTTTTGGATGGATAGATGACTGGCTGGGGGAAATTTGAGCACCAGCCGCCATTGTACACAATCCTATACCCACAGTTGATCCAGAGGTAGGCAAAAAACCCCAGCAAAGCATGATCCAATTTGCTCCAACAGGGGGAAAAATTCCTTCCTGATCCCTCAAAAGGCAATTGGATATTCTCTGGATCCTTTTTATCAATACATATTAGTATTCAGCTTCCACTTTCTCCAGTTCCCCGATATCCTTTTTGAGAACTGGAGCCTAAAATTTAACTGCATATTCCAGATGAGGTCTTACTAATGATTTGTACAGGGGCAAAATTATATCTCTCTCTCTGGAGTCCATACCTCTCCTAATACAAGAAAGGACTTTGCTCACTTTGGAAACCGCAGCTTGACATTGAACGCTATTATTAAGCTTATGATCTACCAGAACACCCAGATCCTTCTCCACCATTGATTCCACCAGTTGTACTCCCCTAGTATGTATGGTACCTAGTCCAGAACACTTTTACATTCAGTTGTGTTCGGAGGTGACATAAGCACACCAGTAATTGTAACAGTTATCATTTAAAGTGGTTGTAAACGCTTACATATACCCAGTGAAGTGACAACCCTCAGGTGATACACAGAAATGAGGAAAAAAACCCTGCATAAGTTGTGTCTGTTATCTGCAGTCTTCTCTTTTCTATATCTGTTCAAAGTCTAGAATTTATAAGGCATGTCTGAGCTGTCTGAAAACAGGGGTGGAGAGCCGAGGTTACATACTTCAGAGCTCAGTGAAGAGAGCTCTGACAGTTGATTGGAGTGAAAGGACACACCCCCCTTCACACAGCACACAGAAATTGAGCTGAGGCTGTCAATCAGCAGGAGATCCCTCCTCTGTCACCCTTTTTCTCTTGGTGTCAGGGAAAATTGGGAGAAGTGACTCATGCAGATAGCAGAGGAAAGAAACAACAGATAAAAATTACTTTTGAGGGTTGATTAACTAAAAGCAAATAGACTGTGCACTTCGCAGTGGCACTAATTTTCCCCAGAGCTTAGTAAATGTGGTAAAGCTTCACTTTGTAAAGAATACCTAACCAGGTGCAAGAAAAATAAAAAATAAATGCCTTTTTGCTTGCACATGATTGGATGATGCTTCACTACATTTACTATGCTCTGGGGAATTGTAATTGTTGTCTTGTACTTTTACTTTTTTACTGTTCAAAAACATATTAAACCTTGATTATACTAAGCTCTGAGGAAAATTTGTGCAACTACACTTGCAAAGTTCACAGACCTTAGTAAATCTACCCCACGATGCTCTTAATTAAGACACAGACTATAGAGGGATATGCTTTGTTCATATTTCATGCCTGAGGTTTACAACTGCCTGTTCTGGGAAGCAGTTAAAGGCATACTTCACCTCCCTATGCAGGAGACCAATGTCGAATAATGCCCTTGCTATATATGTAGTCCATTTACATACTTTCCGAAGCCTAACTGAAAAACTCCCATAGATGGCATCATCTCATCCTGCAGTGTTGCTAGGACATTACTAACACACTCTCAGCTTATTCAAATTCACTCACATGAGCTCTCTCTCCCCTGTTGCAGTAGATCTGAATTCAGTGATGCTGTGACGGAGGAAATAGTGAGCCACACATGTTTGGGGGTTGGGGAATTTGCTCCTGTGAAGGTAAGGGTGAGCGGTAATGGCTTGGGGTGTCCTAACAAAAAGGCAGAAAAGGATGATGCCACCTCTGGGAGTTTTTCAGCCTTTGAGAGGTACGTAATGGCTTATACCTATAGCAAGGGCATTATACAACTTTATTCAAAGCTACATGGTTTGTTTTATCTACAGCAGGGGTCTCAAACTGGCGACACTCCAGGTGTTGCGAAACTACAAATCCCATTATTTCTCTGCCTGTGGGAGCCATGCTTGTAACTGTAAGCCTTGCAATGCCTCATGGACTTGTAGTTTTGCAACAGCTGGAGGGCCGTCATTTTGAGATCCCTGATCTACAGGCAGGCACCCCTTACCTGTATAGGCAGTTTTTGGGTATAAGTGAACTAATTCTCTAAACTGGTGGGTTTAGTTCCTTCTGATTAGAGGGATGTTCTTGTATGACAGCCATGAACTATACTTTATTCATAAATGAGTCCAAAACAGCATTAGTGGTTTACAAAGCAGCCAACACATATTGGGGACAAAACTTTCTAGCTCTAGTCCAGAACATTTTACATTCGGCCTCCGACAGCCCTGATGAAGGCAAATGCTTGAGCCTCAAAAATGTGTTGGCTTTTATGAAATAATCCCTAATATAAATCACTTCTGGACTTTATGTTACTGGCTTGGAGCTTTGTTTTCTACATTCTAAGCTGATCTGAGCTACAATCTTGTGTATTGTCCTCATCCACTGCATAGCTGCCTAAGAGCTGTTCCTTCAGATCAGAAATGCTAGACTACATTATAAAATGCCCAGAACTACTTATTTTTATCTATATTTTTAAATTTCAGCCTGTTTAATCTGTTCTTCATACATAGTTTTTCCAATAATGAGGGCTCAGCAATTTCATACAAGAGGTCTGTAGTAACTATACAGCTACATTGCCAACCCTGTCTCAAAATACCAACCAAACCCTCCTCTCTATTCCTCCCACGACCACCCATGCTCATCTCCAAGACTTCTCCAGAGCCTTTTCCATTCTCTGAAATGCTCTACTTCAATCTGTCCATCTCCTACTCTGTCCACATTTAGATGATCCCTAAAAACCTATCTAATCAGAGAGGCCTATCCTGCCTCTAACTAATACATTTTTACCTATTCCATCAGCTCATTCCTTACAGTTATTGCATTTTTGTACCACTTTGGTGTCCTTTTATGAAGCAGTGAAATCTATTCACTGCTTCATTCTCAGGCATTCTCAGAGGAGATCTTTCTGTGGCAGTTTATAAAGTGGAGTAGATCGCTTCACCCTTGGAGGAGTGAAGTGATCTACAAACGCTTCCAACACTGGAGAACGGCCCCTGATACTGGAATCTCGTGAGACTTTACAAGATTATAGTACCAGAAATTCACAGATACACTGAGATGTCAGTTTATTAAGCAGTGATAAATTATCACCGCTCAGTACACGGACACACGGTGTGATTAATGTTAGTAAAATAAAGAGTCCCCCTACATAATATATACATGTATACACACACACACACATCATATATATATATGTATATACACACACATTGTATATATATATATATATATATATATATGTATATATATGTATACACATACATATGACAGGGGGACATGGTTACTGTCTTGGGGGGTCTGAACGAGGCATAAGGAAGTTAATTATCTTCCTCTTTCCTCCTCAGATCCCCCCACATTCCCTCTTCACTCCCCGATTCCCAACCTCTGAGTTGGTGAATCGGGGAGGGTGAATTCTGACACAGATCGCCAGTGAAGCGCTGAGATCGCAGCTTCATAAACTAGCCGTTATTGTGTCATTCTATGAGGATTGTCAGTGTGCGGAGATAATCGGCGGGAGAACATGTTGTTCAAACACTTCTTCCCCCGATTATCTCTGGTTCATAAACTGTTTATGGGCTGTGATCAGCGGCGAGCCTCGGGATCTCTGCTGATCACTGCTTCATAAACGGACACCTTTTCCTTCATTTTAGATTTAAGCTCTTACAAGCAGGGTCCTCTGATACCTATTGTAACTATACTCTCTTCATCCATTTTCTAAAGTACTACGCAAATAGTTGACGTTATATAAATCTTATATAATCATAATAATAATTATCACATACAACATATGAGTACTATAAAGTTAGCAGGTGATAGTATCATCATTTATTTCAATGTTTTTTAATTAAATTTTTCACAGAAACAAAGAAAAATTAAACAAGTGTGAACATTGATTGTCATACAGTTGACAAAGTAAGTTGAAACATGCAGTTGAATACAAAGAACAGATCCCGGTAGCAATAGAGTGAACGTTGGGAAGAATTCAATTGATAAATTATCAGGTAACAGGTGTTGTCTATTCCCTCTCAGACATCCCTATGGGGTCAAACTGTATCAGAGAGGGGAGACAACACAACAACTATCATTGTCATTACTTCTGATTAGGGATGGGCCCGGTGCTCGATGCGAACCCACGTTCGCATCGAGCACCGGGCGTTCGCTCGCTCGGCGAGCCCAGAACTATTTTGGCCGCTCGCATCACGTTCGTGTGATGCGAGCGGCCCCGCAATGCATTGCGGCCGGCGCGGCCGGCGCAGTGCATTGCTGGCTGATGATTGGCCAAGCATGCACTGTGACCCCGCATGCTTGGCCAATCACAGCCCCGGAAACTCGAAGAGCCATAATTGGCTACAGGCAGGACGCCTGTAGCCAATTACAGCTCAGGGGCTGTAGTACACGCCCCCCCCTATAAAAGGCCACCACGCCGTCTGCGCCGGTCACATGCTGTTCCGGCGCAGATTGAGCAGGCTGATTCTGTGACACTCTGCTCGATTTAGTTAGGTAGAGAGATTCACTTACAGAAATTGAGTTAGATAGATTCAGTTACAAAGATTGATTGAGAAAGAGGGGCTTGTAGTGTGTTCGTGGCAGGCAGGCAGAGCTCCTATATTTTGTTACCAGAAGCACCTATAGGACTTGTAGTGTGTTCGTGGCAGGCAGGCAGAGCTCCTATATTTTGTTACCAGAAGCACCTATAGGACTTGTAGTGTGTTCGTGGCAGGCAGGCAGAGCTCCTATATTTTGTTACCAGAAGCACCTATAGGACTTGTAGTGTGTTCGTGGCAGGCAGGCAGAGCTCCTATATTTTGTTACCAGAAGCACCTATAGGACTTGTAGTGTGTTCGTGGCAGGCAGGCAGAGCTCCTATATTTTGTTCCCAGAAGCACCTATAGGACTTGTAGTGTGTTCGTGGCAGGCAGGCAGAGCTCCTATATTTTGTTCCCAGAAGCACCTATAGGACTTGTAGTGTGTTAGTCCCATCACACACACAGAGCTATATTTTGTTCCCAGAAGCACCTATAGGACTTGAAGTGTGTTAGTCCCATCACACACACAGAGCTATATTTTGTTCCCAGAAGCACCTATAGGACTTGAAGTGTGTTAGTCCCATCACACACACAGAGCTATATTTTGTTCCCAGAAGCACCTATAGGACTTGAAGTGTGTTAGTCCCATCACACACACAGAGCTATATTTTCTTCCCAGAAGCACCTATAGGACTTGAAGTGTGTTAGTCCCATCACACACACAGAGCTATATTTTCTTCCCAGAAGCACCTATAGGACTTGAAGTGTGTTAGTCCCATCACACACACAGAGCTATATTTTGTTCCCAGAGGCACCTATAGGACTTGAAGTGTGTTAGTCCCATTACACACACAGAGCTATATTTTCTTCCCAGAGGCACCTATAGGACTTGAAGTGTGTTAGTCCCATCACACACACAGAGCTATATTTTGTTCCCAGAAGCACCTATAGGACTTGAAGTGTGTTAGTCCCATCACACACACAGAGCTATATTTTGTTCCCAGAAGCACCTATAGGACTTGAAGTGTGTTAGTCCCATCACACACACAGAGCTATATTTTGTTCCCAGAAGAACCTATAGGACTTGAAGTGTGTTAGTCCCATCACACACACAGAGCTATATTTTGTTCCCAGAAGCACCTATAGGACTTGAAGTGTGTTAGTCCCATCACACACACAGAGCTATATTTTGTTCCCAGAGGCACCTATAGGACTTGAAGTGTGTTAGTCCCATTACACACACAGAGCTATATTTTCTTCCCAGAAGCACCTATAGGACTTGAAGTGTGTTAGTCCCATCACACACACAGAGCTATATTTTGTTCCCAGAAGCACCTATAGGACTTGAAGTGTGTTAGTCCCATCACACACACAGAGCTATATTTTGTTCCCAGAAGCACCTATAGGACTTGAAGTGTGTTAGTCCCATCACACACACAGAGCTATATTTTCTTCCCAGAAGCACCTATAGGACTTGAAGTGTGTTAGTCCCATCACACACACAGAGCTATATTTTGTTCCCAGAAGAACCTATAGGACTTGAAGTGTGTTAGTCCCATCACACACACAGAGCTATATTTTGTTCCCAGAAGCACCTATAGGACTTGAAGTGTGTTAGTCCCATCACACACACAGAGCTATATTTTGTTCCCAGAGGCACCTATAGGACTTGAAGTGTGTTAGTCCCATTACACACACAGAGCTATATTTTCTTCCCAGAAGCACCTATAGGACTTGAAGTGTGTTAGTCCCATCACACACACAGAGCTATATTTTGTTCCCAGAAGCACTTATAGGACTTGAAGTGTGTTAGTCCCATCACACACACAGAGCTATATTTTGTTCCCAGAAGAACCTATAGGACTTGAAGTGTGTTAGTCCCATCACACACACAGAGCTATATTTTGTTCCCAGAAGCACCTATAGGACTTGAAGTGTGTTAGTCCCATCACACACACAGAGCTATATTTTGTTCCCAGAAGCACCTATAGGACTTGAAGTGTGTTAGTCCCATCACACACACAGAGCTATATTTTGTTCCCAGAAGCACCTATAGGACTTGAAGTGTGTTAGTCCCATTACACACACAGAGCTATATTTTCTTCCCAGAAGCACCTATAGGACTTGAAGTGTGTTAGTCCCATCACACACACAGAGCTATATTTTGTTCCCAGAAGCACCTATAGGACTTGAAGTGTGTTAGTCCCATCACACACACAGAGCTATATTTTGTTCCCAGAAGCACCTATAGGACTTGAAGTGTGTTAGTCCCATCACACACACAGAGCTATATTTTGTTCCCAGAAGCAACTATAGGACTTGAAGTGTGTTAGTCCCATCACACAGACCTTTATTTTCTTCCCAGAAGCACCTATAGGACTTGAAGTGTGTTAGTCCCATCACACAGAGCTCCTCTATTTTCTTTGCAGAAGCACCCATAGGACTTCTAGTGTGTTAGTGGCATCACACAGAGCTCCTATATATTCTTCTCAGCAGCACCCACAGGACTTCTAGTGTGTTAGTGGCATCACACAGAGCTCCTCTATTTTCTTTGCAGAAGCACCCACAGGACTTCTAGTGTGTTAGTGGCATCACACAGAGCTCCTCTATTTTCTTTGCAGAAGCACCCATAGGACTTCTAGTGTGTTAGTGGCATCACACAGAGCTCCTATATATTCTTCTCAGCAGCACCCACAGGACTTCTAGTGTGTTAGTGGCATCACACAGAGCTCCTCTATTTTCTTTGCATAAGCACCCACAGGACTTCTAGTGTGTTAGTGGCATCACACAGAGCTCCTCTATTTTCTTTGCAGAAGCACCCACAGGACTTCTAGTGTGTTAGTGGCATCACACAGAGCTCCTCTATTTTCTTTGCATAAGCACCCACAGGACTTCTAGTGTGTTAGTGGCATCACACAGAGCTCCTCTATTTTCTTTGCATAAGCACCCACAGGACTTCTAGTGTGTTAGTGGCATCACACAGAGCTCCTCTATTTTTTTTGCAGAAGCATCCACAGGACTTCTAGTGTGTTAGTGGCATCACACAGAGCTCCTCTATTTTCTTTGCAGAAGCACCCACAGGACTTCTAGTGTGTTAGTGGCATCACACAGAGCTCCTCTATTTTCTTTGCAGAAGCACCCACAGGACTTCTAGTGTGTTAGTGGCATCACACAGAGCTCCTCTATTTTCTTTGCAGAAGCACCCACAGGACTTCTAGTGTGTTAGTGGCATCACACAGAGCTCCTCTATTTTTTTTGCAGAAGCATCCACAGGACTTCTAGTGTGTTAGTGGCATCACACAGAGCTCCTCTATTTTCTTTGCAGAAGCACCCACAGGACTTCTAGTGTGTTAGTGGCATCACACAGAGCTCCTCTATTTTCTTTGCAGAAGCACCCACAGGACTTCTAGTGTGTTAGTGGCATCACACAGAGCTCCTCTATTTTCTTTGCAGAAGCACCCACAGGACTTCTAGTGTGTTAGTGGCATCACACAGAGCTCCTCTATTTTCTTTGCAGAAGCACCCACAGGACTTCTAGTGTGTTAGTGGCATCACACAGAGCTCCTCTATTTTCTTTGCAGAAGCACCCATAGGACTTCTAGTGTGTTAGTGGCATCACACAGAGCTCCTATATATTCTTCTCAGCAGCACCCACAGGACTTCTAGTGTGTTAGTGGCATCACACAGAGCTCCTCTATTTTCTTTGCAGAAGCACCCACAGGACTTCTAGTGTGTTAGTGGCATCACACAGAGCTCCTCTATTTTCTTTGCAGAAGCACCCACAGGACTTCTAGTGTGTTAGTGGCATCACACAGAGCTCCTCTATTTTCTTTGCAGAAGCACCCATAGGACTTCTAGTGTGTTAGTGGCATCACACAGAGCTCCTATATATTCTTCTCAGCAGCACCCACAGGACTTCTAGTGTGTTAGTGGCATCACACAGAGCTCCTCTATTTTCTTTGCAGAAGCACCCATAGGACTTCTAGTGTGTTAGTGGCATCACACAGAGCTCCTATATTTTCTTCTCAGCAGCACCCACAGGACTACCGACTACAATGGCTGGAAGACCGCCAAGGGGAGGCAGAGCGTGCAGAGCCAAGAACACAGGGCAGGCAGGCTCTGTTTCTAGTGGACGTGGCCGTGGACGTGGACGTGGTCGTGCATCGTCATCAGCACGTGGCCATGGGACACGCGCGTCTTTGTTTTCGGCAGCTGGACATGTGGAGCCGCATCATGCTGAAGGCTTGGTAGAATGGATGACCAAGCCCTCCTCATCCTCCTCATCCTCTCTCACCCAGGCTCAGGGTACTGACAGAGCATCATCAGCCACCCCTTCCCTAGACCCACCATGTCCTCCTGAGGAGTCCCCCGAACTCTTTGAGCACAGTGTTGGGTACATGCTCCAGGAGGATGCCCAACGATTCGAAGGCTCGGATGACGATACCCAGCTTGAGGAATCTGGCAGTACTGTTCCACCAGCTGCAGCTTACTGCCAGGTTTGCTCTAGTGGTGAAGAGGGAGGGGATGATGAGGTCACTGACTCCACGTGGGTGCCTCAAGGGAGAGAGGATGAGGAGGAGGACGAGGAGGAGGAGGATGCGGCGTCACATGTCCAACGAGGCAGGATGCCCCCTGGAGGCCAGGTAGAGGCCAGCACAGCAACTGTACAACACCGCAGAGCTCCGCCTGTGCAGGGCGCTGCCTCTGCACGTTATCAGAAAAGTTCTTTGGTGTGGGCCTTTTTTGAGACGAGTGCAGCAGATCGCACCACTGCTATTTGCAATATTTGTCTCAAGCGTATCTCGCGTGGCCAAAACATCAGCCGCTTGGGCACGACAAGCATGACCAGACATATGGCGACCTGCCATGCAGCTCGTTGGCAGGCACACATAAAAGACCCACACCAAAGAACTAAGCGGACCTCTCCTTGCTCCTCCTCAGCTGGGATCTCCATCCCCACTACACCTTCAGTCCTCTCTGAAAGCTGCTCTGAGAGGACTGAAGGTGTAGAATTCGGTGTGTCACAACCAAGTACTTGCAGTACACCGACGTCCGATTGCAGCAGGCAAATTTCCCTGCCCCAGCTGCTGGACCGTAGAAAGAAGTACACTCCCAGCCATCCACATGCCCAGCGGTTGAATGCTAGCCTTGCTAAATTGCTAGCACTTCAACTGCTGCCTTTTCAGTTGGTAGACTCGGCCCCCTTCCGTGAGTTTGTTCAATGTGCGGTTCCTCAGTGGCAGGTTCCCAAACGCCACTTTTTCTCGCGGAAGGCGATTCCGTCTCTCTACCGGCATGTGGAGGGCAATGTCCATGCCTCGCTGGACAGGGCGGTCAGCGGTAAGGTGCATATTACCGCTGACTCATGGTCCAGCAGGCATGGACAGGGACGGTACCTTTCTTTCACGGCCCATTGGGTCACTCTATTGGCAGCTGGGAGGGATGCAGGACAAGGTGCAGTAGTGTTGGAGGTTGTTCCGCCACCACGCCTCCAAAACGCGACTACTGCTACTGGTTGTGACACACCTCTCTCCTCCACCCCCTCCTCTTCTTCTTCCTCCAGTGCTCTGTCCTTGGAACCAGCGGTGCTCCGTAGGCGTACAAGGGGCTACGCAAGTACGCAGGCAAAAAGATGCCATGCCGTGCTTGCGCTGGTGTGTTTGGGGGACAGGAGCCACACTGGGCCAGAGGTTCTGGCAGCTCTGCAGGGGCAGGCCGAGAGGTGGTTGACGCCACGTCAGCTTAAGCCAGGAATGGTCGTTTCTGACAATGGCACCAACCTCCTCTCCGCCCTGCGACAGGGGCAGCTCACCCATGTGCCCTGCATGGCTCACGTCCTCAACCTGGTGGTGCAGCGGTTCTTGGGCAGGTTCCCAGGCTTACAGGATGTCCTGAGGCAGGCCAGGAAAGTCTGTGTGCATTTCCGCCGATCTTATAATGCCAGTGCTCGGCTGACTGAGCTGCAAAAGGAGCTGAACCTGCCCAAGAACCGCCTAATATGTGACATGCCCACCAGGTGGAACTCAACGTTGGCCATGCTGCAGCGACTGCACACGCAGCAGAGGGCCATCAATGAGTACCTTTGCGACTACGGCACCAGGACAGGGTCAGGGGAGCTTGTTTTTTTTTCCCCACGTCAGTGGAGCATGATCAGGGATGCATGCACTGTCCTCTCACCATTTGAGGAGGCCACGAGGATGGTGAGCAGTGACAGTGCATGCATCAGTGACACTGTCCCTCTTGTCCACCTGTTGGAGCATACGCTGCGTGGGATAATGGACAGGGCACTTGAGGCAGAACAGAGGCAGGAAGAGGAGGACTTCCTTGCCTCTCAAGGCCCCCTTTATCCGGACAGTGTTCCTTCTGTCCCACCCATCACACAGGAAGAGGATGAGGAGGAGGAGGAGGAGGAGGAGGAGGAGGATTGTGTGAGCATGGAGGTGGAGCCTGGCACTCAGCATCAGCAGCAGCAGTCTTTTAGGGATGATGTACAGTCCCAACAAACCAGTGGACTTGTACGTGGCTGGGAGGAGGTGGCTGGCGATCATGTCATCCTCAGTGACCCAGAAGACTCCGGACCGAATGCCTCAGCTAACCTACGCTGCATGGCCTCCCTGATCCTGCAAAGCCTGCGGAAGGATCCTCGTGTTCTTCGGATCAAGGAGAGGGACCATTACTGGCTGGCCACTCTCCTTGATCCGCGGTACAAGGGTAAGGTTGCGGACCTTATCTTGCCGTCGCAGAGGGAGCAGAGGATGAGACATCTCAGGGAGGCCTTGCAGAAAGGTCTGTGCAACGCGTTCCCAGAAACTGGGAGGCTACAAACTCCTGGTCCTGGGCGACGAGTTGCTGAGGCTTCGGTCAGTGGCAGAAGGAGTGGTGGGGAAGGTGGACGTCTGACCGATGCGTTCAGACAATTTTTTAGTCCGCAGCCCCAAGGTATGATCGGTTCCAGCAACCATCGCCAGCGTCTGATATACATGGTGCAGGAATACCTTGGGGCAAGGTCAGACTTGGACACCTTTCCCACCGAAAATCCTCTGGCTTACTGGGTCCTGAGGATGGATCACTGGCCAGAGCTTGCACAGTATGCAATTGAGCTACTGGCCTGTCCTGCCTCCAGCGTTCTTTCCGAACGCACATTCAGTGCTGCTGGAGGATTTGTGACTGATCATAGGGTGCGCCTGTCCACCGCCTCGGTTGATCGACTGACATTCATCAAAATGAATCAGTCTTGGATCACCACCAGCTACCAGGCACCTGAGGCGGATATAACCGAATAATTTTTAATGTCACATCCCTTCAAGACTGCCTATGCTGATGCTGATGTTCACTGACTATCCTCTTCCTCCTCCTCAATGATCCATGCCACCACACCAGTGCCTAAGGCACAATTTTTCAGCCCCTGTTTAACAGGGGCGTGTACTTCCAATTTTTTAAAAAAATGCTTCGCAACACGTGTGACTGCTGTGCTCCAAGTACAGTCTCTGTGAGGGGTTGCAGTGTTGTGGCACCAGCACCAGTGCCAAAGGCACAATTTTTCAGCCCCTGTTTAACAGGGGCGGGTACTTACAATTTTTTAAAAAAATGCTTCGCAACACGTGTGACTGCTGTGCTCCAAGTACAGTATCTGTGAGGGCCGGGTTGCAGTGTTGTGGCACCAGCACCAGTGCCTAAGGCACAATTTTTCAGCCCCTGTTTAACAGGGGCGGGTACTTACAATTTTTTAAAAAAATGCTTCGCAACACGTGTGACTGCTGTGCTCCAAGTACAGTATCTGTGAGGGCCGGGTTGCAGTGTTGTGGCACCAGCACCAGTGCCTAAGGCACAATTTTTCAGCCCCTGTTTAACAGGGGCGGGTACTTCCAATTTTTTAAAAAAATGCTTCGCAACACGTGTGACTGCTGTGCTCCAAGTACAGTATCTGTGAGGGCCGGGTTGCAGTGTTGTGGCACCAGCACCAGTGCCTAAGGCACAATTTTTCAGCCCCTGTTTAACAGGGGCGGGTACTTACAATTTTTTAAAAAAATGCTTCGCAACACGTGTGACTGCTGTGCTCCAAGTACAGTATCTGTGAGGGCCGGGTTGCAGTGTTGTGGCACCAGCACCAGTGCCTAAGGCACAATTTTTCAGCCCCTGTTTAACAGGGGCGGGTACTTCCAATTTTTTTAAAAAAATGCTTCGCAACACGTGTGACTGCTGTGCTCCAAGTACAGTATCTGTGAGGGCCGGGTTGCAGTGTTGTGGCACCAGCACCAGTGCCTAAGGCACAATTTTTCAGCCCCTGTTTAACAGGGCGGGTACTTACAATTTTTTAAAAAAATGCTTCGCAACACGTGTGACTGCTGTGCTCCAAGTACAGTCTCTGTGAGGGGTTGCAGTGTTGTGGCACCAGCACCAGTGCCTAAGGCACAATTTTTCAGCCCCTGTTTAACAGGGGCGGGTAATTACAAATCTTGATCTAATAGTTCACAGCAGGGCCCATTCCTGCGCCCACCAAGAGTAACTATGAGGGCCTGCAGTCTTGTGGCAACACCGTCCACCACCACCGCCAAAGGCCCAATTTTTCTGCCCTGTTCATCAGGTGCTTGCAATTACAAATCTTGATCTAATAACTCACAACAGGGCCCATTCCTGCGCCCACCAAGAGTAACTGTGAGGGCCTACAGTCTTGTGGCAACACCGTCCACCACCACCGCCAAAGGCCCAATTTTTCTGCCCTGTTCATCAGGTGCTTGCAATTACAAATCTTGATCTAATAACTCACAGCAGGGCCCATTCCTGCGCCCACCAAGAGTAACTATGAGGGCCTACAGTCTTGTGGCAACACCGTCCACCACCACCGCCAAAGGCCCAATTTTTCTGCCCTGTTCATCAGGTGCTTGCAATTACAAATCTTGATCTAATAACTCACAGCAGGGCCCATTCCTGCGCCCACCAAGAGTAACTGTGAGAGCTTACAGTCTTGTGGCAACACCGTCCACCACCACCACCACCACCCCCCCAATTTTTCTGCCCTGTTCAACAGGTGCATGCAATTACAAATCTTGATCT
>CM053027.1:560969028-561036915 GCA_028564925.1 Lithobates sylvaticus | reverse complement strand
AACCTACCTCAACCACCTACATGATTCTAATTTTCCTCCTAGCATTTATTGTTGGGGGCTGGCTGCCCTGCTATGCAAATCTTTAATGTTGCTAATAACTATATTCCCTGTAAAGCCTTGAATCTGAACTTGCTAAAATGAAGGCCACCTGGCTTACTGGCTCATGCACCACCTTCTTTCTGAGCACTCTCTAGCTTCTTTAACACTTATCCCAATAAGAGAGAAGGTTGCAGACCACAGAATCATGCAGGTCTAATTAGAAAATATTTACCGTAATAGCCTGGCAAACCAAACTCAAATAAATTATATATAATTTATATTAAAGGTGAATTGAATGGACTTTCCAACTTTAGCAAGATTGGAATTATTTTTTGTGGAGAGCAATGATAATAACTGCTTTTATTTGTGGTTGGAAGCTTTTACTTAATGCAGACAGTTCTAAAGTGCTTGATACATATATTGGAGACAATTGTTCTATTATGTTCTTCTCATTCTCAAAGGGCAGCCTTCCAACAGGCAAATCTGTAGGAGAAAAAAGGGCAGATCACCAGTGGCGCTTCATACCAAAGGATTCTCAAAGCAGCGCTGGGCGAGTATAACTTTACACATAAGGTGTTCTATATTTTCACTTTAAATTGTAGTTTTAGGGAAGATGGCTCCAGGCAATCAGTCCACTTAGTTTACCTCATTGTGAACTGAAAAAAGCCCAATAAAGCCAAACTCATCTAGACTCTCAGATTATTTCTGCAGGTTATTGTCACATCATTCTGCTGCATACTTCTCCATCATTCTCCCATGTTTCAAAGTGTGTAATCAAAGATGCCAAAGGGTTAGAGAGAAGGTGATTCCTTTGTACCCACTTGCTAGCCTGAGTCAAGCATACTTTTACCTCCAAGTCCTATTATTGGTATAATGTGCATCTACCCATCCAAGTTTGAAATGTACACTATATTCTGATTCAAAATGGTAGCATGCAATTACAGATTGGGATCTATTGCACAAACACCACATCCAGTTCTTGTGCAGTATTCCAGCTATCACACATCTGTTAATTACTCCCAGTGGGGTTTGCTTTGCAACTTAGTCTAAGAAACAGTCCATTAAACTTCATTATCAGCCAAAAGCAACAATCTTGATGCATTAAAGCCCTTGAGATTGACAAGTGACAACTATGCAAATCATACACAACATCACCAAGGACTGAGTTATTTGAGGATAAGGAAATGATATACCGGTAAATATATTCCATTTTAAACTGCTATTCAAGTGATTCAAAAGATTGAATTCAACTGATAAATTGACATTAAAAAGAATGTTTAGTGTTTTTATATATACTTTAATATATTCAGGAATATATTATACAATTATTATACATATTTATTTATTTTTTAGGCAGGAAATTATTAAATATCGCAGATGAATATTTAGTATTTACCACATGCAGTTTGTCTGTGCCGGTGAGCCGCTTCACCAAGCTAACTTTCTGCACAGTTGTGAACACATCTAAAAAACAGGAGATGGAATTACTGTACATATGTAAAATGAATGATTCAGAGGGACACAGTCATCCTTGTTGGTTAGCAGAAAAGTCATGACCACGTGAGCAACCAATGCTGGGCTTTCTTAACTAAAAGCCCAGTATGACCTGCAAATATTTAGTGGCATGGAATCCCCCTATATTAAAGTCCAACTCCAGGCTTCCTCTCCTTACCCCAGAGATCCTACTTTCCTCTGAAGCCTTTGCCTTCATTCATTTACAAATATAAGTGTCTGATATGAATGTCATGGAGGACTCCGGGCAAAAAAAAAGTATGTAGTCCCCCCAAATTCTTTACCAAACACTTTGAGGAGGGAATATATTTTAAAGAAGAACCCCATGCAAAGAGCAAGAATAAAAGCAGTGGGATCCTCCTCAAAATACATACCAAAGCCATATCCAAGCACGCAGCCTGACAGGCCAGGAGAGAGGAAGGACGAGAGCATGACCCTCCCTTCTGAACCAAACCAGGCCAAATTCCATCAACATGGGGAGGGTAACTTTCCAGTGGAGACCCTTTGGCAAAGCTCCTTGTTCCTAAACTGATGATGACAAGGGCCTCTTCCCCACAACCCTGGTCCAGTGGTTGTAGGGGGTTCGCGGGCTGGAAATCTGGAATCCTACTGTAATAATAAGGGGCCCCCGGATACCACTGCTCCCTTTATCTGTATGATTAAGTTGTACATAGTACACCTACTTATTCCCACAAAAGTAAACAGTACTAGGTTTTTCACACTTTTTTTTTACTTTTTATTAAGAATTCCAAAAACAAAATACATCACTTTTACTAAACTGCAAGGTCAGCCGACTTGCCAAACAGACTAGTCACATGACACTCAGACACAACCAATTACTACTCCTCACCATTTCCAACAAAAATATAAAAGTGTGGAAACTTTTTGAAGACCCCTTGTAACTAAAGACACAACACTTTTTGACAAGTCGTTTAGTAAAAAAATAAAACCTCAAAAATGTCCCACAATGTACATCCATCGTCAATCACCTGTCCAGTGATGCAGGTCCTTGCCAATTACAATCAATGATATAGTACCCGCCAATTCCCTGAAAAAAAAATCCACCAACACATCTAATCCCATTGTTATATTCAGCTTGAAGGACAGCTCTGTTCCATGCTGCTAACTGTAAACAATGAGGCGGGTATATCCGCTGATGTCATTGCCTAAATATGACCATGGCCATATTAGGGCAATATCATTGCCTAAATAGGGTCATGTTATCATATTTGGGCTATGAGGTCAGCCACTGTCCCTGCCTCTTTGTTTACAAGGTGGTGGAGCTGTGTGAGGTCACTTATTGGTTGTTGGCTGGTGTCAGCACCTGCTGCTTCCTTAACAACTCTTAACAGAGGAAAACATGCTATTTTATATGACGCCCAGCTCCTACCAAATAAGCTCAAAGTCTGATTTTCGGACAAATGCTAAAACCAACAAAGTTCATTCTGAATCTGTGTTCAAACCAAACCTTTAGCTCATCCCCTCATATACTCTTCAGTATAAACCCACAAAAAACTTCTGACAAAGGTGAAATTACTTTTTGTCTGCTTTCCTGGTTAACTGTTTTTTTCTACACTGTGCTCTTAAAGCCCACTAGGGAGCAATTGGAATTGGAACAGCATAAGGGCATGTGTTATTCCATCCTGTCCTGTTACTGCACATCTAGATCTTCAAAAATGCCATCTGGCACCATGATGGATTCTGAAGGTTGGCCATTCCTGATGAAGGGCACATAGTCTACCCTTATTTTGTCCTTATATTGTGGGCTCGTGAGAATATATATTCTAATTTACAAAGCAGTTTGAAACTTGAGTCTTTTTAACATCTCGCTGAATTTAAAAAGTACATTTCTGGGTGTGGACTTGCATATGAATGTAGATTTGCCAAGAGCTCATGAATAAAATGTCCTCAACAAAATGACGACTAGAAGTAAAAAAAAAAAAAATAATCTTATATACTAGGAAATGACCTTGCTGTCTTTCATTGCCATCCCTAGAGTGTAGAAACAGTACATTAAATACATGATTGTATTTCATTGCGTTTCTATAATAAAGATGCATTTCTACATTGGTGTAAGGGCAGTGTTCATAATTTCAAGAGTGTACTTATTCTTCCGATAAAAATTACAAAGTAACCATAGAATTTGCATAAATTACAGGTATATTTAATATTGGAAGACAGTTTATGAATTCAAAAAAGACATAAACTGACTTTCTGATTTAGAACATACATTAAAGCCTAATTGAACCCTCTTAGTTTATCATTTTAATGCAGTCAGGCTGCAAATACAGTAACAAATATGCTGTAGCAAGAGTTAAAAAAAAAAAAAACCTGTGCTGGCAGATTCTTATACCCAAGAAGCACCCTACTTCTTCCACATGCCTCCCTGAACACTGCCTACCCGGTAGTGCTACCCAGAGAGTGAGCATAATATTGAATACAGTAGTTTTTAGCGGATCATGTCAGATTGCAGGGGAGCCGAGTATGTGGGAGCTGCAGTCCGACATTCTTTTGTGCTGACAGCACAGGGTTTATATAATCCTTGTTGCAGCACTTAACTGATAAAAAAAGGTATAAAGGCCATGTATATTACTGTACACAGTGTGACTGCATTGCAGGAAAAACTAAGAGGGTTTAAATGGACTTTAACCACTTGACCTCCGTAAGATTTACCCCCTTCCTAACCAGGCCATTTTTGCAATGGGGGACTGCGTTACTTTAACTGACAATTGCGCGGTTGTGCGACGCTATAACCAAATAAAATTTCTGTTCTTTTTTTTTCCTACAAATAGAACTTCCTTTTGGTGCTATTTGATCACCTCTGCATTTTTTTAAGACTGACAATTTTGAAAAAAATTATTATTTACTTTCTGCTATTAAACATACCCAATAAAAAATGTAAAAAACTACTTTCTATATAGATTTAGGTCATGGTGTATTCTGTTACATATTTTTGGTAAAAAAAATCCCAATAAGTGTATTGATTGGTTTGCACAAAATATATAGCGTCTACAAACTATGGGATATTTTATTTGTTTATATTTAATTTTTTTACTAGTAATGGCGGCAATCAGCGACTTACAGAGGGACTGCAATATTGCGGTGGATAATCGGATACTATCTGACACTTCTGACATCTAACACTATCTGACACAAGTAGGATGCCCCAACAGCCCCTCTCGCTGGCTTCAGCTATTAATACTTCTAACCTTGTAATGATGACACAGGGCAATTATAAACTAAAATATCCCATAACGATGCAAGGTGAGGCGAAATTCTTTACACTGGATAATTCTGTTGCCTGAAGTTCTGCTTTAAAATATGAATGCACATTAGTTGTTTTACTATACCAAGGGACACCAAACAACTTTCCAAATATTATATTATTATTATCATTATACAGGATTTATATAGCGCCAACATTTTGCACAGAACTTTACAACATGGGGGCAGACAGTACAGTTAAAATACAATTCAGTACAGGAGGAATCAGAGGGCCCTGCTCGTTAGAGCTAATATAACCTTTTACAGATGTTTTTTCTTTATTTGTTCTTTGAGGACAATCATCCCAAACTAAGGCCAGTATAAAAGAACAAGTTCGGTATGAAGGATTACTCTACATACTGTATGCTTTCCACAATTGGCTGTCTGAGATCACATGGTTGCAGATGGAGGGGCAGGGATTAGATAACCATATTCATCTGTGCAGTTTGACCCCCCCCCCCCCCCCCCCCCCCCCCCCCCCCCCCCCCCCCCCCCCCCCCCCCCCCCCCCCCCCCCCCCCCCCCAATGACATGTTTCTTCAATGATTACCTGAGTGCAGTGCAAGAAGGAAATCCTCACCATGGCTCCTGGTACTCACCGAATCATGCAAAGAGCTGCTCTATAGACTGTGCTGTAAATCAATGGTCCCCCTAATCCGGCATGTGAAAGCAACTGCCAAATTTTTATAAAGATTAAAATAGCCCTGATGGCTTTATTTGCAAAGTTGCTTGGGTTTATGGATATATAAAATTAGCAATTTTTTTTTTAAAACTCCAATTATCCTTTTTGTGTTCTGGGAACTGTGTGTGTCCCAGAACACAGCGCGCCCCATTCACAAAGTGCCGCGCGACTCGCGCATGCGCAGTAGGCAATGGAAGTGAAGCCGCAAAGCTCCACTGCCTGTTCCCCTTTGTTAAGATGGCGGTGCTGGCACCAGATCCGGTGGACGGATCGGCCTCGGGGGGCCGACATCGCTGGTTCCCTGGACAGGTAAGGGTCCTTATTAAAAGTCAGCAGCTACAGTGTTTGTAGCTGCTGACTTCAATTTTTTTTTTTTTTTAACCGGGCCTCCCCTTTAAGTTAAAAATGTCCCTCCTCTCTTGACAGAGCTAGATTGTGCCATTGAAACTGTTCAGAATAGCACACTTCCAGAATTCACCCTCTTTCACCTTAGGGTGTAATATAGTTATATAATGTAACTTGTGCTTTAACACATAAAGCTAAGCCACGCATTAACCTAATTCTGAACTCCAGGCAGATACAGTATAAAAGACACAAATGAATGAAGATCTGTAATACTTAAAGGGGTTGTAAAGTTTTTTTTCACATAACAAACATGTCATACTTACCTCTGCTGTGCAAGGGTTTTGCACAGAGTGGACCTGATCCTCCTTTTCTTGGGTCCCCCAGCAGCAATCCTGGCTACGGCTACGGAAAAGCGCCTTTCCTGGGGGCACTCGTGCGGGCATTCTCGGTGTCCTGCTGCTGCGTCCATTGACATAGACAGCAGGACTCGGCCCCGCACCCGGCTCCCACGTCATTGGATTTGATTGACAGCAGTGGGAGCCAATGGCTGCACTGCTATCAATCCATCCAATCAGCACCTGAGACACTGGCTGAAGCTGGTGTGCTCGTCCCCATCGCTGAAAGACCAGGCTCAGGTAAGTAAAAGAGGGGGCTCTGTGGGGCTGCTGCATCACAGGAGGTTTTTGACCTTAATGCATAGAATGTATTAAGGTGAAGAACACTGAGGGTTTACAACCCCTTTAACATATCTCTAAAGTGTATGTAAACCCAAAAGTAAAAATGTAAAATATTGCAGCTTATCAATCCTTAACCAATTGCTTACTGGGCGCTTAACCCCCCCCCCCGCCCAGACCAATTTTTAGCTTCCAGTGCTGTCACACTTTGAATGACAATTGCGCTGTCATGCTACACTGTACTTAGATTACATTTTTATAATTTTTTTTCACACAAATAGAGCTTTCTTTTGGTGGTATTTAATCACCTCTTGGGTTTTTACAGAAAAAAAATACAGAAATGTTTGAAAAAAAAAAAACATGTTTCATAGTTTGTTATAAAATTTTGCAAACAGATCATTTTTCTCCTTCATTGATATTCGCTGGTGAGACTGCACTGATGGGCACTGATAGGCTGCCCTGATGGGCCCTGATGGGCTTCACTGATAGCACAGTTAAGGTGACACTGATAGGCTCTGATAAGACGGCACTGATGAGGCGGCACT
Organism: Lithobates sylvaticus; assembly: GCA_028564925.1. Taxonomy (NCBI): domain Eukaryota; kingdom Metazoa; phylum Chordata; class Amphibia; order Anura; family Ranidae; genus Lithobates; species Lithobates sylvaticus. The sequence continues at coordinate 561,029,855 of CM053027.1, read as the reverse complement.
GATGGACCCTGATAGGTGGCACTGATGGACGGCACTGATGAGTGTCACTGATGGGTTGGAACTGAGGGGTGGCACTGGTGGGCACTGATAGATATCACTGATAGGTGTCCTGATGGCACTGGTAGGTGGCACTGATGGGCCCCATTGATAGGCAGCACTGGTGATGAGGCACTGATTGGTGACATTTATAGGTGGCACTGTGGGCACCCCCTTTGGGCACTGATAGGTGACACTGTGGGCACTGATGGGTGGGTACTGTGGACACTGGTAGGTGGCGCTGGTGGGCACTGGTAGGCGGCACTGTTGTGTAATGTTTGTGCACTGGTAGGTGGCACTTGGGCAGGTGGCACAAGTGGGCACAGATGACTCATCCACAATCGGGACAATGTCCCTCTCACACTCCTCATATTAGCGTGAAGAGAAAAAATAGCCGATTATCAGCTCTGTTTACAGCACATGATCATTGGCTGACAGCTGATCACCTGGTAAGGGGTCGAGATCGACCCCTTACTCCGATCTGTGATCAGCTGAGTCTCATAGACTCGCTGATCATAGGGCGCGCAGGCTGCTCGAGCACGGGAGGACGTCTATTGAAAATCTGATCGCTCCGAACGAGGTGACGTATAAAACGTACAACGGGACTACGTAGAGGCCAGTAGCCAATAGTTTTCATCTCCAAATTTCGTCTAAGCATGCGTGGCACTTTGTGCGTCGGAATTCTCTACACAGGATCGGAAAAAGTCTGATCGGATTTTGTTGTCGGAAAATTTTAGATCCTGCTCTCAAATTTCTCAGACGGAAAAAGCCAGCTAGAGCCCACACATGATCGGATTTTCCGACAACATAATACAATCGGACTTTTCCCATCGGAATATCCGACCGTGTGTACGGGGGAATTACTCTGAATGGTCTAAGGTTATCAGTGGTGTACCTAAGGTTCAGTGTTGGAACCCTTACTGTTTAATATCTTTATAAATTATATAGGGTCTGGCATTAAAAGTACCATTTCAGTGTTTGCAGATGACACCAAGTTATGCAGTGGAATAATGTCCCTACAGGATGTCTCCAACTCACAAGGCAACCTCAATGCACTGATTAATTGATAATATGTGGCAAATCTTTGTAAATGTTGATAAATGCAAAGTTATGCACGTGGAGGCTAAGAATAAGCATGCATCATACATACTAGGGGGAGTACAACTGGAGGAATAAATGGTGGAGAAGGTTCTGGGGGTTTTGGTAGATCATAAGCTCAATAATAGCATGCAATGCCAAGCTGCGGTTTCCAAAGTGAGCAAAGTCCTTTCTTGTATTAAGAGAGGTACGGACTCCAGAGAGAGAGATATCATTTTGCCCCTGTACAAATCATTAGTAAGTCCTCATCTGGAATATGCAGTTCAGTTTTGGGCACCAGTATCGGGGAACTGGAGAAAGTCCGCCTATCACTGGACAAGGCATGGAGGAGCTCAGCTATGAGGAAAGATTAGAGGAACTGAATTTATTCTCTCCTGAGAAGATGAGATTAAGGGGGGATATGATCAATTTGTATGAATACATAAGTGGTCCATATCGTGAACTTGGTCATCCCAGAGGACAAGGGGGCACTCTTTACGTCTAGAGGAAAAGAGATTTCATCTCCAAATATGGAAAGGTTTCTTCACAGTAAGCTGTGAAAATGTGGAATAGACTCCCTGCAGAGGTGGTTCTGGCCAGCTGAGTAGATTGCTTTTAAAAAAGGACTGGATTATTTCCCAAATATACATAATATAACTGGGTACTAACATTTATAGTAACGTTGATCCGGGAAAATCCGATTGCCTCTCGGGGGATCAGGAAGGAATTTTTCCCCTGCTGTAGCAAATTTGAGCATGCTCTGCTGGGCCTCTGCATCAACTGTGGCTATAGTTACATAGTTAGTCAGGCTGAAAAAAGACACAAGTCCATCTAGTTCAACCAATACATATTTTTTTTAAATCATGCAATCTCATATACACAATCCTATACCCACAGTTAATATAGGATTGTGTATATGCGAGTCTATGATTATTTTTTTTTATTGGTTGAACTAGATGGACTTCTTTTTTGTCTTTTTTCAACCCGACTAACTATGTAACCATGTAACTATCTTGCCAATAAGTCTTTTATATTTTTCAACTTTCTTTAACAGACCAAGCTGTTCAGCAAAATATGGCAGTAGGAGGGCGGAGACAAACCATTTAGCAGGAGTGCTTACAATGATCAGCTTTTATTAATTTATTTAAAACCTTTATCCCAAAAGGAAAGAACTGTTCCTGTGACTGCTTAGCTTTAGCTGGAGTGTTAGCGCGAGTTTAGCTTTAATTTGTTAGTCAAGTTACTCTCGACCTGCTAGTGCATCTAATGCTTTCAATGCTTCCGAGCATGCTTCAAATTGTTTCCGAGCATGCCGCGATTAAAGTGAAAACCTTTGTCTGTAAAAATATAAACGGATAACAGGGCGAAAATAGTAAAGAAACATCTCGTTATAAATGCCATGTTGCCAGTGTTTACTTATACTACGAGTGTTACTAATATAGAAGAATAGTAGGGAAAGAGTAAAGAGAGATAAGGGAATACATTACACAAGTATCTTGCGTGGCGGCTAAGTTTACCCCTGCAAAAATGGTTTGAGTTGCCTAGGCAACAAAGCATGCTTCCCACACTCCTTCCTCCTTGATTCCTCTATAGAAACACATGACAGAGCTGGATTGTGCCATTGAAACTGTTCCTTGAGGTCAAATATGCTTAATTAAATTGATTATAGATACTCCAGAATTCTCCTTCTTTCACCATTAGAAATTCCGACGTGTGTATGCGGCATTACACTCCCCTCTCCCCAGATTGAAATGCTGCTGTCCAAGGGTGGCTCCTTTACTCCTCTCTTTATTGGTTCAGTGGAGACCCCAGCCTAATGTTTATTGGTAGTCTGGATTACTAGGTCAGCCCCTTTTGAAAAATAAAGGAAAAAAAACTCCTTAAAAAGATAACTAATGCAGACATCACATAATAGGACTAGTAAGCTTCAATAAATTATAATTCCGACCGTTTTGCATTTTCTCCCCAGACTGACAATGCTGCTGTCCAAGGGTGGCTCCTTTACTCCTTCTTACAGTGGAGACCCCCTAGTCTGGATTACTAGGTAAAAATAAAGGAAAAAAAGCCTTAAAAAGATAACTAATGCAGACATCACATAATAGGACTAGTAAGCTTCAATAAATTATATTTTTGTTTTTGGGTTTAGACACGATTTAAATTATTATTTTTTTTAATCTCAAATACCTGGATCTGACTTGATATGAAATTCTTGCAGTTCCTGTACAGCAGAGTTTAGAAACAGGGAGGAGAAGCAGCACAATGAGCAGGGGTGCTGCAGCGCAAAAGGCATGCTGAGGCCCCATTCACACCTGAGCATATTGGAATCACGGTCAGCATCCCGTGATTCTGCCTACGATTCCAGAATTGCAACAAACCATCTGGCGCATTTGCCGTGCCATTATTTCTCAATGGGACCTAAAACATGGTGCGATTTTGTCACGATTGTTTTGCGACAACACACACAAAAATCGCAGCATCACGCCTGGCTCAGTGCAAAACTGTAGTACATGAACCTCTTTGGTGCGTCTTTGGAGCAGAGGAAGGCCCATTCAAAAAGAACGGTGCCGCTCCAAAAATGCACAACAAAAATGCAGAACGACTTATGCCTGTACACACGGTCGGAAATTTCCGACGGAGACGGTCCAATCTTATTATGTTGTCGGAAAATCCGATCGTGTGTGGGCTCTATCGGACTTTTTCCGTATGGAAATTCTGACTGAAAAAATTTGAGAGCAGGATCTAAAATTTTCCGACAAAAAAATCCAATCACACTTTTTCCGATCGTTTGTAGAGAATTCCGACGGACAAAGTGCCACGCATGCTCAGATCAAATTACGAGACCAAAGCTATTGGCTACTAGCCTCTACATAGTTCCGTCGTACACAACGAACGTCACCTCGTTCGGAACGATCGGATTTTCCGACAACTTTGTCCTACCGTGTGTGTGCAACACCAGTTTCGGACAAAATCCGTCAGAAGAAATCCGACGGATTTTGTGGTCGGAATGTCTGACTGTGTGTACTAGGCATTACACTCCTGTGATCCATAGGTGAAGTATGGGCAAAAAAGCTTTAACTCCCCAGCTGCTCATACTCATCTTTTCTTCCCTTTGTAGTTTGGCTGCTGGGAAAGCACAGCAAAGCACAGGTTTACTTTAAGGGGTCCCTGCTTCTTGTGGTTTTACAGATTGCCTCTACAGACATATATAAGGCCCCTTAGTCATGCTATATTACTCATATGTCTAGAACAGCGTTCTTTCATTTTCAGGCTGTATATGCGCTGCTCAGTTTCGCTTTACTGGGTCTGCCTGGGGATTCTTTATGCTAGCACATATTTCACCTAGCAGGAATTTCATGTCTTCAAAATCTGCAAATAGGCTTTTTTTCCTGTTACTAATCATGTATGTTGATTTATTTGGTTATAATTATGCATACATTCACGCAGTGTTGATTTATTAGATATTGCATTTATGTGGCCCCCTGTGGAATGTGATATTATGAATAATTTTGATGCTCTTTTTAATATTCATATATGAATCTTAGTACATTATTAAGTACTGGACTGACATTTGTGATGTCTTGTGATGATTATGCAACTAACACCCTACATTTTTATTTCAACTGTCTCTCTACTTGATGCTAAGCTAAGTGTCCTTACTGGCTTTGGAAGAGAGAAAACCAAAAGAAAATCTTGAGGGATGTAGGTAGTACGGGAAGTTGTTTGAAAATTCTGTTGTATGGTGTTCATACATGGGCGGATTTAATGGAATAGTGTTCTTGAAAATAATGTGAAAATTCTGCCCTGAATGAGCCGTCAGCTTCATTCCTCCTTCCTGGTGGTATATTTTTTGGGTGCGGCGGCGAACAATCCTGGTCTGTGGGCTGGTCGGGTCACAGGCACCCCCCAGTCCGTCAGTCCGTCACCAGCCCCACACATACCCCATCCAGGTCACAGGCAGCGCTTCCTTCAGGTGGCGGCTTCACCCTGCCTCCTCCTTGGCTTCAGCGACTTCCCCTGTGTCACCTGTGACCTTGGCAGCCAATAGGATCGCTTCTCCTCTTGGCCAATTGGGTGACAGGTCTCAGGACTCGCTTCCTGTTGGCTAGGAGGAGAATCAGGAAGACAATAGCGAATAATAATTTGCTACCGACACACAACTGGGTGGGCTCGGGGTGCAGTGCTCTGCCCCCCTCAGTGTTTCTGCTCTTGAGGGGTTTATCAAAAAATATGGGGATTTGGTCAGACCATATTGCTATATGGTGCTTAAGACCACTTACTGCGACTAAGTACCCCATGATTAGTGTGTCCTACAATATCCATAGACTGGGAGATCCCCATATTTTTTGATAATGTTTTTTGAAAATGTTTAGGTGTTTTAAATAAGCCTTGAGGGAGGTAAATGTCTTTTTTGCATGTGTGCAGGCCCAGACTGGCCTTAGGGCAGACCGGGCATTTGCCCGGTGGGCTGGGGCCTCCTGCTCCATGGCCTGTTGATGATCAGACCGCACAGCGGGAGACAAGCAGTGACCGCGGCCTGAACATGGGTAACACAGGCCGCAGCCGCCGCTCGCCTACCAACATGCGGCCGTGCCTGTGTCATCTCTGGCGGCTACATGGGCTGAGCTGTGTGTCTCTCTCACACACAGCTCAGCCTCAGAGCCGCGCTGACAGTTCCTTCTTGTCCGCACGGTGGTGAGAGCTGCAGGCTGCTGTCACGATATTCCCCCTTCGCCCCCCCCCCTCCCCTCATGTTGGCAGCAGGGGAAGAGAAGGCTTTCCTGTCTGTTCGTTTTCCCTCCCCATTGGCAACAACAGAGGGCCAATCAGAAACAACTAGAGGGGCATCATGGGAAATGTAGTCCCAGAGATAGGTGGCCCAATTGTTCTCAGCAGGGAGCAGACTACAGTCCCCAGCATGCACTCTGCTGGGGTGAAAGAGAAAACCTGGAAACAAGCTGAGGAGTGCTTGTAGCAGCTACTACAGGAGACAAGGAAAATGAAAGAGAGGACTGTGCTGGGGAACTAATAGCCCCAGCACCACCAGAGAGAGTCACACTGTATCGCACCACTAGGGATGGGCCCGGTGTTCGATTCGAACCCATGTTCGAATTGAACATCGGGCGTTCGCCGAGCCCAGAACTATTTGGGCCGCTCGCATCAAATTCGTGTGATGCGAGCGGCCCACAAAGCATTGCGCCAGTCGCAGTGCAATGCTGGCTGATGATTGGCCAAGCATGCACTGTGACCCCGCATGCTTGGCCAATCACAGCGCCGGCAGTGAGGAGAGACATAATTGGCTACAGGCAGGATGCCTGTAGCCAATTTTAGCTCAGGGGCTTTAGTACACGCCCCGCGGTATAAGAGGCCGCCGCTGTCATTTTTGCAGGAAAAAAGCTATTTAAAAGCACTCGCGGCTAATGAATTGATGGCTCCCATAACACAGAGAACTGTCATTCATTGATAAAAAACAAAAAAAAAAGCGTGGGGGTCCCCATAAATTCAATAACCAGGCCCTTCAGGTCTGGGATGGATATTAAGGGGGACCCCAGCCAAAAAAAAAATGGCGTGGGGTCCCCCTCAAAATCCATACCAGACCCTTATCCGAGCACGCAACCTGGCAGGCCGCAGGAAAAGAGGGGGGACGAGAGCGGCCCCCCTCCCGCCTGAACCGTACCAGGCCACATGCCCTCAACATTGGGAGGATGCTTTGGGGGTCTGAGACCCCCAAGCACCTTGTCCCCATGTTGATGAGGACAAGGGCCTCGTCCCCACAACCGTGCCGGTGGTTGTGGGGGTCTGCGGGCGGGGGGCTTATAGGAATCTGGAAGCCCCCTTTAACAAGGGGACCCCCAGATCCCGCCCCCCCCTGTGTGAAATGGTAAGGGGGGTACAAAAGTACCCCTACCATTTCACCAAAAAAGTGTCAAAAATTGTAAAAATGACAGGAGACGGTCTTTGACAATTCCTTTATTAAAATCTTCTTTCTTCTTTCTTCATCCTTCGGTTTCTTCATCTTCTCCTTCCGTCAACTTCTTCCATATTCTTCCATTTTCTTCTTCCTCCGATCCGCTTCTTCTTGCGCTGGCCTTCTCGTCCTTCTCGTCCGGCATCTTCTTCCAATTTTTTTTTTTATCAATGACTTTTTTTTTGAATGACTTTCAATGAATGACTGTTCTCTGTGTTACGGGAGCCATCAATTAACATTACCCGCGAGTGATTTTAAATAGCTTTCTTTCCTGCAAAAATGACACTTTTTGCAGGGACAGTTCTAAGCACAGGAAACATGCGCCCCTTTACATGCATACTATAGACACCCCCCAGGTACGAAATTTAAAGGAATATTACACTTTTATTGTTTCAATTTAAGCATTATTAAAATCACTGCTCCTGAAAAAAAAAATTTTGCATTGATACATGTCCCCTGGGGCAGGACCCAGGTCCCCAAACACTTTTTATGACAATAACATGCATATTAGCCTTTAAAATTAGCACTTTTGATTTCGAACGTTCGCATCCATTATAACTAATAGGGTTCGAAAGCTCGCACGGACTTTAGGTCCGTTCACGGGTTCTGGTGCAAGCCGAACGGGGGGTGTTCGGCTCATCCCTACGCACCACCAAAGAGAGTCACACTGTACCCGCACCGCCAGAAAGAGCTACGCTGTACCCGTACCGCCAGAGAGAGCCATGCTGTACCCGCACCACCAGAGAGAGCCACGCTGTACCCACACCACCAGAGAGAGCCACGCTGTGCCCGCACCACCAGAGAGATAGCAACGCTGTACCCGCACCACCAGAAAGAGAGCCACGCTGTACCCGCACCACCAGAGAGAGAGCCACGCTGTACCCGCACCAGAGAGAGAGCCACGCTGTACCCGCACTACCAGAGAGAGAGCCACGCTGTACCGCACCACCAAAAAGAGAGCAGGTCAGTTTCACTGGGCAGTGTGGGCACAATAGGAGACAGACAGTACTGCCATTGTATGGCCACAATAGGACTGGGACACTGTAATATAAAGGGGACTGCACTGTAAAGGGGCACTGTAATCATTGCAGTGCCCCTTTATAGTACAGCTCCCTGTATATCACAGTGTCCCTGCACATTATAGTGTGGAGGACCGACACCAGTCACCCCCGCGAACGTCTACCGACACCCCCCCCCCCCCCGGTACCTGGAAAAGTTGGCTGCTCAGTCTAAAATGCCCGGGCCTATTTTTTGTCCCAGTCCGGGCCTGCATGTGTGCGCTGTAATATTTTGTTCTGTTGTATGGTCCTATGGCTGCACCATCTTTAATGCATCTTTTAGGGTGTGCTCCCCAAATATCTTGTTTGTCTATTGTATGGCTTCTGACCAAATCCTTTCGGGCGCGGAGCACCCCACTCCCTCATCAGTGCCTCTCATTAGTGTCCACCTGTGTCATGGGTGGAGACCAAGAGTTCTCCCATATAGAGGAGTGTGTTGCTCCCATGGTTCAGAGAAGCAGGATCTCCCAGTCTATAGTGTAGGACCCACTAATCATGGGGTACTTTGTGGGCTTAAGCACCATATAGCAATATGGTGTGACCAAATCCCCATATTTTTGGATAATGTTTTTGAAAATGTTTAGGTGTTTTAAATAAGCCTTACAGGAGGTAAATGTCTTTTTTTTCATGTGTGCGCTGTAATATTTCGTTCTTTTCCACGCTCACATCAAAGTCCCAACTGTACATCACAGTCGGCAGTGTGCCACCCTACGGCAGAGCCCCCAGTGTGCCACCCTACGTCAGAGCCCTTAGTGTGCCAACCTAAGGCAGAGCCCCCAGAGTCCCACCTTACGACAGAGCAACAAGTTTGTAACAACATTTTTTCTGATTTTTTTCTGTATGTTCTTTTTGTTATTACTCAAAATAAACAGTTATTAAACAAAAAAAAAAATCATATTGGGGATTCTTTATGCTAGCACATATTTCACCTAGCAGGAATTTTACAATATTACTAAATTATACAGTATTATACATGCAAAATGTAAACAGTAGTAATGTCTTAAGATCTAATATTTAGACCTTTTTCTATTACCTGTTACTTTATTACAATGTTTAAGCTTACCCAGACTTGGTAATAGCAGCACATTTACGATCTAAGGGCTCATTCACACATATGGCTATTATTGATATCCCTCTGAAAAGTAATATGCTGTGGATCACTTTTCATGGGAATGTTTGATACATGGTGAGGAGGTGATATGTCACAATGGATTGCATGTGGTTGCCTTGCACGCAGTTGCAGAACAGCAATACCACCCACCGAATGCAACATGCCTTTTCATTTTTGCTGCGGTATGTGTACAGCCCTGACCAGCTGCATTTCTGTATTTAGGTGGGCAGTCAAGGGGTAGTAAAACCGTGGCTTAACCACCTGTTTTTTACTGCCCCCTGGCCACCTATGTTAACGAGCTCTAAGGCACTATTCCGACAACTAATCACTATTCTCTAAAGCCTCTAAATCCTTCCACTTACAGCTATAATTTCCAGTAAGGAATGTAATGCTGCGTACACACTATCGGAATTCTTGTCGGAAAAAGCTCTGATGGTTTTCCTGTCGGAATGCCGACGGAATTTCGCTCAAACTGTCTTGCCTACACACGGTCACACCAAATTCCGACGGTCAATAACACCACGACATACAACCAGTTCGATGGCACTATAAAAGGGAAGTTTAATGCTTCCAAGCATGTGTCAAATTGTTTCCAAGCATCCGCCGGGATTTTGCGTGTCGGGAATTGCATACACAAGATCGAAAAATCCAATAGAAAGGTTCTTCCGTTGGAAAAATTAAGAACAGGCTCTCAATCCAAAATCCGTCGGAAATGCTGACAGAAAAAGACCGATGGGCATACACATGGTTTGAAAATCTGATGAAAAGCTCCCATCGGACTGTTTCCATCGGAAATTCCGACCGCGTGTACGCAGCATAACAGTCCCAGCCCATTCAGCCTCTTTAGAGTAGTAATTAACCCTATTGAAATTGTTTTTATCATTTTTATTTGAGAATCACAGTATCAGTATCAGACATTGCCGTTGTTCTAATAAAGATTATGAATTTGTAAAATGAACATATCATGTTAATATCATAGAGAATTGTACCGAGCCTTTCCAAATAGAAGGAATTTGTTTATAGCCGTATTACACAGAAATCGCAATGTTCATCTACCATATGTTAAAGCTCATCTTCGGCATGCTCTAATTTATTTTCACCAATACTTTGTTTTCCAACCATAAGCCAAAGGAGCATAAAAGACATTTACATTTTTTACTCTCATTGGAGCCAGGTCATCCCTGCTGGGAGGAGGGATCATTGAGGTCACATATCCTCTGCAAATCAGTAAACTACATGGTCCATAATATAATCCACAAAAGGTGCAATAACATAGTTAGAAATATCTTTAGCATAACTCGTACCTTCGGGCCCTGGTGCAAGAAATGATAAAGGGCCCCTCTGGCCAAAGATATAGAAATCAAGAATAAGCATTTCATTTAGCAGTTGTGTGGTGTTATACTTTTATTGTGCATGTATTATACTTTCTATACAAGTTAGTTCCATTTCCTGTTCCTGTTATGATATGCTTAGAAGGCTGCATGAGTTTATGGATTCCTGAACTTGTTAATAAAGCACTCTATAATTACTCTGCCTCGCAGTCTACATGACACAAGGTTGGCAACGAGGATGTCTCTTCTATCTCTATAGGAGCCTGTGTCTTTTCTACCACACTCTGGTGAGCCTGCAAAGCCTTTTACTGGTTGGATTCGTCTGATTGAGAATGACATACTTGCTGCTAATCCCTTAGTACAATTTTTAGTAGCTTTCAGAGAGTTGGTTGTTACCTGTGAGTTTGGTGCTCTTACAGATGAAATGATCAGCTTATTCAGTGGCAGCTGGTGCTCAAAATTTTTTGGGGGGGCGCAAACAAACTGAAAAAAAAAACATCAATTGCAGCCATTGTGGCATCAAATGCAGTTACTGTGCCCATCAATTGGTGCCACTGTGCCATCAAACGCAGCTACTGTGACCATCAAGCACAGCCACTGTGCCCATCAAACGCAGCCACTGTGTCATCAAACGCAGCCACTGTGCCCATCAAACGCAGCCACTGTGCAATCAAATGCAGCCACTGTGCCCATCAAGCGTAGCCACTGTGCCCATCAAATGCAGCCACTGTGCCATCAAATGCAGCTACTGTGCCTATCAATTGCCGCCACTGTGCCATCAAACGCAGCCACTGTGACCATCAAGCGCAGCCACTGTGCCCATCAAATGCATCCACTGGGCCCATCAAACGCATTCACTGTGCAATCAAATGCAGCCACTGTGCCCATCAATTGCAGCCACTGTGCCATCAAACGCAGCCACTGTGCCATCAAACGCAGCCACTGTGCCATCAAACGCAGCCACTGTGCCAATAAAGCGCAGCCACTGTGCCCATCAAATGCAGCCACCGTGCCCATCAAGCGCAGCCACTGTGCCATCAAATGCAGCTACTGTACCCATCAATTGCTGCCAGTATGCCCATCAATTGCTGCCAGTGTGCCCATCAATTGCCACTACTGTGCCCCATCAAATGCTGCCAGTGTGCCCATCAATTGCTGCTGCTGTGCCCCATCAAATGCTGCCAGTGTGCCCATCAATTGCCAATACTGTGCCCCATCAAATGCTGCCAGTGTGCCCATCAATTGCTGCTACTGTGCCCCATCAAATTCTGCCAGTGTGCCCATCAATTGCCAATACTGTGCCCCATCAAATGCTGCCAGTGTGCCCATCAATTTCCGCTACTGTGCCCCATCAAATTCTGCCAGTGTGCCAATCAATTGCCAATACTGTGCCCCATCAAATGCTGCCAGTGTGCCCATAAAATGCCGCTACTGTGCCCCATAAAATGCTGCCAGTGTGCATCGCCCGGCACTTACCTGTCTCACAGCGGGTCAGCAGCAGTGTCCTCAATGTCTTCCTCCATCCTCTCTATCAGGCGTCCAATGATATCGCCTGACGTTTCAGCCAATCAGGTGACAGGTAACAGACCCAAGCACCTGATTGCCTGAGAGGCGGTTGAGTGTTAGAAAAGCGAATTCCTTTGCTTTGCTAACACAGAGTTGAGTGAACAGCGAACGGACAGCATTGTACCCGCTGTTCACCTTTTGGGTGCCTATTAGAGCCTGCGGCTCTAATCAGGTGCTTTCAAAACACACCCGCAATGCATGAATCTATCTATGGTGCCAGGAGAGAGGGGGGCGGTGCTCCTGCGCCCTTTATGGATGCACCGCCACTGAGCTTATTACCTCCATGCAAATTGAGAGATTGAAAGATTTAGCAAAAACCTTAAAGGGTAACTCAACTTTAAAAAATAAATAAAATAAAGCAAATAAAAAAAACTAATATAGCATATACATATACATATATATAGCAGCTACATGTTGTAATTTAATATTATGAAAAAGTACCTTTCCTTTTTAATCTGCAACACTGTAATTATCTGTAAAATTCAATGTGACAACCCAGAGGGGTCTTGTACACTGCTTTGTACACTGTTTTGTACACTGTTGGTGTAAAGAACCCCTCCAAAAATGTCCACACAAAGATACAATTCAGATTTTAGGTACCCCCTACAACAGAAATGTACATTTTGGGTAACCACTATTAAAGGGATGCAGACACTGCGGGTTTCTTCATTAGAACACAGAAAGTGCATCAGATGATTAGTAATGAACTATTCACTCCTATTCAGAATGAGCAAGAGTTAATTCTTCTCAGCAACAAAAAGAGGGGCTAGTAGAGTTACTTATAAAAGAAGTTCTTGAGATTGCAAATCTTACAGAGGAATCTTGGGAAGTTTTTACTACAGAGGTCTTACAGGCCTGCAAAGTAACTAGCCATGCACCTAGTTGCAGACATACAATTAGTTATATGGTCAATTTAAAGAAAATCTCTGAATCACGCCTATCTGTCAATCAATACATAGTGCAGCGTTTTTTATCTGTGTAGTAGTTGAAAGAGGAGTATAACAATTGGTCCTCCAGTATACTGTCTATAAGTATCTCTAAAATTGGTTTGCTAAAATAGAAAACATTGTTAATCTAGTAGTAGTACTCTGGACTTCAAACGATAGAAATAGAATTTTAATTTAACTCTGACTTCCAGGTTTCAGTTTCACATAAACTAAAGATTATAGGCAGCATCCAACACCTGAGTAGAGATGAGTTCTCCACTACCATGGATTCAAGATGAATCCCTCAGGTTCTAGCGTCAAAGTCTCAGCGAACTTATGTGTAGATTCAAGTACATTTTTTAAAAACCATAATGAACTGCATGGCCTTTTAGCTATGGTCAGCAGGCTTAGGAGTGCCAATAAAGGGGCTTTTGGTTAAGCCAGCCCCCTTACGATAAAAGCAGCCACATTGTTAAGCCCCATACACACGGTCGGACTTTTTCATGGATTCTGTCCGATCAGACAATGTTGTTGAAAAATCAGACCGTGTGTAGCCACCATCGGACAGTGTACGTCGGATTGTCCGACTGACAAAGTCTTATCTCCTGCTGGAAAGATTTGCCGACAACACGGTCCGATCACACCAAATCCGATCGTGTGTACGGTTGTCCGACCGGACAAAGTGCTACGCATGCTCAGATCACATTACAAGACCAAAGCTATTGGCTACTAGCCTCTACGTAGTCCCGTCGTAGGCAACAAACGTCACCGCGTTCAGAATGATCGGATTTTCCGACAACTTTGTCTGACCGTGTGTACGCAAAACCAACATCAGACAAAGTGTGACGGACATGGTCCGACGGACCTGGTCCTCGGATAATCCGCGCGTGTGTATGGGGCTTTAGTGAATTGGAAGCTGTTGCTTGGAAATTGTAGGGAAAGCTAAAAAACTGCATGGTGGAGATTAGGGTCAGTTAGGGTCAAACTGTACTTTAAGTTTGATTGTTAGCTCTGTGAGCAATTATACATTCTTTTTTTTTTGTCTATTATTTTTTATTATTGGGGGCTTTTTGTCTTTTATTTTCTTTTGTAGTTGATTTGAGTCACTGACGTGGGGTCCCCCGAAAAATCCATACCAGACCCTTATCCGAGCACGCAACCTGGCAGGTCGCAGAAAAAGAGGGGGGGACGAGAGAGCTCCCCCTCCTGAACCGTACAAGGCCACATGCCCTCAACATCGGGAGGGTGCTTTGGGGTAGCCCCCCAAAGCACCATGTCCCCATGTTGATGGGGACAAGGGCCTCATCCCCACAACCCTTGCACGGTGGTTGTGGGGGTCTGCGGGTGTGGGGGCTTATCGGAATCTGGAAGCCCCCTTTAACATGGGGACCCCCAGATCCCGGCCTCCCCCCTGTGTGAAATGGTAACGGGGTACAAATATACCCCTACCATTTCACAAAAAATGTGTGAAAATGGTAAAAATGACATGACACGGCTTGGGGACAAGTCCTTTATTAAAAAATAAAAATATCCCACAAAGTATTTTTCTTCTCTAGCTCCGCCGACGGACCGAAAAATTAAAAAAAACCTGCACGCCGCCACCGATCCAGCTCCATGGGAGGCACCAGCCTTAATTACCGTCCTCCTAGGTGACAGTTCTTTTATAACTAAGGGCGGGGCCACATGGTGGCGTTGCCGGGTGACCCCGCCCCCCTCTGACGCTACGGGGAAGCCATAGGGATGTCCCCATGCATCAGAGAGGGGCAGGGTCACCCGGCGACATCACCGTGTGGCCCCGCCCCAATTTTTTAAAAGAATTGTCACCTGCGAGGACGGTCATTACGGCGGGTGCCTCCCATGATCGGTGGCGGCGTGCAGGGTTTTTTTTTTCGTTCTGTCGGCAGAGCTAGAGAAGAAGAAGAAGACTTTGTGGGACATTTTTATTTTTTAATAAAGGACTTGTCCCCAAGCCGTGTCATGTAATTTTTACCATTTTCGGATAAGGGTCTGGTATGGATTTTTGGGGGGACCCCCTCACCATTTTTTTTTTTTTTACATTTTGACATAGGGTTCCCCTTAAAATCCATACCAGACCTGAAGGGCCTGGTAATGGATTGTGGGGGAATCCAATGACGTTTTTTTCAATTACTTTTATGTGAATTGCCGGGACCGACAATTCATTATAGCCACGAGTACTTTTAAATTACTTTTTTACCTTTAGAAATGTCATTTTGTGCAGGGACTGTTGTAAACACGGGAAACATGCGCCACTTTACAGGTATACTATAGACACCCCCCAGGTACGAAATTTAAAGGAATATTTAACTTTTATTATTTCACTTTAAGCATCATTAAAATCACTGCTCCTGAAAAAACGTCAGTTTTTAAAACTTTTTTTTGTATTGATACATGTCCCCTGGGGCAGGACCCAGGTCCCCAAACACTTTTTATAACAATAACTTGCATACGCAAGTGCATGAGCACTTTTGATTATTCATGTCCGTGTCCCACTTTAACGGTGTTCGCGTTTTCAAACAAATTTTTTGCCTGTTCACATGTTCTGCTGCGAACCGAACCAGGGGTGTTCGGCTCATCCCTACTGGACACTCACTACTTTACTGTGTAGCAAAGTGTAATTTCTTCAGTATTGTCACATGAAAAGATATTATAAAATATTTACAAAAGTGTGAGGGGTGTACTCACTTTTGTGAGATACTGTATATTTTTCATACTTTTATATTTTTCTTCGTTTTTTTGGATCACTATGATAATGGACTGGTTTCATTATATATTTACACTATGAAATTTACTGTATGTGTCACAGATTGTTATTTATTTTGAGCACTGTTTGCACTTTATTTTTGCACTGTATTGCATTAGTGCACTGTATTTAGGATTTGCTTTAGGTCTTATTTATGGTCATCTTCTTCACTGTAGGGATAGACATGTACTTGGAGGGGTTATTTATAGGTTTTTTGGATCAGCGCTGCTTTCCTTTTCTTTTTTAAAGTGGAGTTCCACCCTAAAGTGGAACTTCCGCTTATCGGATTCCTCCCCCCCTCCGGTGCCACAATTGGCACCTTTCAGGGGGGGTGCAGATACCTGTATAATACAGGTATCTGCCCCGCCCATATCCGAGGATGCCCGCCCATACACAATGGTTCCCAGGACACAATGGGGAGCAATAGCGACGCGCAGCGCGACTCGCGCATGCGCAGTAGGGAACTGGGCAGTGAAGACGTTGCGTCTTCACTTCCTGATTCCCTGACAGAGGATGGCAGCGGGGCAGCGAGAGACGAGCGGTCTCTCGTCACATTCTGCCTACACCGCTGGAACCAGGAACAGGTAAGTGTCCATTTATTAAAAATCAGCAGCTGCAGTATTTGTAGCTGCTGACTTTTAATATTTTTTGTGCGGGTGCAGCTCTGCTTTAACTTTTGTTTTTGGCTCGCCAAAAATCAGGGCAGCTGTGATGTACAGTTTTATCGTATCCCCTATATTTCAGTTCCTATTAATGACATTTGGCGCTGTGTTTTGTCTTTTTTCAATTTGTATAGGGGTGAACTACTGTTTACTAAATATTTCCAAAAAGCTAGTGAAGGTGGAGCAGGTTATTTACAGCTTAGTAAAATTGCATTTTTCGCATTGAAGAGTAGTAAGCTTATTTGTCTTCTCTTTGCCACTGTAGGGATAGTATTTTCCACCAATCCTCAAGTCATCATGTTCTGTTCTTGAGCGACAGACATAACTGTAGCAATCACAGGCGATAGCCGGACAAGTCCAAAATATATGGATGTGTATTTTTAATGTTGCCCTTAAAACCACATAAAAGGATCCATCGGTATATCCATCGGTATGTTATTGTTATTATTTTTGTTATTACTTTTTTACCTTTGTACATTTTCTCCATGGCAGTGCCCAGCTTTCCATGTCTTTTTACAGTAGTTTGTCTATTAGCCCTAAACAAATGGCCACAATTTGACTGCAAGATTGATCCCCTATAGTCTTCATTGGGATTTGCCTTTAGATTCAGGTTTACCGAATTTTGAACTTGCAGAACCCTTGGGGAATCGAACCAGAAAATATTTGCCCATCACTACAACTAAGACTCTAGAGAAAGCAGAATTTTACCTTGGTTTTCACATGACTAATCTTTATGATGTGTAATGAGTTTAGTAGTCTGGCATGAAAAAATTACGTGAGTCATTTCATTAGAATAACATTAACTTGTACATACTTTTGATAACATTTCATGTATTTTGAACATTTATACTAATTTATAAATTAAATAACTCTAATAAAATGTAAAGTTTTATACTGTTAACTTTTATAACTTAAAGTGCTCTGGTGTCCTCAAATGAACAACAAACTAAAGGCAGGTTTGAATAGAGTATAAAAGTAGCTCACTCTTTATGTCCTTTTCGACTGCAAAATTGTACCACATTCTGCAGTAAACCCCTCCAGTAGCTTTAGGCAGCCACTGACTTTCACTAATCAGTTGACTGCTGTACAATGACTGATCTATAACCAGCAGATGTTCCAACATCACCCATACATTCCCTCTTCCCTAAACCCCCTCCCCAAGATCAGCAGGATCTGCATTTACAGTCATGTGAAAAAGTAAGTACACCACATGAAAATTGTTGATGTTTTGAACATAGTTGAACAAGCAAACATTAGATCTTGATTCAAAAAGTGCATACACATAAAGGTCATATACTTGAACAAATGACAGATAAAATTGACCTTGTATATTCATTTTTATGCACCGAATTAAAAAAATGCAGATTTGTCACAAAGAAAAAGAAAATACACTCCTACGTTTACTACCACTTCAAATCCATGACCTGTCTTACTTATCCCTCAGACTTCTAGGGTCTGGTGTTCTCTTTGCTAGTAACATATGTGTCATCAGATATCATCATGCCAAGATCAATAGAGTTCTCTAAGGCCCTCAGAAAGAGTGTTGTGGATGCGTATAAGTCTGGCAAGGGATTTAGAAAGGACACTAAGTGTTTTGAAACCAATCAGTCCACTGTAAGGAAAATAATCTGCAAGTGGTGAAGATGTCAAACAATAGCTAATTTGTCTAAAGCCCCATACACACGCGCGGATTATCCGAGGACCAGGTCCGTCGGACCATGTCCGTCACACTTTGTCTGATGTTGGTTTTGCGTACACACGGTCAGACAAAGTTGTCGGAAAATCCGATCATTCTGAACGTGGTGACGTTTGTTGCCTACGACGGGACTACGTAGAGGCTAGTAGCCAATAGCTTTGGTCTTGTAATGTGATCTGAGCATGCGTAGCACTTTGTCCGGTCGGACAACCGTACACACTATCGGATTTGGTGTGATCGGACCGTGTTGTCGGCAAATCTTTCCAGCAGGAGATAAGACTTTGTCCGTCGGACAATCCGACGTACACTGTCCGATGGTGCATACACACGGTCTGATTTTTCAACAACATTGTCCGATCGGACAGAATCCATGAAAAAGTCCGACCGTGTGTATGGGGCTTAAGACTGGCCAGCCCAGCAAATTCATCCCAAGAGCTGCCCCGCAGAACGCCCCGGAATGCTTTCCCCAAAAGGTGTCCCCCGTTGTAGATCCATTGTCAATCATTGGACATAGGTTGGACTTGATGGACTGGTGTCTTTTTTCAACCTCACCTACTATGACACCCGCCGCACCACCAACCCAAAAAAGAAAAAAAATGTTCCACCTGCTGTGAAGGCAAACTGCCAAATGTCTGGCTTGTCATTTGACAGTTCTTACATAGGTAAGGGCAACATCACCTGGTGGCACCACCCTCTTGTGACATCACCAACCGGGGCATGCTAGGGGGCGGTGCCACCTGGTGATGTCGCTGGGTGTCCCCGTCCTTACCTATGTAAGAACTGTAAAACGGCAAGCCAGCCATTCGGCGGTTTGCCTTAATGGCGGGTGGAGCGATTTTTGTTTTCTTTTTCAGGTCGGTGGAGCGGCGGGCATCATGATTGACGATGGATCTACAACGGGGGACACTGTTTTTTTATTTTTTAAATAGCCAGGTGGTGACAATTGCAATTTAAATGTGATTTGACTTTTTTTTTTCTGTAGAAATGTAAGTTTTGTTGCAGCATGTTCTATACATGCTACAAATGCACCACTTTGCAGGCAGGAATTTTACATTTTTATTGTTTCACTTTAAGCATCATAAAAATCACTGCTCCTGAAAAAACTATTGTTTTAAAAAAAAAAATGTTGCACTGATACATGTCCCCTAGGGCAGTACCCGGACCCCTGTACCCTTTTATGGCCAATTACTTGTATATAAGCCTTCAAAATGGACCCTTTTGATTTCTCATGATTCGGCTTAATGGAGGTAGCGGTTTCGGGCAGAACTTTTTCCCTGTTTGGGAATTCTGCTGCAAACCAAACAGGGGGGGGGGGGGTGTTCAACCCATCTCTAGTAGCCACCAAAGGGAGTAGCAGCAAATCTCTGGAGGAGACGCCTCCTGAAGACGTGTAATACGAAACGGACGTCGAGGCGGTACCTGGTCAAGTTTTACAAACAACATCCGGTCTCCTTGGTTGCCGGTGCCACGGAGTGTAACGCACGCCGCAACAGCGGAGCAATTTTTTTTTTTTTTATATCTTTTTATTGATTTACAAAGAAAAAGAAAAACAAACATTATGATACCGGATTATACAAAGCGAACAGCCCTAGTGCCGGGTCGGCACTTTTTAATGTAAGGAGCCATTTGGCCTTTCATTTTTTAATTATCTTTTGATAAACAAGTTTACACTATGGAGATGTCTTTTTCCTCTTTCTCTATGCCCCATCTGATTCTATGAGGAGGAGGTTTTGCTGTATTCTGTCCATGCCATCTTGTATGTGAGCAGGCACAAACCTGCAAAAGCGCTGTCTGACTATTTTTTAATTAAATTAGTCACACAAGATCTGGTAAGCAGACTACATTCACAATCACTTTTGGGTGGTGTTTGCTGAAACCTGTGGTGAAGGAATATCTAAAATCTTTAGAAGACACCATTGTATGTTGAAAGTCAAGTGGCTGAAATTCATCACAACTAGTTTGCATCTCAGTTGGTTTCTGGTGTTTTATCATCTAAAAGGACTTTCTTTGATATATGATTATTTGTTCAGCAAGTGTTTATTATGTCACTGTTTGCACATGTATCTACGGATGTTTGATTATTTTCTATAGTATTTGGCAATCTGTTCACTGGTTGCGGGCAACGCACAATTTTATATTTAAATAATAATCTTTTGTCAATATTGTCATTTTTGTGGTATAGGTAACAAATTATCACTATTTTATTTAGTAATTGATGGCACATTAGTGCCCCTATTTGTCACTTTTCTCATGTTATTAAGGATCTTATGATTTATTTCTAAGGGAGCAGCTTATATTTATTTATATTTACTAATATTTTTTATATATATTATTTTTTTGTCAAATTGTTTTTAATTGGTCTTTTCACAACCCCCAAACTGTGATCCCTCCCCCCATCACCCTGGCCTGTCCTGACCCGGCCTGTCACATAACGTTGGATTTAGAAAAATAAACAGAATTTTAGGTACATTTTGTTTAACTAATGCTTTAGATCAGATGAGGGGGTGGAGTGGGATTTTTTTTTTATATAGATAAACTGGAGCTTTGAGGCTTTAAACTGTGGAAGGAAAGGTTAAATACATAGCTTGAAACTTGTATTGATGGAAGAAGTCACTTGAGCCATGTTACTGATAAAAGAAATAAACTCTTATTTTAACAAACCTACAAGCCTGCCAGAGATATTGACATTTGGCTGTCTTTTTCATATATTTCAATCCTGTGCCTGAGGAGCAGTTCAAATATTGTGCGTGTCGGTTCAGACAACACAGAGATCCTATTGCATTAAGTGGTATCCGATCCCCTGAAAGTCTTGTTTTAATTGAAGCATTGATTGTGCAGCATATTAAGGAATGTTTTCCACAATGTGAATTTATAAACTGTCTCTCTGGGCAGACAATCATTCGAATGTTCTGGGCTGCTTAGTATCTTTGGTCTGACTAAACTCCATGCTTTACCTTGAAGTCTAAGACCCCATACACACTATTAGATTTTCTGAAGATTTTTGTCTTCAAAACCATGTAGCGCAAGGTCCTGCCTGATTGCATACAAATTGAAAATCTGTGGACCAGGTCCGTCGGACCATGTCCGTCATACTTTGTCTGATGTTGGTTTTGCGTACACACGATCGGACAAAGTTGTCGGAAAATCCGATCATTCTGAACGTGGTGACGTTTGTTGCCTACGACGGGACTACGTAGAGGCTAGTAGCCAATAGCTTTGGTCTTGTAATGTGATCTGAGCATGCGTAGCACTTTGTCCGGTCGGACAAGCGTACACACGCTCGGATTTGGTGTGATCGGACCGGGTTGACGGGAAATCTTTCCAGCAGGAGATAAGACTTTGTCCGACGGACAAACCAACGAACACTGTCCGATGGTGCATACACACGGTCTGATTTTTCAACAACCTTGTCCGATCGGCCATTTTCCGACCGTGTGTATGGGGCTTTAAGGTTTGACCTCATATTATATGGTTTTGGTAAATCTGAAGACAAAAATCTGCAGAAAAGCTAATAGTGTGTATGGGGTCTAAAGTTCTTGCTGTTAGTATGCTCCTTTTAACAATTGTTTTCCAATTTTCGGCCAACAAATTTTGAATGACATGCTAGTAAATTTTTGGCAAACGACGGCTCCACGTCTGATTTTCAGATGGTCAGTACACAAATCCATCACACAAAAGTTGAAAGTACAAACAGGCATGATCGAAACCAAG
This sequence comes from Lithobates sylvaticus, assembly GCA_028564925.1. Lineage (NCBI taxonomy): Eukaryota > Metazoa > Chordata > Amphibia > Anura > Ranidae > Lithobates > Lithobates sylvaticus. Next base: position 561,007,955 of record CM053027.1, on the reverse strand, counting down.
GAACGAGCTGGAAGCGGTCGGTCTTGTAAACTAGCGTTCGTAATGTAACAATCATGACGCGGAAAATTATGAAATGTCGAAATGCAGCGCACATTCTCTTCTTCTTTAATGGGATAATAATGAAACTGCTTTGCTGTTGATACTGATGGAGTTATGCCAAACGTATTTTAAAAGGCATTTGTTTTCTAGTGATATCAAGAATATTACTATTATGCTTGTTGTTTGATTTTTTTGGGTTAGTTACCACTACACCATTATCCCTGAGTTTTTAAGATTGAAGACACAACTATGTTGGTGTCCCTTGTTAATTTTACATTTTTTTTTTGATGTAACTGCCTACTCCCAAACTGTCATTTGAAGCTGTGGCTTCCTCCAGATTTCTGGTCTTCTTGGCTCTTTTTACAGCAGGACGTAGGGGAGGGATCTGAGACTCTGGCTGGCTACTGGCCATTGGCTCCTCCAGACTGACACTTTCCTGTGTATGAAAATGGGACATAATTAGAATATTTTTTGGGGTTTGGTCATCAATCACACACAGCTTTGATCTCCTCACTGTTGCAAATTGAATATGGAGAAATAGAAAAGACTATCATTCTGACCCCAGCATTTTTCATTCTTGTTTTTTTGGACCCTACTGTCTATTGATATGGAAACCACTTTATTAAGGCAGAAATATTTTCCCAATAACGTATAGTTATATCATCCCTGTATTTTTGGATATGAATATGTTCAACAATGCTATACCTGAGTCAAGCTGGGCTCCTCCAAATCTTCATCCTGTGCATCAGGACCTGTGCGGACCCCAGGAGCTGTGGCCTCAGCAGACGTCGATGGGAGCGTAGACAGTGATGGCCTGGGTTCTGTATGGTCTGTCAAAAACGCAGGCTGTGGTAATACCACAGCCTGGGGACATATAGGTCATCCGCTGCTGCTTCAGATCTCTCAGAGTCCAGGACCTTGTTCAGCTCCCTTTTAAATGTACTCCGAAGGTTGGCTATCTTTTGCTTGACATAGTTGGTGCCTGCCCTGGGGTACACAGGTTTGCACAACTCTACCAGTTTCTCCAAAGCTGCGTTCCTCAGTATTTTATTGAGTAGTCTCTACTCTTTACCCTCCAGAGACAGGGCAGCTCCCAGTACATGTCAATGAAATGGGGGAGAAATTCTGGCGAAGTGAATTTATCAGTCATGATGTCTGCAAGACAGAACACAAGACAAACCATAATGTCTGGCTTAACCCATAAGCTGGTCCCAATATAGGCCTCAATCTAAGCAGTATAGGCCACTAACCACCTATGCCCCAATTTCCAATTGTTCCTTAGTTTTCTGCTCCTTTCGTGTGTTGGCGATTGTTCATCCTCCACTCCAAGATCGTTCCTATGGCCGTTCCATCAACCAGGCATTCTGGCTTTATACACACTGCGCATGCATCAAACTCCGCTCTCAGTGTGTCATGGCGCTGGGGCGTGACCATCTCTCTTCTGCATGCGACAAGCATGGCGGAACATTCAGGAGGGACAACATGCTGGATTCGGCTGATTGCAGCCAGCCCCGTGGTGGTGGAGCTTATAGGAGGCACAAAGCAACCCCCATGAGCAAGGGTGAGATGGTGGAGATGGTGCGCATCCTAGAGAAGCATTATTACGACTGCAAGCTGCACAATTTTGAAAGGCCCAACAGCCAAAAGGACAGCATTTTGGAGAAGTTCATCGCCGTTTTGCAGACAGAATTTTTGGTGGACCGATCAAAGGACCAAATCCGAAAAAGATGGTCTGATCTAAAACACCGGGAACAAGACCAGATGGAGTATATACATCAGATCATAAAAAAGTGACCAATATTTGTATCTAAACAATATGTATATGTGTAAATTGGCTGTCTGTATATGTTTTTTTTCCAAGTAGCTCTAGAGCAGGGGTCTCAAACTCAAATTACCTGAGGGCCACAGGACAAGTTTTCACATCCAATGGGGGCCGCATGCAAACTTTCCTTTCCGCCAGCATTGGTGTCAGGGGACAAACTATTCACCCCCAGCACTGGTGTCAGCGGACGCACTATTAACCCCCAGCACTGGTGTCAGCGGAAGCAATATTAACCCCCAGCATTACCCCCTACACTCCACAAATACCCAGCCCCCAAACTCCACTTCACACAAATACCCCCCCCTCAGACTCCACTTCACAAATACCCCCCTTACACTCCACAAATACCCCCCCCCCCACACACACGCCACAAATACCCCCTCTTCACAAATTTCAACCCCAGTCACGCAACTAAGGACTTTGCTCAGCCTCTGTGTGATGGCTCACTTACCTCTCCTCCTGGCAGTCAGCTGGTGGCCTGATCTTCTGCCTCCTGAGTCATCTCCTCCTGTCAGGTCCTGGCTTTGTCACAGGCCTAGTGGCAGGGCACCCCGAGAACGCCACAATCTTCTGCCCTGAGGTAGCAGCAGGACCCTGGATCCAGGGCCGGTGTTCTGTTGAGAAGTGCCCACTATCGAATAGTGCCAGGGACGAACTGCGCATGCACCATACGTAATTGCAGACGGCCTGCACACAATAGCCGACTGAAGACATTTTTCAGTCAGATTGTGCCTTGCGCTGCTGAGGAGTGTTCATGTAGGTGAGGGGAGGAATTTAACATGAAGGGCGCGGATGTTTTCAATGATGGCCAGTGCTGCAAAGATGGGGGCGGAATTTTTAACGATGCCCAAACAAATCTGCTAAACAAATCTTTATCTGCTATTCTTCCCTGAGGGCCTATTTAGCTAGCTAAATGTTTAATATTCTGCCCCCATCTTTGCAGCAGTGGCCATCCTTGAAAACATCCGTCCCCTTCATGTTAGATCAGCACTTGCCATCAATGAAAACATCCGCCCCCTTCATGTTAAATTCCGCCCCTCACCTACATGAATTTGACTCTGCACAATCTGACTGAAAAATGTCTTTAGTCGGCTATTGTGCGCAGGTGCCGTCTTGCCTACACAAAAGCTGATCGTAAAATCAGCTGTTGTGGCATTATGTACGGAGCATGCACAGTTCGTCCCAGGCACTATTAAATAGCGGGCACTTCTCGATAGAACTAGGTAGGCGGGGCGATGGGCAGATCCTCCCTCCACTCTGCTGTCCTGTGTTGTGCGCGCTGGGCTGCAGCAGCATGCGGGGGAGAGGAGACGGAGAGAGAAAGCTCCCAGCCGCTGCGTACTGCCACATGTCACACTCGCCTAGTATCGGCCCTACCTGCAGGCCATTTGTAACCGGTCCGCGGGCCGGTACTTTGAGACCCCTGTTCTAGAGAATTCTGCATATGCTTTAATAAAATCTTTGTATGACTTGGGAATCCAAAGATAAAGGTAAATATAAAGCATATATGAACATTATTATTTGGTCATGTTTTTGGACATTCATTTTTTTTGTACTTATTTTTTTCTTTCAACAGGGAGGCACAAAAAATGCTCCAGCCTAGCCACCGCAATGGAAGAAGGGAGGCTACCTTCGCTCGGGCCCAAACAGGGGAGGCAACAAGACCACCTTCCCCCCAAAAACTTAAGTGCCAACTTCAAACACACTCATTTAGCTACCAACAGGGGTGTTTCTAGGTGGGTCAAAGGCCATGGGCTTAGGGCAGAACTTAAGAGGTAAAGAACACTTTCTGGTTGCTGCCTGGCTCATCAGTGCCCATTAATGCAGCCTTGCCAGTGTCACAGAGTCACGCCTGCCAGGATGGTCATCTTATATCCCATATCCCATAGGAGACGGGGTGGGAGGCAACTGCAGGACTTTTTCAATGTTGGCACTTGTCAAGTTTTTGCCCTCTGGAAAGTGCCATCACCTTCCCTTTTTAATGCATTTTTCACAGAACAACATCCAGAGTGTAGCATGGTGGAGTCCACTAGTCAGGAGCAAACATTGACATCAGACCAAGTGCAAGGTTGGTCAACTAATGTAGCAAACTGGATGCTAGAAACAGATGGGACTTGGGGTGGCTTAATGAATGGTGTTTTGTTTCTTTTTAGAGGAAAGTAAGTGTGGTCAGCTCACCCAGGATGTTACTTTGGAGCTATGGGATCTGTCTCCTGGACCCAGCACAGACATTGTCATTGTGGCTGTCAAATCCCCTGACGCGAGTCACAATGAGGGCCAAAGCGAACCAGAAGAGGAAGAAAGTATTCGGGAGACTCTTGTTTGTGCAAGTAAGTATTCTTGGAATCTTGCTTCAAATGTGTATACATGTCGAGTGTTTATATGTCCAAACCAAACACCCACTCCACACATTAGCAAAGTATGTAGTGCCTTAACATTAGCATGGAGAAGGAAGAGGTGGAAGGAGCTAGCAGTGTTGCTAGGTACCCGAGTTTGGGAGACCCAGGCACCAGGGCCAAGATTACAGAGTAGTTGCAGTGTGTACATTCCTAGTAGTGTAGGTGTCTGAAGGGCAAGCAGGTTGCAAGCAGCAATAGACTGGGTAGGTAAGTATTTCCTTAATTTGACTAGTAACTTGATCATAACTTACTATGTAGGGCCTCAGCCACTTGACCATCTTTCCCTTAATACTTTTTACTCTTCTTAAGCCCCATACACACGGTCGGATTTTTGCATGGATTCTGTCCGATCGGACAATGTTGTTGAAAAATCAGACCGTGTGTATGCACCATCGGACAGTGTACGTCGTATTGTCCGACGGACAAAGTCCTATCTCCTGCTGGATAGATTTTCCGACAACACGGTCCGATCACACCAAATCCGATCGTGTGTATGGTAGTCCGACTGGACAAAGTGCTACGCATGCTCAGATCACATTACAAAACCAAAGCTATTGGCTACTAGCCTCTACGTAGTCCCGTCGTAGGCAACAAACGTCACCACGTTCAGAATGATCGGATTTTCCGACAACTTTGTCCGACCGTGTGTACGCAAAACCAACATCGGACAAAGTACGACGGACATGATCCGACGGACCTGGTCCTCGGATAATCCGCGCGTGTGTATGGGGCTTAACTAGGTCATGATATTCCACGATGTACTATTGGCAGAATGAGTGCAGATATGTTGCATTGTTTAAAGGAACTGGAGCAAATCAAGAAGGCTACCACTGCTTTACAGCGAAGAATTATAGATTTTGTGGACATGCTTGGCAAATTCTAATTTCCTCTTGCCTCGTTTGAATTTTATTTTTCCACTTGTTGGCTCCTATTTGCCCTTACTAATTACCAAGGTTTTATGACTTTAAAATGTGAAAGTTTGGGGACAGAACTCAGTATTTCTCCACTCCTCTAGGTGCACCACAAGATCCTGTTTTCTAGATTTTCCTCGGTCTATAAACGACTGTGCGAATTACTAACAATGAAAATTACAACATCACCTGTGCCAAATTCCAGAAATCAAGAAAACATGACCCGGGTTTGCATCTTGAAGAGGAGAGTTGGGAAACACTGCCCTAACTAATGTGAATCGTAATGTTTATGTGTTTTTTAGACTCTAAACCCAAAATCTGAAGGTGCCCACAAATCGGGCCTTAAAGCAAAAAAAACATAAACACGCTCCTTAAAATACATTAAAAAACATTTGAAAAAAAAAAATATTTTTTACTTACCAGAAATGGCTGTTGCTAGGGAGATCGTCCTAATCTGCCACTTCCTGATCCGCGGTTCTGGTCCTCCCTCGCGTTGTCTCCTGGGAAATGGGGCATGATGTCTTCTGGGACATGTGTGTGTCTCAGAAGACAGCCGTCCATTCACAAAGCGTTGCACGACTCGCGCATGCGCAGTAGGAAACGGGCAGTGAAGCCGCAAGGCTCCACTGCCTGTTTCCCTTCGTTAGGATGGCGGCACCGGCACACGATCTGGTGGATGGCTCGGCCTCGGGGGGCCCACATCGCGGGCTCCCTGGACAGGTAAGTGTCCTTATTAAAAGTCAGCAGCTACAGTGTTTGTAGCTGCTGTCTTTTAAAAAAAAAATTTTGGCTGGAACACAGCTTTAACATTCTTATTTCCTCCATGATCCCATGCCTAAAATGTGTGTAATTCCATACATCTATTTTTCTAAAGCCACAAAACAAACAGCATGTGCTATCTCCCATCACAGGGTATCAATGGACGTATCTTGGGGGTGCAACCCCTTCCTCATAACTAAAGTAGCTCAGAGGAAGGGGTTGCACCCCCAAAACACATCCATTAATACCCTATCCATTGATAACCTGTGATGGGAGATAGCACATGTTGACACACTGCGTGTTTTGGGGCTTTAGAAAATAAACTGTTTGTACCTACACACATTTTAGGAAGGGGATCATAAGGTACATTTAACAGTTATTCCTCTACGTGTACGTGGCTTCAAATTTTGGCTTTTAGAGGGGTGAGATCACCCCATCTGAGGAAGGCAACATCCACACAGTCTTGGGATACTAATGTCTTGGTTGCCCTTCACTTTACCAAACTCAAACTTTGTAAGTTACTGAGTTTTGGTTGTCTATCTAATGGATTAGAACATGCCTGTTTAGCCACAAAAAAAGGAGAAATAATGCAAAACATACATGTTATACACCAAGATGTTGGTTTGTTTTTAAACCTTAAAACGCACATGCTTTGAGTAAAATGTTTTTTACTAAACAATGTGTGGCTTATTATTTCATTGCTCAATACCAGTGTATTTCGTAAGTTGTTGTAGTTACAGTGACAATGTGCTTTTAAACGTGGACAACTCCTGCAATTTTTAGGCCTCAAAAAAATTAAAGGAGTTGAAAAGGCATTAGATTCATTAAGAACAAAAACATTGTGTGTGTGTAGCAGACCCACAGTACACCATAATAGTTATCTGAAGAAGATATTGTCACTATTGGAGCAAGTGTCCAAAATAAAGCCCATTTGGGAACATATTAGACATATAAGAAACACAGACAACAGTAGTTCAAATGAAATATAAGTTTATGATCTCAAAAAAATATTAGAAATGATCAGCTGCAATTTGCTGCCAAGCCACTGCCCCTCTACCCACAAAATATTCAAGGTATTTCTGCTGTAAATCTTGGGTAATTTGTGAGGGCAATCCAGCACAGGCATTTTCAATAGCCGTCAGCATGCCCCCAGGCAGGCGAGCTGCAGCCTCTTCAGCTGGGCCTGCCACTGCAGAGTCCATGGCAGTGAGGCTAGGTAGCTGGTAGCATTCCTCCCTAAAAAATGATGTAGGATACAGCAGCTCAGGACCACATGGCTTATCTTGTATAGCGACAGATTGATTGGAGTCAAAAACAGCCTGAAAAGACTATATATAGGATGCCAAAGGCATTTTTCGACCACCCTTCTGTCATGAGAGAGCCTGTAATTGAAGATTCTCTGCTCTGGGGTGAGGTTCCTCATAGGAAACTGGTTCATCAGATGTTCCCCAGAGCAAAGGCCTCATCTGCCACGAAAACAAAATTGAGGCCCTCAACATTCTCCTCAGCAGGTGGCAAGTTTAAGGTGCCATTTTGGAGCCGCTTGTAGAACTCCATCTGCATAATCACTCCTCCGTCAGAGTTGCGGCCGTTCTTCCCAACATCCAACTATAAGAACTTGTAGTTGGCAAGATACTACAGCTAGCATGACTATGCTGCAAAAGCCCTTATAGTTAAAATAATAGGAGCCAGAGTTGGCTGGTGGTACAATGCGGACATGCTTGCCATCAATAGCACCACCACAGTTGTGAAAATCCCACTGCTGATGGAACTGGCTGCAACGTCCTGCCATTGCTCTAGGTTGGAAGGAAACTGTGGATTAAAAAAATAAAAAATAAATTACTACTTCTGCACATAACATTGCAATCAGATTTGACACAAACATGCTTAGCCAACATAAGGATACACTTAAATGAGTGTAAAAAAGTGTATGGTCAACTTATCTGGGTAATGGGTAGATGTTTTTAACAGGTAACCCTCTCCACTTCCATGGGAAAAGGGCTAATTGGGCCCAATTTGGACATTTTCACTTAGTGGTGTACTCACATTTGTTGCCAGCGGTTTAGACATTAATGGCTGTGTTATATATAACAGAAAACTGCGCTGGACGTAAACTAGTGAATAAAAGCAGCAACGCCACATGTGATATACATAAATCAAAAATAAGAAGAAAAGGTTGCGCTATAAATAATAACAAAAGATCCTGAAAATACTGAAAATGAAAACCATAAATACAGTGAATGGTTGTGAAACATATGTACCAGTAATGGTCCAAATGCTAAAAAATAGAAACCATAAATGCAGTGAATAAATACGGTGTATGGTTGTGAGATATATATACCAGTGATGGTCCAAATTATGTCAAAATATACAGTTCATAAGCTAAATAACAAAGTCCACAATAGTGCTGTGCAGGATCGCTGACCAAATCAAATTGACATCCGTGCAAAAAGTGACTTCTTTTGAATGATCCCACCACCATCCAGATTTTAGGCTTACCAGCTGTTTAGAAAGAATGCACCTGCGGCTATAGCCCAGCCAAGGCCTTTTCCTCCTTGCTTCCTTTCGGTCTGGCAGACTGGTCTGGGGTCTGGTGGTCTGTGTCGGTTCCAGCACTGATCGATCATTCAGAGCCACCAGGGACTTTAACCTCACCAGGTAGTATATATCCCGAGAGCCAAAAAAAGGGAAAAGACAGACCATGGGTAGGATCCAAAGATTTATTTAAAAAGACGCCAACGGCGTATATACACCAATACAAAGGAAAAAAAAAGTATAAAAGTTTGCGGCCAGCCAGCTGCTGTAATACACGCCCGTGTTTCGTCACAGAAATGACGCAATCATGGGGCACTTTCACAAGTATGTTTCACAACCATTCACTGTATTTATGGTTTTCAATTTCAGTATTTTCAGGATCTTTTGTTATTATTTATAGCGCAACCTTTTCTTCTTATTAATGGCTGTGTGTTGAGTTATTTTGAGGGGACAGCAAATTTACACTGTTATACAAGCTGTACACTCACTACTTTACATTGTAGCAAAGTGTAATTTCTTCAGTGTTGTCACATAAAAAGATATAATAAAATATTTTCAAAAATGTGAGGGGTATACTCACTTTTGTGAGATACTGTAAGTTTTTGGTAAATCTGAAGACAAAAATCTGCAGAAAATCTAAAAGTGTGTAGGGGGTCTAAGTTGTAGACATGTGCAATTCGTTTAGTTCCGAATACGTGAATTAACGAATTTTGACAAATTCGTTAATTCTAAATTTCAAAATTTGCAAAATTACGAATTTCCAAAATTTCCGAATTTCCAAATTTCCAAATTACGAATTTTTGGATTTCCGAACTTCCGAATTTTCAAATATCCGAATTTCGGATTTTCGGGTTTCCGAATTTTCGAATTTCCGAATTTTGACTTTCCGAATTTTGAATTTTCGAATTTCCAAATTTCCAAATTTTGAATTTTCAAATTTTCGGATTTTCGAATTTCCGGATTCCGAATTTTGGATTTTCGGATTTTCCGAATTCCGAATTTTCGGAATTCGGAAATTCAGAATTTTCGGAATTCGGAAATTCAGAATTTTCGGAATTCGGAAATTCAGAATTTTCGGAATTCGGAAATTCAGAATTTTCGGAATTCGAAAATCAGAAAAAAAGAAAGAAAATCTGTTTAATTCTAAATAATAACTACCTATTAAATTATAGGTATTGGAATTCCGTTTAAAATTTGTCTGTTAGTAAACGTAACGAGTACGAATTTATCCGAAGTTACGAATTATCTGAAATAACGAATGCCGCATCTAACCAAATGGAACGGAACAATCTAATAATAATAAATAACAATTATAATAATAAAACCTTTTTATTATTGTTAATTATTTATTATTAATTGTTTATTATTAATTTGTTCCATTTGTTTAGATGCGGCATTCGTTATTTCAGATAATTTGTAACTTCGGATAAATTTGTACTTGTTAATTTAATAGTTAGTTATTAATTAAACAGATTTTCTTACTTTTTTTCAGATTTTCAAATTTTGGAATTTTCAAATCTTTGAATTCCCGAATTCCGAAAATCCGAAAATTCTGAAATTCAGGGTTCCGAAAGTCTGAAAATTTGGAATTCCGAAAAACCGAAAATCCAAAATTCTGAAATTCGATAATTCTGAAATCCGAAAGCTCGGATATTCGGAATTTCGGAAATCCAAAAATTCGAAATTCGGAAATCTGAAAATTTGAAATTTGGAAATCCGAAAATTTGAAATTTGGAAATCCGAAAATTTGAAATTCAGAAATTCAGAAATCCTAAAAATTCGAAATTCAGAAATCCGAAAATTCGAAATTTGGAAATTCGAACATTCGAAATTCGGAAATTCGGAAATCCGAAAATTCGGAATTCAGAAACCCGAAAAATGGAAATGTGAAAATTCCCGAAATTTCCGAATTCTGAATTTTCGAATTTCCGAATTTCCAAATTTCCGAATTTCTGAATTTCCGAAAAAAGCAAAAAAACGAATGAAACGAAAACGAAAATGAACAAATTGTTTGTCAGTGCACATGTCTACTAAGTTGCAATGAAATCTTTTATAGTTTAGTTTTAGGAAAATTTGTTTTGGGTGGGTTGAGTTAAAGTGGAACGTACGCAACAACTAAACACGCAATTTGAAGGTATATAGGTTTGCCAGACAAATGATTTGTTACATAGTTACATAGTAGGTGAGGTTGAAAAAAAGACACAAGTCCATCAAGTCCAACCTGTGTGTGTGATTATATGTCAGTATTACATTTTATATCCCTGTATGTTGCGGTCGTTCAGGTGCTTATCTAATAGTTTCTTGAAACTATCGATGCCCCCTGCTGAGAACACCGCCTGTGGAAGGGAATTCCACATCCTTGCCGCTCTTACAGTAAGGAACCCTCTACGTAGTTTAAGGTTAAACCTCTTTTCTTCTAATTTTAATGAGTGGCCACGTGTCTTATTAAACTCCCTTTTGCAAAAAAGTTCTGTCCCTATTGTGGGGTCACCAGTATGGTATTTGTAAATTGAAATCATATCCCCTCTCAAGCGTCTCTTCTCCAGAGAGAATAAGTTCAGTGCTCATAACCTTTCCTTATAACTAATGTCCTCCAGACCTATTATTAGCTTTTTTGCCCTTCTTTGTACTTGCTCCATTTCCAGTACATCCTTCCTGAGGACTGGTGCCCAGAACTGGACAGTATACTCTAGGTGCTGCCTGGACCAGAGTATTGTAATTCAGTTCAGCCAGATTAAAGGGTCATTCCAGGAAAAAATTATTTTTCAGTCTTTGGTTTAAATTCATTGATGGGATTTTATTGTTATCTTTGTCCTGCTTATTCCTCTCATGTCAGAGTTTCAACCATCAGGTTAGAAAGTGGAAAGAAATCTCCTGAATGGCGGAAACAATAAAAAACTGAGTTTTTAATGTACGATCATTTTCCAACTCTTTAACCATTTTTGCATGATTGATTTTTCATATGTATGTTATTGTATTAATAGTGCACCTGTGGCCACACCATGCGCACTTAAAGTAGAATGCCAGGGTTCTCCTAGAACTATGCTTAAACAAGCTCCCACCCTACTTCTAAATCCTCTTCTTACTACACTGTGAAAAGAAGATGCCCATACTTACCTATTCTGAGGGTCATGTGATTGGCTCCCTTTGGTGGCTTCAGGGAGAGGAGGGACAGCCAACAACACATGCCCCATAGCTAGTTTATGGATGACATCACTGCACTGGTATTTCAGCCATTGTCAGTGATTTCTCCTCTCCCCTGAAGCCTGCCAGTGGGGAGTGCCCTCAGAATAGGTGAGTATAAGCATTTCCTTTCACAGGGTAGGTAGAAAAGGTTTTAGTGTGAAAGTTTGAGAGCTTTCACACTGGGGCGGTACGCTTGCAGGACAGGAAAAAAAGTCCTGCAGGCAGCATCTTTGGGGCGGTGTGGGAGTGGTGTGTATACACCGCTCCCAAAAAACGCCCTGCCCATTGAAATGAATGCGTGGGGCTGCCGATGTGACTAAAAAGCACTTCTGCAATACGGGCACTTTTAACTCTTTCTTTGGCTGCTAGTGGGGGGGTTAAAAGCTCCCCGCTAGTGGCCAAAAAGCGTTGCTATAACAGCGGTAAAGCGCCGCTAAAACTAGCGGCGCTTTACCGCTAACATTGGCCCCACCCCAGTGTGAAAGTACCCTTAATGCCGGCATTCTTTTGTTTACATCCTGCTGATAAATCACTGGTTAAGCGTCGGTTCCTGCTCCTTAACAACCGACTTGGGCACAGCTATGATTTCTTAACATTAAAATCGCACCTGTCAAACAGAAATCACACTGCGAATTCGCACTACATCAGTGGGAACCGAGACTGAAGTGTATGTAAATACTTTAGTGTCCATAGTCTGAACACAGGTGCACTTCAGACATAATGATTTATGGATGAGCATTTACAAGGAGCTCCTTTTTTCCACTAATCACATATTGCCTAAAAGTTTTTAAAAACTGTTAAGATCAGATATCAACCACCTAGAGAAGGTATTATTTGTCATCTTACTCATAAACCTCATAAGGAGCTGTAAAACACAAACGTGTGCACTGCAAAGCAAAAGCATATATAATGAGCAAATATGGCTCCATGTACCTATATGATTCTAAACTTTATTATACAAATATGTTTTTAAGAATATTTGCATGCATTGCTAAGTTTATTAAATGGAAACATTTTACATGTGTATTACAAATATCCTTACTAGTTTTAATATGTAATGTATTAACTTATAGTTTAAATCTTGGTACCTACCTATAAGGAAACCTTTTCTTCTCATTTTCACTCTAATCTTAGTATCGCCTTACACCGGAGGGACCAAACGCATTCTCCAACCAAGCCCTGGGCAAAGCTAGTTTTTCTAATGAAAGATGTGAACACCACAAATGTCTTTGGGTAGACTCATTTCTTTCTGTGCTCTGTGGTGAATACAGGGCAATCAGACCAGGTGATTTTATGCTCAAAAGCTATTTGAAGTCCCTAGATAGCAGAATATTTTCAGCCATAGCAGGAGCCATCAACCTGCTAGCACAGGGAATAAAAAGAAAAGAGGACAAAGGAAATGGCACACTGATAAACAGCAAGGAAATGCAAGAATAATGGAAATAATGCCATCATCTTTCTTTATGGGACTGTAGCATGACAAAAGGGGTGCACAGTATATGGAATGCATTTATGAAATATACCCAGCTGAATGCTAAAAAAGAAAAAGAAAGAATATTGCACCTTACCATTTAACCCTTATAAAATTTACATTTAGCCCTTAATATATCCTTAAAATCTAGCTTAACCTAAACATTAAAGTGGTTTTAAAGACCCTAATGTATTCTGTACATTAAAGTAAGAAAAACTTTAATGTACAGAACTAGGGGGGTGCTGGGGCGGGATTCCCCCCAGATTTCAGGGGTGCCCTCCCAGGCTGCTCTGGATACTCTGGGGGGCTAAGCACTCCTCTTCCTGACCATCCTGCGGCAGGATTCCTGCATTTCACAAAGAGCTTGGGGAAGCAGAAATGTCAGGAGGAAGTTGGCTTTGCCCCACCCCCCCAGCTCGCATCACTGATCCCCAGTGGCTCCCCTGCAGCATCTGGCTTCTCCCCTCCCCCTAGATTTGGCTGCTGCAGGGGAACCACAGGGGGACTTAATTCTGCAAATAGATCCCCTCCAGCTGCCTGACCTCCCTTGTACTGCAGTTGAGGCTGCAAAGAAAGGAACTGAGGACAGAGTCAATCTCTCAAAGAGACATCAAGGGTCTGTTTAATATCCTAATATCTCACCAAAGCTTCCACTAAAAGTAAAAAATAACACAAAAAAATTCAAATTTAATTAAAAAACATAATAAGGCCTCGTTCGCATGGGGTATACTACAGCGTACACCCAGGCGAGGCCGTGTTTACCTACGTGGTAGTGCACAGGCCTTCTGGGACTTCCATGTCAATTGGGAAGCAGTGGCTGCTCTCGATTTGACATCTCTGTGGGTGTTGGTGCATGTCTCTGAACTTACACTGTCTGCGTTTGGGGCTGTGCAGCCACACTTACTAGGATGTCAAATTGGGAGCAGCGATTGTCCCAATTGACATGAATGTGACTGCTTGCACGGAACACCTGTGCATCTCCATTCGCGTAAACACGGCCATTAGGGATGAGCCGAACACCCCCGGGTTCGGTTCGCACCAGAACCTGCAAACGGACCGAAAGTTTGCACGAACGTCAGAACCCTATTAGTTACATTGGACGCGAACATTCGAAATCTAAAGTGCTAATTATAACGGCCAATATGCATGTTATTGTCATAAAAAAGGTTTGGGGACCCGGGTCCTGCCCCAGGGGACATGTATCAATGCAAAAAGAAGTTTTAAAAACGGTCGTTTTTTCTGGAGCAGTCATTTTAATGATGCATAAAGGGAAAAAAAAAAGTGAAATATTCCTTTAACCACTTCACAACCCTCCCATAGCCGAAAAACGGCTACAGGGCGGTTGCTTAACTCTGGGAGGGTGTCATATGACGTCCTCCCAGGGGGCGTGCACTCGAGAACATCCGTGATCGCCGGGTCCAGAGGACCCGGCGGATCACGGTAAACGGCCGCTCATCGCGTTTTGCATTTGACGGCGCGATCACATGTAAGCAAATGACGCCGGTTCCTATCCCCTCCTCTCTCTGTACCGATCGGTACAGTGTGAGAGGAGAGGGGGAGGGATCGGTGGCCTGGGTGCTCCAGAACACCTGATGGTGCTCCCTGCATGTTGGGCCTCTGTATATGGCCACACTGTGTAAAAGTCTCACACATGTGGTATCGCCATACTCTGGAGTAATAGCAGAATGTGTTTTGGGGTGTAATTTGTGCTATGCATATGCTGTGTGTGAGAAATAACCTGCTAATATGACAATTTTGTGAAAAAAAAAAAAAATGATAAAAAAATCTTGATTTTGCAAAGAATTGTGGGAAAAAATTACAACTTCAAAAAACTCACCATGCCTCTTTCCAAATACCTTGGGATGTCTTCTTTCCAAAAAGGGCTAATTTGGGGGGTATTTGTACTTTTATGGCATGTTAGGGTCTCAAGAAATGAGATAGGCCGTCAGTACTTCAGGTGTGATCAATTTTCAGATATTGGCACCATAGCTTGTGGACTCTATAACTTTCACAAAGACCAAATAATATACCCCAATCTGTACTTATTTTTACCAAGGATATGTAGCAGTATAAATTTTGGCCAAAATTTATCAAGAAAAATTACAAATTTGCTAAATTTTATAACAGAAACGAAGAAAAATTAATTTTTTTACCGAATTTTCAGTCTTTTTTCTTTTATAGCGCAAAAAAGAAAAAACCCAACGGTGATTAAATACCACCAAAAGAAAGCTCTATTTGTGTGAAAAAAGGACAAAAATTTCATATGGGTACAGTGTTGTATGACTGAGTAATTGTCATTCAAAATGTGAGAGCACCGAAAGCTGAAAATTGGTCTGGTTATTAACCACTTCGCATCCGGCCGTAGCCGAATGACGGCCACAGCGCGGATGCCAAATCCCGGGAGGCCGTCATATGACGGCCTCCCCTTTCCTCGTTCCCTGTGCGCGCTCACGAGCGCGCAGCAGGGAAATTCTGTGTTGGCCGTGTCCCACGGACACGGCCAATCACAGATCGCTGTAAACGGCCAATAACAGCGGCCGTTTACAGCGCGATCGCCCTGGCCAATGAGAGATGATCTCATATGTAAACATATGAGATCATCTCTCAGCGCCACTCCTCCTCCTCACACAGAGACAGCGTGTGAGGAGGGGGAGATGAACGGCTGCAGCGCCGTAAGTTTTTTAAAAAAAAATAAATAAATAAAATGCAATCTGTGCCCACTGCCACCACTGCAATCTGTCCCCAATGACATCCCCAGTGCCATCTGCCAGTGCCATCCCCAGTGCCATCTGCCAGTGCCATCCCCAGTGCCATCTGCCAGTGCCATCCCCAGTGCCATCTGCCAGTGCCATCCCAGTGCCATCTGCCAGTGCCATCTGCCAGTGCCATCCCCAGTGCCATCCCCAGTGCCATCTGCCAGTGCCATCCCCAGTGCCATCTGCCAGTGCCATCCCCAGTGACATCTGCCAGTGCCATCCCCAGTGCCATCCCCAGTGCCATCCCCAGTGCCATCTGTAGTCAGTGCCATCTGTCATCAGTGCCATCTGTCATCAGTGCCACCTGTCAGTGTCACGTGCCATCTGTTATCAGTGTCACCTGTCATCAATGCCACGTATCAGTGCCATCTGTCATCAGTGTCATGTGTCATCAGTGCCACGTATTAGTGTCGTCTGTCATCAGTGCCACGTATTAGTGCCATCTCGCATCAGTGCCACATATTAGTGCCACGTGATATCAGTGCCATGTATGAGTGCCATCTCTCATCAGTGCCACATATTAGTGCCATCTGTCATCAGTGTCACGTGTCATCAGTACCCCGTATTAGTACCATCTGTCATCAGTACCCCGTATTAGTACCATCTGTCATCAGTGCCACGTCAGTGTCACGTGTCATCAGTGCCACGTCAGTGTCATTTGTGCCACGTCAGTGTCACGTGTCATTGTCCTGGTGCTCCAGGGCCTTCAAAAGTGTAATGGGTAGTCAACAATTTAGATGTGTAATTTATGCTCCTAGAACACGCGATGGCGCTCCCTGCATGTTGGGCCTCTCTATGTGGCCAGGCTGTGGAAAAGTCCCACACGTGGTATCGTAATAATCAGGAGGAGTAGCAGAATTTATTTTGGGGTGTCATTTGTGGTATACACATGCCATGTGAGAGAAATAACCTATTACAATGACAATTTTGTAGAAAAAAAATAAAAAATAAAAAAATAATTAATTTTGCAAAGAATTGTGGGAAAAAATGACAACATCAAAAAGCTCACCATGCCTCTTACTAAATACCTTGGAATGTCTACTTTCAAAAAAGGGGTCATTTGGGGGGTATTTGTTCTTTCCTGGCTTGTTCGGGTCACAAGAAATGAGATAGGCCACCAGTACATCAGATGTGATCAATTTTGTATGATTCGCACCACAGATTGTAGAGTCTGTAACTTTCACAAAGACCAAATAATATCCACTAATTTGGGTTATTTTTACCAAAGATATGTGGCAGTATAAATTGTGGCCAAAATTTATGAAGAAAAATTAATAATTTCCTAAATTGTATCACAGAAACAAAGAAAAATGCGTTTTTTTTCAAAATTTTCGGTCTTTTTTCAATTATAGCGCAAAAAATAAAAAACCCAGAGGTGATCAAATACCACCAAAAGAAATCTCTATTTGTGGGAAAAAAAGGACAAAAAATGAATTTGGGTACAGTATTGCATGACTGAGTAATTGTCAGTCAAAGCGTGAGAGCACCGAAAGCTGAAAATTGGTCTGGATGGGAGGGGGGTGTTGGTGCCTGGTAGGTAAGTGGTTAAGGGTTATTAAGTGCCCAGTGGTCAAGTGGTTAAATATAGTACCTGGGGGTGTCTAAAGTATGCCTGTGAAGTGACATGTGTTTCCTGTGTATATAACAGTCCCTGCACAAAATGACATTTGTAAAGGAAAAAAAGAAGCCATTTAAAACTGCTTGCGGCTTTAATGTCATGTCGCAGATGGCTGGATTAGATGACAACAGGGCAGAAGGGCAGATACAGGTTGTATACTGTGCTGTGCTAGACTCACACAGCACACACACTAACTCCTGCAGATGGCTGTATTGGTAGAGAACAGCACTTTCCCCACACGCAAATGCCTGAGAAGAACACACTATCCCTGCCTATTTTTCCTCTATCCCTACACTTTCCCCACACGCAAAGGCTGAGAAGAATACACTATCCCTGCCTATTTTCCTCTATCCCTACACTTTCCCCACACAGAAATGATTCACATATAGTGTACAGTACACTGTCCCTGCCTAGCAATACCCTTTCCCTCAACGCCGGAACACACTACACGAGGCCGCCGGCGCGGTGGCCTTATATAGTGTGGGGTGTGTACTAATCCCCCTGAGCTATAATTGGCCACAGGCATCCTGCCTATGGCCAATTATTGCTCTCCTCGCCGCTGGCTCTATGATTGGCCAAGCATGCGGAGTCACCGTGCATGCTTGGCCAATCATCAGCCAGCAATGCACTGCGACTGGCGCAGTGCATTGTGGACCGTTCGCATCACACGAATTTGATGCGAACGGCCCTTAGAGTTCTGAACTCGACGAGCGGACGAACGGCCGATGTTCGATTCGAACATGGGTTCGAATCGAACACCGGGCCCATCCCTAACGGCCATGTGCACAAGGACTTAATAGGAATTTAACAGGAATTTTATAAGTTATGTTGTGATTATATGTGCTAATAATGATTTTAGTGCATTTTTAGTGCAAATTGTGATTTAATAAACATTGCAGGGAATGTACTGGTCCCTTGACCTTTTTTTTTTTTTTACTACACCCCCAGATCAGACAGGCTAGATCCAGTCCTGCCCCCAGCTCCCCCTTATACTTTCCTGAGCCCGAGCTCGATCCAGGTAAGTATGACTTGGTTATTTTTTTCTTTTTTTGAATTAGGTTTACGATCATTTTAAACCAAATGTGTTGTTACTCATGGGGGGTCAATTCACTAAGAGATAAATACTGCATGCATTTTTTATTTAACCACTTAAGGACCAGAAGGATTTGCCCCCTTAATGACTAGGTAATTTTTTGCAATTCGGCACGGAATCGCTTAATCTGACAATTGCTGGGTCGTGCGACGCTGTACCCAAACAGAATTGACGCCCTTTTTTTTCCCACAAATACAGTTTTCTTTTGGTGGTATTTTCTTGTTCAAATATTTTATTGTATGGTTTAAAGAAGACGTACATGGGGTATGAATAGGTACAATTTAGCCCCCAGACAAGGGAGCAGGTGGTTGGGTGGGTCGCAGCCGCAAAGATGTGTAAGGAAGAATAGTGATACAACATTTAAGTGCATAATAATTGTATAGTATCATGGTACCTGAGGTTAAGGGATGCCGCAGATGCCCACTGAGTTTAAGGGGGCGAAAACCCACAGAGAGGTGATATCTGTGTGTGGTAACATGAAACTCAGTATGCGAAGGGCATCTAACAATATATGGAGTAAAGAGAGGGAATTGGTGAACCATGGGGTAGAGGAGGTTGGCAGCGAGATGGGATATTATGCATATCTTAACGTCCTGACTCCTGGAGCATCAGATGTAGTTGGGATCAGAACAAATCGCCTTTCTTGGAATGGGTTATCGGGGGAACCAGTAGGTAAGAGATCCGACAGGTGAATAGAGAGGGTAGATAAAAACATGGTTTGGAAACTAGATGGAAAGAGGGGGAGAGAGAGAGAAAAATATGTCTGAAATGTCAGGAGGCAGGGGTAGTGATGAGAGGTGAAACATGAAATATAGAAATACAGGGGGAAGTTCGGAGGTGAGAGGAGGGTCCTGGGGGGGGGGGGGGGTTAGGATGGGATTAAAGATCCATATCAGAGTGGCTATGAGGTTAAGCCAAGTGGACAATAGAGATTTGTCAAAATCTGAGGGGAGGAAGTGATCTATCCACGGCTACCACAAGCTTTCGTATTTTGGAATTTTGTCCAAAATAAATGCTTCTAATTAAACAAAGACCCTAGGGGCTAGAGTTCAAGTTAGCAACAATAAGCCCCGCTAATTGTCCCCTTCTTCCGACAGCGGTGATGAGCGTCATCACATCCCATGCTAAACGTGAGAAGGTTTTAACACTGGGAAGAAGGCAGTGAGTGAAAAAAAATGAGCCAGTTCAATTGAAAGGGTGGACTCCCTGTGCCGGTGAAAGTGGCAATGCCCAAGGATGGTAGGAGTTTCCATCAGTCCTTGAAATCAGGTGGGGGCAGCGGAGGGGTTGCAAATCTACCACGTTTGCAGGAGCTTCGGTTGTCAGCTGCAGCGGTGAGAGCGAAGGCCTTCTGTGGTGAGTTGGAGGCAGAGCGTCATTGTTGGCGTTGATCTTTAGGTGAGGATGTTGAGGTGGTGATGTGCAAATCCTGGAGGAGGGATTGGAGTCATTTTGGGTTTTGCAGGCAGGCTTGCGGGCCTTGTAGGTGAATCTAAATGAAAAGGGGAACCCCCAGGTATAGGTGATGTGGTGGCTTTGTAGAACTTGATGTTGTGGTTTGAGCGCTCGGCGGTTGGAGATGGTTGACTGAGAAAGATCCACAAACAGCTGATAAACATGGCCTTGGAATGTGAGGGCTTCCTCAGGGCCGTTTTTTCCATTGGGCATGCTGGGCAGTTGCCCAGGGGGCCCCACTTGTCTGGAGGGCCCCATCCAGGGCTGGTCCTCAGTGCTGCAAACCAGCCACGTTTTGGATTTTAGGTGTTTACATGTTTAAAACAGTTTTTTTTTGCTAGAAAATGACTTAGAACCCCCAAACATTATATATTGTTTTTTTTCTAACACCCTAGAGAATAAAATGGCAGTCATTGCAATACTTTTTTTTACACCGTATTTGCGCAGCGATCTTACAAGCGCACTTTTTTGGGAAAAAATTCACTTTTTTGAATAAAAAAAATAAGACAACAGTAAAATTAGCCCAATTTTTTTTGAATTGTGAAAGATAATGTTACGCCGAGTAAATTGATACCCAACATGTCCTGCTTCAAAATTGCGCCCGCTCGTGGAATGGCGTCAAACTTTTACCCTCAAAAATCTCCATAAGCGACATTTAAAAAATTCTACAGGTTGCATTTTTTGAGTTACAGAGGAGGTCTATGGCTAAAATTATTGCTCTCGCTCTACCGATCGCGGTGATACATCACATGTGTGGTTTGACTACCGTTTTCATATGCGGGCGCTGCTCACGTATGCGTTCGCTTCTGCGCGCGAGCTCGTCGGGACGGGGTGTTTTGAAAAAAAATTTTGGGGGGGTTTTTCTTATTTATTTTACTTAATTTTATTATTTTTTACACTGTTTTAAAAAAAAAAAAATGGATCACTTTTATTCCTATTACAAGGAATGTAAACATCCCTTGTAATAGAAAAAAGCATGACAGGTCCTCTTAAATATGAGATCTGGGGTCAAAAAGTCCTCAGATCTCATATTTGGACTTGAATGCAAAAAAAAAAAAAATGTCATTTAAAAAAATGACATTTGGAAATTCCCCTTTAAGACATATGGGCGGAAGTGACGTTTTGACGTCGCTTCCGCCCTCCTATGGTATAGAGATGAGTGGGGGCCATCTTAGCCTCACTCATCTCTATACACAGGCAGGGAAAGGACCCGATCGCCTCCGCCGCTGCCGACGGCTCCGGTAAGCGTCAGAAGGCATGGGAGAGCGGCGGGAGGGGGGGGGGCAGCTCTCCCGCCACCGATAACGGTGATCTTGCGGCGAACCCGCCGCAGAGACCACCATTATCGGAAAGGGGACCGCTCACTGTGAAGAGGGATACCTCGGTTGTGGCAGCAGCTGCTGTCGTTACCGAGATATCCCTCTTCAAAAAAATTACGTATATATACAGTAAGTGATCGGTAAGTGGTTAGATTGACTGACTGCACTGGTTACTCACTTCGCCGGCCGGCATCTAGCTAGCAACCAGTGACGTCAATCAGAGACCGCGACCGCCCCAGCATTCATAGTGCACCGCGGCTGCCCCAGTGGCTAGTGAACAGGCTCCGCCCACCACTGCCATGCCTTGATAGCTGGCGCTGCCTTTCTGCTGTGAGTGACACACTGTACTGCACCAGGCCGGTGGCCTCAAGTAAGTCTAACAATGTCTACTTAAATAAGTTCAAGTTGTGCATCAAACACAGCCACTGTCTGTGCCCCTCAAAAGCGGCCACTGTGCCCATCAAACAGCCACTTTGCCCATTAAACAGCCACTGTGCCCATCGAAGCTGCCACTGTGCCCATCAACGCTGCCACTGTGCCCATCAACGCCCACTGTGCCCATCAAACACAGTCACTGTGCCCAACACACACAGCCACTGTGCCCATCAAACACAGCCACTGTGCCCAACACACACAGCCACTGTGCCCATCAAACACAGCCACTGTGCCCATCAAAAGCTGCCACCGTGCCCATCAAACGCTGCCACTGTGCCCATTAAACTCAGCCACTGTGTCCATCAAACGCTGCCACTGTGCCCATCAAACTCGTGTTATATTGTTGTGTTAATTTTTAAACACTGATTTTGTTGGAGGTACCAATAAATATAGCCTTATTGATAATTTGCATTTTTATTCTCGTGCATGATCGTGTAGACAGGGCCCCAGTGCAATGTATTGCCCCGGGGCCTATAACGCTCTTAAGATGTTTTTATTTTTTGCGCTATAAGCATAAAAAGAGCGACAATTTTGAAAAAAAAAAACAATATTTTTTTACTTTTTGCTTTAATAAATATCCCCCCAAAAAATCTAAAAAAAACTAATTTCTTCACAAGTTTAGGCCGATATGTATTCTTCTGCATATTTTTGGTGAAAAAAAATCACAATAAGCGTATTGATTGGTTTGCGCAAAAGTTATAGTGTCTACAAAATAGGGAATAGATTTATGGCATTTTTATGGCATTTTTATTTTTTCAATTTTTCGCTAGTAATGGCGGCGATCTGCGATTTTTAGCGGGACTGCGACATTGCGGCAGACAGATCGGACACCTTTGACACTTTTTTGGGACCATTGACATTTATACAGCGATCAGTGCTATAAAAATGCACCGATTACTGTGCAAATGTCACTGGCAGGGAAGGGGTTAACACTAGGGGGTGATCAAGGGGTTAAATGTGTTCCCTCATGTGTGTTTCTAACTGTATGGGGATGGGACTGACTAGAGGAGACAGATCCCTGTTCCTAATTACTAGTAACAGACGATCTGTCTCTCCTCTCCTGTCAGAGCAGGGATTTGTGTGTTTACATACACAAATCCTCATTCTGTCTCTCGTGCCCGTGTCTCTCATGGACATTGCGGCCGCCGGCCACGCACATCGGGTCCCCTGCCATGCAGCGCCTCCTATGGCTCTTAAAGGAGCCACCGTACAGCTACGGCAATTTGTAAGAACGTGCCGACCTGCCGTCGTATAATGATGGCGGCTGTTCGGCAAGTGGTTAAAATAACTCATGTGGCATTTCTCTCAAAAGTAGTCTATTCACTAAAAAACATGAGTTATTTACCAAATACATTAAATATTTATGTTTTGCAATATTTATCACTTAAATTTAGCGCTTTTTTTGGCTTCGTGTTTTTCAGTTTTTTTTTACATGCTAACACTGCAACAGGGGAAGATTGTTCTGTAAATAAATGCACACAGAAATTTTGTGAAACTGAAAACATTCTAGCATTCTTTCAGGCTCCATGCATGCTAGCTAGCTCAAAAAAACGCTAGAAAAAAAAGGTGGATGAAAAATGCAGATAATAGCGTTTTTTGTGCAGGCATGTAGTAATGTTTTAGTAGCTTTTAGAAGCTTTTAGGAGCGTTAGCATTTTATTAGCATTTTTACAGCACATGAAAAAAAACAAACGCTTGAAAGGTGCTATTAGGAGCATTTTAGTAGCGTTTGGGATGTTTAGGAGCGTTTAGCGTTTTCTTCTGCTGGGAAAATTCTCCCAAAAATTCTACGAAGACAATTTTTATTTTTTGCTGCCAAATGCTGAAGCTTGAAAAATTGTTCTGCCATAAAAAAGTGTGCATGGACACAAAGGATAGCAGTATTAGCTTATAGGAGCAGAAAAAAAACGTTCATAATAGCTTCTATAAGAGCTTAAAGGGGTTGTAAAGGTTTGTTTTTTATTTTCTAAATAGGTTCCTTTAAGCTAGTGCATTGTTGCAGTGGCGGCAGGTCCCGCCCTGCCTTTTTGACCCCTCCCACTTGGTGAAAATGGTGGTTTCAGTGAAATAGTGGGCGTGGCTCTAAGGTGGTGTGGTTAGCGTCCGAACACAGTGCACTTATGGACGTTTCTTTGTATTTTTTTTTTTATTTTTAAAGGGCCAGTTTTTTTTTTTTTTACATGTTTTTTTGGGGGGTTTTTTTGTGACTGCCTGGAGGGGGGGGAGGCCTATGGACGGGCCACCACTGCATTGTTGGTTCACTTACCTTTTCCTTCGATTTCCCTTCTAAATGTTTTTTTTCTTTGTTTTCTTTGTCTGAAATTTTCACTTCCTGTTCCTCCTCAGTAAGCTATTCAGTAAGACCCCTTTCACACCGATCCACCTATAGCGTTGGCGGTAAAATGCCGCTATTTTTTGCGGCGTTTTACCGTCGGATTTGCAGCGCATTACGGCCGCTAGCGGGGGGCTTTTACCCCCCGCTGGCGGCCGAGAAAGGGTTAAAACCCTGGCAAAACGTTGCAATAGTGGCATTTTCCCGGCGGTATTACAGCACTGTCCCATTGATTTCAATAGGGAGCAGCGCTGGAGGAGCGCTGGAGGAGCGCTGGAGGAGCGCTGGAGGAGCGCTGGAGGAGCGGTGAGTTCACCGCTCCTTCACCGCTCCAAAGAGGCTGCTGGCAGGACTTTTTGTGACGCCCTGCCAGCGCACCACTGCAGTGTTAAAGTACTCGGGCTTTCACACTGCAGACAATGAAGCAGCAGTTTGAGGGCGGATTGCAGGCACTATTTCTAACGCTATAGCGGCTGCAAAACGTCTTCGGTGTGAAAGGGGTCTAAGCTGTTCTGGCTGAATAAACACCGCTCGGATGATGGTGTGAAGTTTACTGAGGAGAAACAGGAAGTGAGAAATTCAGACAAAAAAAAAAACATTTAGAAGGGAAATCGAAGGAAAAGGTAAGTGAACCAACAATGCACTAGCTTAAAGGAACCTATTTAGAAAATAAAAGACGAACCTTTACAACCCCTTTAAAAAATGCTAATGTGTATGAAGCCTTACTCTCTCTGGTAAAATGTTACAATTAATTTTCATTCTTGAGTTCAGGACAGAACAAAAATTTTGACAGGTGGAGTGTACGGCGGACTAGCTGAAACTGTGAAGCAAGCCCAGCTAAGCCAGCAGTCTGGGTGAAGAGTTCATTCAACTCACCATACTAGAAAGTCAGGCAGATATTAAAATTTGCATTTAATTTCAGAAATAACCCCAACAGATGGCTTTTATCTACTTTTTTTATTATTATTTTTATTAATGCATAATTTATTAACATGTCAGTGAAAAACTGACCTTTAAATTACCAAAGCCATCATCTGATGAAATACACCTATTCTATAGCTCCATCGTCAACTGTATACAGTATGTTTGTATAACATTTGCAATATGCATATATTTGGGGACATTCCTGCTCTGTGAGTATTTTCAGCTATGAGCAAAGTCATGTGTTGTCCCCATTGTATACTGCTACTAGCCCCCGACATCATGCTGTAGTGGCCTTACAATCGAATTTCTTGTTCTGTACAAAGTCCTTTGTACGTAAAATACAATTCCACGAAACACATGCTATGCCAGGCTTCATACATCTTGAATTCTGGGAATTTATAAATACAGAAAAATGTTCTGAATGGAACTAAACAAAAATAAAAAAGTTAAAGGTCAAATACAAAGATATTTCTACAAATAAGTGATAAACACTGTCAGTTCTAGCAGTCTTTGCTTGGTAGCTACATGCATGATGTTATCAAATGTAAACATATATTTTGCTATTGCTATTAGCTGTTGTTGTCATTTCCTAAAGAAAAAAGTCTCAAAAAGTCAAATTGCTCATCTCATTAGTGCTCTAACTGTAGTTTATTAAGGTAATTAACAGGGGTGTTGATGAGAAATAACAAGACAATTTTTTTTTGTTTTTTTGTTATTGTCAACATAGCAAATTCTGCACATTGGCAGTTGATAGAGAGTCACACATACACTATATTGTCAAAATATACACATGAACTTTAATGGCATCCCGGTCTTAGTCCAGAGGGTTTAATATTGAGTTGACCCGCCCTTTGCGGCTATAACAGCTTCAATTCATAGGCATGCTCATAAACCACAAGGTTTAGGAGTACATCTATGGGAATGTTTGACCATTCTTCCAGAAGCCTATTTGTGAGGTCGGGCACTAATGTGGACGAGAAGGCCTGGCTCACAGTCTCCACCCTAATTTATCTCAAAGGTGTTCTGTCGGCTTGAGGTCAGGACTCATTGCAGGCCAGTCAAGCTCCTCCATGCCAAACTCACTCATCTATGTTTTTATGGTCCTTGCTTTGTGCACTGGTCCAAATCATTTGGTGGAGAGGGGGTTATGGTGTGGGGTTGTTTTTTAGGGGTTGGGCTTGGCCCTTAGTTCCAGTGAAGGGGACTTGTAAGGCATCAACATACCAAGACATTTTGGCCATTTTCATGCTCCCAACTTTGTGGGAACAGTTTGGGGGTGGCCTCTTCCTGTTCCAACATGACTGTGCACCGGTGAACAAAGCAAGGTCCATAAAGACATGGATGAGAGA
Organism: Lithobates sylvaticus; assembly: GCA_028564925.1. Classification (NCBI taxonomy): domain Eukaryota; kingdom Metazoa; phylum Chordata; class Amphibia; order Anura; family Ranidae; genus Lithobates; species Lithobates sylvaticus. The sequence goes on along the minus strand of CM053027.1, from coordinate 560,981,552 downwards.
GTTTGAGATACTTGACTTACCTGACCTCAGCCCTAAAAGAACACATTTGGGATAAATTAGAGTGGAGACTGCTAGCCAGGCCTTCTCTTCTAACATCAGTGCCTGACCTCACAAATGCGCTTTTGAAAGAATGGTCAAATATATGGACAGAGACCAGTATCAAAATCTACAAGAAGTATGGCACCAACATCCCTTAGAAATCGAAGAGAAATTTAGGAGATATGGGATTTAATGGGTGCATTACAATGTAGAAATCACTCAAGGGTGTATGTAAAAATATATACAACATTTTATTGAATAAACAATATCATAAAACCAATGCATACAATACAATCATAGCCATAGGTGTGCGCAAACATCCTATTAATGACAATGATTTACTGTAATCACATTCATATTTTCATAACGTTCATGTTTTCTACATGTTTCGCCTTATGGCTTCCTCAGGAAAGAACGTGAAGATTAATTTATTATATATGAAGATCTATAATCAATCAACTTTAAATATGCACAAAAAACAGGAAAACAAGAAATTAGTACAGCAAGAATTAACATATCATATTTTATTATACACATATGGCTGCAATTGCACACATGGCAAGTAACACCTAATGGAAATTAGGTTCTTACCTCTATGACTGAGTATGGGAACCTGGGTGGAATTAAAACGTGGATAGTGGAATCCTGTGATGCAGTGCATCCACACAGCCAAAACCGCCCAAAAGTTGCCGGGTCTCCCGTAGGGAGGGGTATAAAACGTTATGGTAAAAAGCAGTCCCGAAAATGACCTGCCAATATAAACATATAATATCACATCAAATTAACTGGATAAGAGTGAGATGTGAGAATTCATGGTAGGCTTATAAACATGTGCTCAACTCACTCAAACCCGACTTTTCTTCAAGAATCATATATACTGGGAGGCTTATTTTCTAATAGGTGACACAAATTGCCTGGTAGTTTGGAGGACCATTACATGAATCTAAGGATACGTAAAAGTATAGGGGGGGGGGGGGGGGCCCTTATCATACAACTTTCACAGTATGATGAATCCTGTTAAGGTACTTGGTTTAAATCTCAATTGTACTTGCCTCAATTTTAGGTCAATGAAGCCCATCCATGGGTCAATATGTACTCCAAACGGCAAGGAAGAGAAAAACAAAAAGGAAAAGCCCCTCACAACAGACGATGTCTACACCTACTTGAAATAAACAAAGTGAGGGTATTACCTTGCTATTAAAAAATAGAAAAAATACCACGCCACCACAGTGATCCCTACCAGCAGCAGCTCAAATTGTGAGATATGCACAAAAACAGAAATAAAATAAGAGAAAAAAGCTGCGCTAAATATATATATATATATATATATATATATACAGTGGTGTGAAAAAGTGTTTGCCCCCTTCCTCATTTCCTGTTCCTTTGCATGTTTGTCACACTTAAGTGTTTCGGAACATCAAACCAATTTAAACAATAGTCAAGGACAACACAAGTAAATACAAAATGCAATTTGTAAATGAAGGTGTTTATTATTAAAGGTGAAAAAAAATCCAAACCATCATGGCCCTGTGTGAAAAAGTGATTGCCCCCCTTGTTAAAACATACTATAACTGTGGTTGTCCACACCTGAGTTCAATTTCTCTAGCCACACCCAGGCCTGATTATTGCCACACCTGTTCACAATCAAGGCATCACTTAAATAGGAGCTGCTTGACACAGTAAGGTCCACCAGAAGATCCTTAAAAGCTACACATCATGCCGAGACCCAAAGAAATTCAGGAACAATTGAGAAAGAAAGTAATTGAGATCTATCAGTCTGGAAAGGGTTATAAAGCCATTTCCAAAGCTTTGGGAATCCAGCGAACCACAGTGAGAGCCATTATCCACAAATGGCGAAGACATGGAACAGTGGTGAACCTTCCCAGGAGTGGCCGGCCGCCCAAAATTACCCCAAGAGCGCAGCGACGACTCATCCAAGAGGTCACAAAAGACCCCACAACAACGTCCAAGGAACTGCAGGCCTCACTTGCCTCAGTTAAGGTCAGCGTTCATGCCTCCACCATCAGGAAAAGACTGGGCAAAAATGGCCTGCATGGCAGAGTTCCAAGGAGAAAACCACTGCTGAGCAAAAAGAACATCAAAGCTCGTCTCAATTTCTCCACAACACATCTTGATGATCCCCAAGACTTTTGGGACAACATTCTGTGGACCGATGAGACAAAAGTGGAACTCTTTGGAAGGTGTGTGTCCAAGTATATCTGGCGTAGAAGGAACACTGCATTTCAGAAAAAGAACATTATACCAACAGTAAAATATGGTGGTGGTAGTGTGATGGTCTGGGGCTGTTTTGCTGCTTCAGGACCTGGAAGACTTGCCGTGATAAAAGGAACTATGAATTCTGCTGTCTACCAAGAGATCCTGAAGGAGAATGTCCGACCATCTGTTCGTGTACTCAAGCTGAAACGAACTTGGGTTCTGCAGCAGGACAATGATCCTAAACACACCAGCAAGTCCACCACCGAATGGCTGAAGAAAAACAAAATGAAGACTTTGGAGTGGCCTAGCCAAAGTCCAGACCTGAATCCTATTGAGATGTTGTGGTATGACCTTAAAAAGGCCGTTCATGCTCGAAAACCCTCTAATGTAACTGAATTAGGACAATTCTGCAAAGATGAGTGGGCCAAAATTCCTCCAGGACGCTGTAAAAGCCTCATTGCACGTTATCGCAAACGCTTGGTTGCAGTTGTTGCTGCTAAGGGTGGCCCAACCAGTTATTAGGTTTAGGGGGCAATCACTTTTTCACACAGGGCCATGATGGTTTGGATTTTTTTTCACCTTTAATAATAAACACCTTCATTTACAAATTGCATTTTGTGTTTACTTGTGTTGTCCTTGACTATTGTTTAAATTGGTTTGATGTTCCGAAACACTTAGTGTGACAAACATGCAAAGGAACAGGAAATGAGGAAGGGGGCAAACACTTTTTCACACCACTGTATATATATATATATATATATATATACAATTATATATGTAAATCACCTAATACCCATACATGAAAAGTCCAAGACAATGAGGAGTGAATGGAAATCCTGAATGCACAGACACCATCAACACGTGATCCACCACCACATAGATGTCGCGCTTACCAGAGGGCAAGCTTAATAAAGCCTGTATGACGAATGACCTTCCAGATATCAACCCAGCAGCGTCACCTCTCCGTGGACAAATGCCAATGGTAAACCAGGAAACACAGCAACCGTATGGAACACACATCAATCACGGGCTCATAAGGATGGAAAGAGGCCAACCATAGTGTGAATCCGTATAATTACATTTATTAAACAATTAAAAATGCATTTACACATAATCTGTAAAAACAAGCATCCATAAAAAAATTTCGTCGGCCGGCTAGCATACACCTGTTCACAAACTCATCGCGACTCGTTAGTGAATGGGTGTATGCTAGCCAGTCGGCGAAAAGTTTTTATGGATGCTTGTTTTTACAGATTACGTGTAAGTGCATTTTTAATTGTTTAATAAATTTAATTATACGGATTGAGCCCGTGATTGATGTGTGTTCCATACGGTTGCCGTGTTTCCTGGTTTACCATTGGCATTTGGCCACGTAGAGGTGACGCTGCTGGGTTGATATCTGGAAGGTCATTTGTCATACAGGCTTTATTAAGCTTGCCCTCTGGTAAGTGTGACATCTATGTGGTGGTGGATCACGTGTTGATGGTGTCTGTGCATTCAGGATTTCCATTACCTTGCTATTACTTGCACTGTCAAATAGAAGGATCTCCTCAAACACTTGTTTAAGCACAAAAGGTCCTTTTGTCCTGTCTAGATCGGCACAAGGCTCCCAACAAAAATGGCTACTGCCACGTTGATCCTAAAATACCCCTCCCCGTTGCGTCAAAACACGGCGCATGGCGCCATAATGATGCACTGCGGGAGAAAAAAGGGGAGGGGCCACATGACACAGGATAACTCCCGGATACCAAAGGCTGCGCCGTGCACTCCGGAACACACCCCCCACACAAGAGCGTCATGGTATGCACGTCCATGGGGCGGAGACCAGGAACTGATCCCTCTATGTGTGTGTCACCGCTACACACTGCACAGCACGGAACCGGAAGGCCATGCCACAGGGGCACCTTGGAGCGGGCATGCACAGGAAGACCTCAATGATGATCAAGGCAATCCCACTGATGCCCTCAGGCATCCGTACGGGGACCCAAGGCAAAAGGGCAAAAGGTGATGGGACACCTGCCTTTACATGTACATGAACTTTAATGGCATGCCAGTCTTGGTCTGTAGGGTTAAATATTGAGTTGAAGACAAAAACAGAGGCGCCTCTTGAGTAAAAACTGTATAACATTTAATAACAAAGTATAAAAACACTCACATTTGAGTATCATAAACCCGGCACATCAGCGATGTCATGCAGAGGTGCGTGCAATGTTCCACCGTGTTTCCTGTGGGTCTCGTATGGGGACTGAACACTGACTCAGCATGTATCTTGGACCAAGATGGAGGGCCGGAACGCACGTGGACCGCAGCCCGTTGCGTGTGACATCACCGTAAATTACCGCAACGCGTTTCCGAGCATGTGCTCTGCCGATGTAAGTGACAAGCGCTCTCCTTTTTCAAGCTCGAGCATACGAGACCCACAGGAGACATGGCAGAACATCGCACCCCACATTGAACAGCTCACCAGCGTGTATAGAGAGGCACCTCTGCAGGACAACCCCGATGTGCTGGTTTTATGATACTCAAATGTGAGTGTTTTTATACGTTGTTGTTATTAAATGTTACACAGTTTTTACTCGAGAGGCACCTCTGTTTTTGTCTTCAACTAAATATTGAACCCTACGGACTAAGACTGGGGTGCAATTAAATTTCATGTGCGTGTAAAGGCAGGTTCCCCAATACTTTTGACAATATAGTGTAGATGTAAAAAAAAATGCAGGTTTTTTTTCAACAGTTTAATTTTATTCTGTGAAATTTAGGAAAAATAACCTTGACTAGCTTCTGCATTTGGAGAATCATTAGAATGTATTCAGGTATACCCTCTGAAATCTTCTTCTTTACAGGTGGCAAGGAGCAGCTGCAAGGCAAGTCATTCAGTCCAAACCTAGTTCTCTGTGGATACATTCAATACATGTACGTTGAAAGAACACTGTCAATCTAGCCATATAGTGAACATAAGTTCTTCAAAAGGTTAGAGAGATTTTGACACCCTTGAGTGACAGTGCTCTGTTGCACATGTTATAAGTTAATAAGCCACATGTGAATTGGCACTGCTGAACCTCAGATCTTAGTGTGGTATGGAGCTTACCACTGTCTGTTGGCATAAATTGCTTAAACTTTTTAGATTTCAGGTAAGGAGTAAGGTATGGCCAAAACAATGTATGTGTCTAGTTGTGAAGATTTCCAGTCACTTCTGTTCTGAAGACACAACAGGAACTGAAAAGAAACCTCTCCAAATTGAGGATAAATCCTCTCTTAGCCCCCGTACACACGGTCGGAAATTCCGTCGGAAAATGTCTGATCGGACCATGTTGTCGGAAAATACGTTATAGATCCTGCTCTCAAATTTTCCGACAACAAAATCCGATCAGACTTTTTCCGATCGTGTGTAGAGAATTCCGACGGACAAAGTGTCACGCATGCTCAGATCAAATTACGAGACCAAAGCTATTGGCTACTAGCCTCTACGTAGTTCCGTCGTACGCAGTGAAAGTCACCACGTTCAGAATGATCGGATTTTCCGACAACTTTGTCCGACCGCGTGTATGTAACACAAGTGTCGGACAAAATCCGTCGAAAAAAAAAAACGGATTTTGTGATCGGAAATTCTGACCGTGTGTACGGGGGCTTAGACAACTGTCACCTGAGCAAGTGTCCCCATCACAGCTTCACCTTATGTCTTGTTATCATGGCCTGCACTAAGCATTTACTCAACATGCTCAGTGCAGGCCATGTAGGTACAGGCCTCTATAATTCCTTTCGCCACAACTCCCTGAGCTCTTGGAAACATCCAGTGAAGATACATTCCCCTGCTTCCCTCTCTTAGCAGCTCAAAGGGGCTGGGCAAGTAATTCACAGCCAGGTGAGAGGTTCTCCACAGTCAGAATTGGCATACTGGCATTTGGTAAGGAGCCTTATAGCACATGGCTTCTCTTGAAGACCCAGCTACTGTGGGAAGCACCCCTTCAATTAACCCTGGAGAACTCTAGTTCCAGTGGGGTGGTGCTTTGTCCCCGGGAATTGGATTCCTCCAGCTGTTCGCCTGTGTTATCAGAGCTAGACTACACTTGCAGTAAAGCTGTTTATAAGGATAATCACAAATAGCTGTTGGTGTTCCAAACTGTTTGTTTACTGAAGTAGTTGTAGCACACCCGACGTAGGAGCCACAGAATCCCCCACCCTGCACAGTCATGCACACCGAATTTCCACAGGCACACTTGATTCAGTGAACAGTCATGTACTTTGTTTTTGTATTTTTATTAAAGTGTTTGTTACTCTAAAAAAAAAAAGGGATCCTGCTCTTTTAAAGCATGTTATACAGCACAGTGCTTGTGCTGTGTAATTTGGTCCTTTCTATCACCTGAAATACCTGGCTGATCCTGCCTGTTTCTCCCCTCCCTTGCTGCTGCTGAGCCATGACACCATGGTCAGTTTACATGCCTCTGTTATCCACAGATCTCCTCTCAGCTCTCCTGTGTCCTCCTCCCCCTTCCCTCCCTGCCTGTCTGTATGTGTGTGTGAAACGTCCCCTGTCCCCCCCCCCCCCCCGCCACTGTTAGTAGACATTTAAACTTTTAAAAAAGTACTGCCAGCCCCTCTCTTGTATCCAGCTATAACAGGCAGTGTATGTGGAAAATGGAGTGTCTAAATACCATTTTTTGCAGATGTCTTCAGGCCGGTCCCGTGACTCCCGGCCACTCTCCGCTCCTATCTAAGAGCTACAGCGGAAGGAGCCGAGCGGCCAGCACAGTGGTCACGTGACCTCCTGGCTAAAGTCAGCAGGAGACCTCGGCTCCTTCCGCTATAGCCCTGAATCGGAGTAGGAGAGTCACGTGACCTTACTGAAGATATCTGCAAATAAGGTATATAGAGGCTTTGTTTTCCACAAACATCAGACAACTTTTCCTATATACAGCTATACACAGCCTCTATGTACACTCCTCTTCTTCATCCAGCACTTCACTTGCTTGCAAAAAGACACAGACTCAGCTGGCACACCTTTAGTGGATCTGGCAAAGCAGTCAGCCAGATCAAAGCAATAGCCCTTTACTGGCACGGACCCTGGAACCCTTTTGTTGTGTAGCAAAGTTCAGTGTCCAGCTTACATCCCTGTGGCTACTGATCCCAGCACCACCTCTTCTGGGACTGCCAGCCTGCAGCTGCCCCTTTCACTAGCCCTACTGGCTACCTTCTCCACAGTCCTCCCATACTTACACCACAGTCCTCCCCGACTGCACACTCACCAGCCCACCCAGCAGACTTCTCCTGGAGAACTCCTGGACATGCTGACTCTCTCCCACTGTCCTCACACTTGCTCCCATGCATCGAGCAAGGTTATCCTCAGTGTGTTCTAGAGGGTTCCTCCAGCACCGAGCCCCAGGCCCGAGGTCATCCCCTACCAGACTAGTGGGAATCACTCAAACATCAAGGAACCTCTACCATGCTTCACTGTTGCCTGCAGATACTCATTATTGTACCACTCTCCAGCCCTTCAGTGAAAAAGCTGCCTCCTGCTACAGCCAAATATTTCAAATTTTGACTCATCAGTCCAGAGCACCTGCTGCCATTTTCTGTCCCCAGTTGTTATGTTTTCATGCATAGGACATGGAAACAAAGCTAAGCGACTCAACTATGCAACATAAAGAAGAACAAGGAGTCCTGGAAGTGATGATTTGGCCCCCACACAGCCCTGACATCAACTTCATTGAGTCTGTCTGGGATTACATGAAGAGACAGAAGGATTTGAGACAGACTACATCCACAGAAGATCTGTGGTTAGCTGTCCAAGATCTTTGGAACAACCTACCTGCTGAGTTCCTTTAAAAACTTTGTACAAATGTATCTAGAAGAATGGAAGAATTAATGCAGTTTTGAAGGCAAATGGAGGTCACACCAAATATTGATTTGATTTGTATTCCTCTTCTGTTCATTTACTTTCCAGCTTGTTCATTGATTAAAAAAAAACTATTAGCACTTCTATTTCTGAAAGCTTTCTTAATGTACAGCATTTTTTTCACACCTGCCTAAGACTTTTGCATAGTACTGTATATCTGATTATGACATTATTCATTATTTGGCAACTATACATGTTTATTTAGTTTTTGTATGTGAAAATTGTCTCTGCACTAAAAGGTTATCCACACTGAGATTAATGTTTGGGCACGTTCCAGGCCATCTAGACCAGATTACAAATTTTCAATCCTTCTATAAAAAATTGACTTTTTTATTTACATTGTTAGTCCTGAGGGTGGTATTTCACTTCCACCAGCACCAGGTGGTTAATACTAATTAAGTTCATAAAGAGGCTTAATACCGCTTAGGCAGTAGGAAGGTTTAGCTTTTTATTTTATCCAAATTAAGGTTTGACTTGCGAGCACACAAAAGGTAGTCCACTTACCAAGTATTCGTTTCAGGGCTGTCATGGCTATGTTTAATTCGAGAGAGAACAGGAACAGTAAGATCCCCACACAGGGGTGAAGTCAAAAAAAGAAAACAGAAGCAGTGGCGGCTGGTGCTCAACATTTTTGGGGGGGCGCAAGCAAACTAAAAATTATTTAAAAAAACATAAATTGAAGCCTCACTGTGCCCATCAAACACAGCCACTGGGCCCCTTAAAATGCAGCCACTGTGCCATCAAACGCTGCCACTGTGCCATCAAATGCAGCCACTGTGCCATCAAATGCCGCCGCTGTGTCATCAAATACCGCCACTGTGCCATCAAATGCCGCCACTGTGCCATCAAATGTTGCCACTGTGGCCCATCAAATGCTGCCACTGTGCCATCAAGGGGTGAACTGAAGAGCACCAGGAGTCAAAATATAAGCAAACAAAATTTCAGACTTAACTATCCAATCACATTCTGGGGCTGCCCTTGACCAGGCTGTATTGTTTTAACTGTAGTTGAGAAAGGCAAGGTGATGGCCTGCAGAGGGATCTGACAGGGATTAGAAAACTATGTGAAGAGTTTTCAATTGTTTGACATGTAAGAAAGGGGGGGGGGGGCACTGGGAGATACATACACTCCCAGACAGACTGACCCTCATGCACCATGCATGAATACATATTTTGACATTCATGAAGATTCCTGATCCTTGGAACTTGGAGGTCGCAAGAAGTAAATCCTCTTTAACAGTATCCATTTTTGAAAGCTACGGCAGCCATCTTAACTCTGGTAACCAGCCATTAGGAACAGTAGCCATTTTGGAATGTGTAATTATGCCATGTTGATTTTATCTTGTATGTTCTCTCAAATATTGATGTATTGAATATTCTACTATTGATAATCATTCTCCCGAATCAATAACCGCCTTTTAGATTTTTCTCTAAAGATTACATTTTTCATTATATTTTTCTTTTTGCATAGTTGCCACTTTTATTGACAAAACAAACCTGTAATTTATTTCACATTGTTAACCACTTACTTACCTGCAGTATAGTAAAGGTTGGATGTGTGAAATACAGACGTTCTGTTTAATTGTCATTCTCACAAGGTTATTGACTCTACCAAGAAGTTATCATGGTGGTATTGCGTCAAAGGTACTACGCTCCCATTTTGCGGGTGTTTCTATGGATTTTCAAGACGTTCATGTAACGCAATCAGTATTTTAATTTCATGTAAATATTTGTTTTTTGTCAACCAATAAATGTAACTATTTTGTATGATCGCATGTCTCTGTGAATAAGTATCATATAGATTGATTTTGTATCTTAAAAATATCCTCGTTAAAAATTACTTATTTATAGATACTGTGCAGGAAAACTTTCCTTAATAAGCACAACAGTGTTATACGCCGACGCGTTTTATACGCCAATAAATACGGCAGCTAATGTGAGCTCGTGGGGGACCCAAGGCAGTTTGGCTCATCCCTATTTAAAACTATTAAAAAAAACATTTTTAAAGCGGAGTTCCATCCTAAAGTGGAACTTCCGCTTATCATATTCCTCCCCCCTCCGGTGCCACAATTGGCACCTTTCAGGGGGGAGGGGGGTGCAGATACCTGTATAATACAGGTATCTGCCCCGCCCATATCCGAGGATGCCCGTTGTGTCTTGGGAAACACACAGTTCCCAGGACACAACGGGGACCAATAAAGACGCGCAGTAGGGAACCAGGCAGTGAAGCTGCAAGCTTCGCTTCCTGATTCCCTGACAGAGGATGGCGGCGGGGCAGCTGAGAGACGAGCGATCGCTCGTCATCTTCTGCCTACACCGCTGGAACCTGGAACAGGTAAGTGTCAATTTATTAAAAGTCAGCAGCTGCAGTATTTGTAGCTGCTGACTTTTAATATTTTTGGTGCGGGTGGAACTCCGCTTTAAACTTGGAAAAAAGCTCTAAACAAGCCTATTGAAAGAGTTAATCTATCCATCTTGTTCATTTGAAGTTGTAGAAGACAGCATTGTTATCACTGCTTGCACAGAAACCAGAATAGACACTTGTATAGCTGATAGACAATTTAAATTGCTACAGCTTTAATTCCCCTTTCATACTTCCCTTTATAATTTTTCAATTATAGTACATGTCTTCATTCTGCCATTTTTCTGAGCTTGGCGGTCACTGCAGTTTGATAAATAAGTCCTATATTGGCTTCATTACAATGTTTTCCATTTGCCCTTTGTTGTCAAATGTGTCTGTCATACACCGCAAACATGTTATAAATATGTAGATAAAGACGTTCCTCTGGGGTTTGATTTGCTGTCTGATAGATCATGCAGTATGCTAGATTACTCTAGGCGACCTTAACTTTGTTCCCTCTTACTTCAGGTCAAGGATATGTGAACACATCAATGATTTCATTGTATTTCATCTGGGGAACAGCAGTGCAGGTTGATATTTCTTTGCTGCAATTACATTTCTATGTATTTCTAAATTCTCCTTGGACAGAGTAGGATTATTGCAGTCTTTCGCTTAGTACTTTAATAGTCTAGGTCACAGAGATCTGTGCTTTGTGCCATTTTATTTAATTCATCTTTGTTTAAATATAATCATCATTAAACATTTGGTGGATTCAGATAAGTGGTTATTGTGTTATTTCCATAATGGTCTTACTGGAAAAAAATGCAATTGGATTTTCCAGCACAGGCTTGAAGTAATTATAATTGTGTGATAGCAATAGGTCAATATTAACATAGACCAGCAATACCTGTGTGTAACATTGCTGTTCCCTGGAGTCTGTAAGCCGCAGCTCATGGACGTGCTTGGGTATAGATCCTTTTTTATATATATACACAGGCATATCCCACTTTTAAGTACACAATGGGGTTTATTTACTAAAGCTGGAAAGTGCAAAGTCAGGCTCACTTCTGCATAGAAACCAATGAGCTTCCAGGTTTTATTACCAAAGCTTAATTGAACAAGCTGGGGTTAGAAGCTCATTGGTTTCTATGCAGAAGTGAGCCTGATTTTGCACTTTTCAGCTTTAGTAAATAAACCCCATTGTGTACTTAAAAGTGGGATATGCCTATATATATATAATATATATTTATTTTATCTTTTATTTTATTTTTAAACTTGCTGCAAGAGCCTTGGGTTTGAATTTTAATATTTTTCTTAGCGAGTTTACCCTCATTGAGAGCTTTAATCATTGAAGGTACACATCTGTTAAAGGATGCATTACAGCAAAATATTTACTGTCATTTACGAGACTCTGCTGCAAAAATAAATGTGGGCTGGTAAATTAGTGTTGTGGGTACACCATCTTGGATCTGGTTTGTAAATGTGGATGATAATCTTCTCATCACAATCTTGTTTTCCCCTGGAGGGCCAGAACAAGGATTATTAATTCTTGTGTTAAAATCCTTGTTTTTCTTTCTCTTTAATCCCCCCCATCTAACCCTACTCTGTTCTTATCTCTTGCTTGCACTCTTCCCACAGCCCTTGTCCCTCCCTACCACCTATTATATCTGTCTGCTCCACTCTGTTATCATTCAGTGGGCTGGGTGATGTCTACTGTCCCTGACTGACAGGATGCTGTGAGATTGTCCTTGAATGGGAATGAGCTTTGGGATGAGCTTTGGGTTCAGGTTGGACCAAACCTAGGCCATTCACAGTTTAGTGAATAGACAAACATATTTGGCTAGTTCCCTGCCTGAACTAGAAGTCTGTTTATGGTCCCTGACTGGCTGGTGCATGTACACAACCCACACTGGGATAATGGGTGACATCACTGGCTAATTATGGTCACCTTTAACATCTTCAGTCAGCATTGCTGGTGGAAGTGAAATAACTTCCTATGGACTAATGTTGTAAACAATGGAACATCTCTAATAGA
>CM053027.1:560945808-560968557 GCA_028564925.1 Lithobates sylvaticus | reverse complement strand
AGCCTTGAGACAGGTCAGTCTTCATCCATTAGTGTTTTCCATAAAGCCATGTAAAATAAATACCAACATTCTTATTTAAATGTGTTCATCTCACAAACTCCTAGCATTTTCACTGCAACTCACAGTACTTCCATGGGGAACCAATAGATTTGTGCTGCTTTATTTCTTCGTCCCTCAAGCTGTATGGAACGCAGCCACTGGTGTGCCGTGGGATGACAGCAGTGCCGATCAGTGCTGGGACAAGGTCATCCAGCGCCCAAGATGCCAAACTGCACCCCCCCTCCTTTGGGGTTAGGGTCAAGGTGCCCCATTCCTGCACTAAACCATGTCGCCCAGGGTAACCGCCCCTCCTGCCCACCCCATATCCAGGTCCTGGTGCTGGTGCACCAATGCCAGTGCATTGCATAGTTTTCATTTTTCTTTACCACTTGCCATCTGCAGCATAGCAGTTTTACTGCTATAGGGCAGCAGCTGAGTGCCAGGTCATGTATATATACCTGATATATATACGGATATATATATATATATATATATATATATATATATATACGTGATCCAGCTCTTCCAGGTAGGGAGCATGCATGTGCACCACCAGCTGCTCGCTCCCGCTGTGATCATACACAGTGGTAGCCCAGCGGCGAGTACCGCAGACTTGATGTCGTCATTCAGCACAGAGACAGAACGGCGGTCTACCAATGTAAACAAGACAAAAGCAAAGCAGGGACAAGGATCCATGTCTTCGCCTAGTACAAGCACCTCCCACACTGTAGTAAAACAAGGGCTTGGCACACATTTAATTCTTTGATCGCCCCTGATGTTAACCCCTTCCCAAGGTGATAGTGCATATTTTTTTAGCATTGATTAGTATCACTGGTCCCCAAAAAGTGTCAAAAGTGTTAGTTAGTCCCAGAATATCAATGCTGCAATATCTCAGTCCTGCTATAATTTGGTGTTCCCCACCATTACTAGTAAAAAAATAAAAAAATATCCCATAGTTTGTAGACGCTATTACTTTTGCGCAAACAAATCAATATGCGCTTATTGGGATTTTTTTTTTTTATACCAAAATAATGTATCAGGATACATATTGACCTAAATTGATGAAGAAATTCAATTTTTTTTACATTTTTTTTATTGGTTATGTTTTACAGCAGAAAGTAAAAAATATTGTTTTTTTTGTTCAAAATTCTCGGACCTTCTTTGTTTATAGCGCAAAAAATTAAAAAAAACACAGAGATGATGAAATACCACCAAACGAAAGTTCTATTTGTGGGAAAAAAGGGACATAAATTTTGTTTGGGTACAGAGTCTCGCAACTGCACAATTGTCAGTAAGACCCCTTTCCCACTGGAGGCATTTTTCAGGCGCTTTAGCGCTAAATGTAGCACCTGTAAAGCACCTGAAAAAAGCCTCATCTGCGCTTGGCAGGACATCAAAAAAAGTCCTGCAAGCAGCTTCTTTGAAGAGCTTTAGAAGCAGTGAATACACCACTCCTAAAGCTCCCCTGCCCATTGAAATCAATGGGCAGCGCCGCCGAATCGCCTGCAAAGCGGCATGGCAGCAGTGCTTTTAACCCTTTATTCGACCGCTAGCAGGGGCTAAAAGCATCCTGCTAGCACCCGAAATGTCCCGCAAAAACTACAGTAAAGCACAGCTAAAACTAGTGGCGCTTTACGGCCAACGCCCGGCGATGCCAGTGTGAAAAGGGCTCTTAAAGTGACACAGTGTCGTATCGCAAGAAATGGTCTGGTCAGGAAGGGGGGTAAATCTTCCAGAGGTCAGGTGGTAGTGAACTTTATTGAAATGTCACAGATTTTTTTAAGTTGTATTACCCACAGTATGGTGCAAGGGGGTGAATAGCATTGTACCACACAGTGCTGACAAAAAAAAGTACTGCATGCCCTACTTTTTCAGTGCGCACCACTGCAACGGGGTGGTGTGAACTGGCCTGATAGCAGACTAGGCATTTTGTCTTGGGCTGCAAGCTGTCCAGCTCAGTCCCACTTCCTCTGGTGTGAATATGCTCTAAAGAAATTGCTTAACAAGTATGGCAGACCAAATTCCTATATTGGGAACTGGCCACGTTAGGGGGCTTTAAAAATATCAGTAAACAATTTAAAGTGTTTTTCCAGGCAAAACTTTTTTTTTAGTTTTATATAGATTAGAAAAATGGTATTACCTTTGTCCGAGGCTCTGTTGGGGCTCATTCGCATAGGTGGACAGAGTTTGGTAAAAGCAGGCAGTTGAGCTTCAGTTTTACTGCCCCCACCTACCTAAACAAAGGCATGCAGTCACATAGGACTGTACAACATGCTGTGGCTGCAATACTATGCTTCTTGGCTGCGGGCAAATGGCATATGGCATATCAGATTCAGCAGGCAGTACCGCTGTTGAATGTGACCCATTCAAGTTAATGGGACCGTATCTCAACTGTCCTGCAACTGCGTGCGTTCCAGTGTGGTGAGTCTGCACTTTCAGGGTTAAAACAGGCAGTGAGGAGATGACATATTGCCTCCTCTGCACCTGTAAAATTCATCTGAAAAGCGATCCACTGTGGGCCTCCAGCTGTGTGGAACTACAACTCCCCTCATGCCTCTGCATTTGCGAGTCATGCTTGTAACTGTCAGCAGCTTGCAATGCCTCATGCGACTTGTAGTTCTGCAACAGCTGGAGGGCCACAGGTTGAGCATCCATACCTTAGAGAGATTTACATCACTTTCAGTCCTCAACAACAGTTTATCAGATGGGAAGTGAGAGGAACGCTCCAACAAAAACACAGAAAAAAATAAAAATGCTTTCCATTAGTAGAGTTGGGGAAAGACCAGATTTTTATTTCTTCCTGTGTCTCATTCACTTCCTGTCTGGTAAAACCACTGTAAGGGTAAAGCCTCATACACACGATCGGACCTTGTACCAACTTTCCCGTGGATTTTTGTACAAAGGGCGTTGGCCCCAAGTTTGTATTGCATACACACGATCAGACTTTTTAGGCAACAAACATGAACGTAGTGACGTTTCAACGTACTGACGACACTTCAAAAGAGGACGTTCAAATAATCCAGCGCCACCTTTGGTCAACTTCTGTATTGTTGTCTGATCTTTTGCATTGGTTCTGAGCATGCGTGTTTGTACTTTGTACAAAAGTCTGATGGTTTTGTGTACACACGGTCGGACTTTGCTGCATCGGACTTTTGTTGGCAGAAAGTTGGTCCGTTCGCACAGCCAACAAAAGTCCGATGAAAACTGAAAAAGTTGGTCGGATGGAGTGTACACACGGTCGGATGTTGGTCCAAAACAGCTAATTTGCATGTTTGTTGTCAAAAAGTCCGATCGTGTGTACGGGCCTTTAAGCTCCCTTAAAGCGAGAGTCCCGCTGTTTTTTTTTTTTTTTTTAAAGTCAGCAGCGACAAATACTGCAGCTGCTGGCTTTTAAAATATGGACACTTACCCGTCGATCGGCTCTCAGGTGCTGCCGGCGCCATCTTCGGTATGGGAATCAGTACAGCCAGCCCTTACGGCTTCACTTCCCGGTTCCCTACTGCGCATGCGCGAGTCACGCTGCGCAATAAGAATGCTCCCTGCTGTCTCTGGGATCCATGTGTTTCCCAGTAGACAGCAGGGCCCCGAAGGAAGTGGCATGATAACCCGCAGATTCTGCGGATAACTATACCCGGAAGTGGGTGCAGATACCTGTATTATACAGGTATCTGTACCCCCCATCCCCCCTGAAAGGTGCCAATTGTGGCACCGGAGGGGGGGAGGGTTCCGATGAGCGGAAGTTCCACTTTAGGGTGGAACTCCACTTTAATGAATCCAGTTTTTGGCTTCACTCTACTCAGTGGAATGGTGATCTGTTTTTCTTATCTGGTCAGGGTCTCCCAGGCTGGTTGATTGATTTCTCTGGACTGTTTCTGGAGGAAGCTTCCAGAAAATAGAACAGGGAGGATCACCACTCAGTCATGAATATTTATCAGGCCTCAGCCAATCCCTGGGGGGGGGGGGGGGCAACAAGAAGGTGACTATATTTTACATTTTGAAGTATTTGGGAGACTTTGCCTGAGTGTTCTTTACTCTTCAGGGAGAGTTTGAGTTCGAGCGGGGCTGCTGCCCCTGGGAGGCAGCTAGCGTATAAATATAATTGCTGTTTGGGCCTCAGGAAGTGGTGGCTAAAGGCCTGGAGAAGATTGCTAAAGGACTTTTGCTGGAGAGCATCATTCTGGAGTCATGATCTGGAGAGGGATCTATTATCCCCCCTCACTGAAAAGTGTTGCATGGAAGCTTAGTGTCAGACTTCTCCTAGGACGTTGTGAATAAGACCTGGTTTGGGGACTCTCAGATGTGCCTACTCCTAAAGGAAAGTGACCGCCAAGAGTTACTGGATGGACTGGGTTTTCTCTTATAGAGACCTAGAGTTACTGGCCATTTTTTATTACCTCCAATCAAGGCTACTGCTACAGGATTTGTGCTTAGAAGCTTGTCCTCCTTTGGATTTTTTGACATTATATTGGAGTATCCCGAACCCCAAAATCCCCCAGACTGAGCATGTATTCTTGGTGTGCTTGCATTGTGTGGCAGACAGCTTCTGTACTAGAAGGGGAGACCCGGGGTATTCTCAATGGCACCCTCGGGGGGTGACGCTACATAGGATAGCAATATGAGCCCAACAGGAGTTCTAATCCTTCAATACTCTATCCAATAGTATAAAAAAATGTCTTGGCTTGACACTTTAATGTTATGCTCAAGCCTCGTACACATGATCGGACTTTCCGCCAACATAGGTTGTTGGCTCCAACTTGTTTTTCATGCACACGGTCACACAAATGTTGGCGAACAATTACGAACGTAGTGACGTACAAGACGTACATGATATCTCTATTACGAACACTAGTTTTACAAGACAGAGGGGGGCTGCTGATACCAGTTAAAAAAATTGATAATTCCTTGGATGCCTTGCTGACCTCTAGGACTCGGGTCATCCTGGCCGTGCTGGAGGAAAATAAATAAAAAGAAAGAGGGCGCACTGACCTAGTACATTAGCCAACGCGGTTATTAAAAATATCTGATAAAACCAAAAAGATGTCTATTCACAAACATAGACTCGCTCATTGAGCCACATGAGTGGCTAGTTTCTCTCAAATCGCTTGGAATTCCAGACCAAGGTAGGGGGTCCTAGATGAGACCCTGCTGGTTGACGCGTTTCGAAGGATCAAACTTCTTCCTCAGAGCCTCAAGATAGAAATCACAGGGCCCCATACAGCCTACCTGACAGCCCCCCTTTAAGGAAATATCAAATGATGCGTTGCTTCATGGCCATGGTAGAAATGATACCCCCATTGAACAAGAGCCACTCAGGTGCACTGCTCTGATAATGCCCCACAACCATGTGCAAAGCATTGCAGTGTGCTAGTGCAGGCTTAAAGCAGGCGATATACTGCCTCCTCACCTCCTGGTAAATGCTCTCTGAAGACCGATCCAAATGCTGACTACTTTGGGGGGCTTTGATGAAATATCAGATGTCTAAATAGCCCCCTGATGTCTCATATATGAGCTAGAGAACAGAGATTTATCAGTCCCTTTCTCTGCAGCCTCACCTGCACTGGACAGTGAATTACTGTAATTGGAAGTGCTCTGTGCTGACTGGCTTCCTGTTTGTTCACAAACTGAAGCATAGTAAGCACAGTTTACTATGCTTCAGTGATGAATGGACAGAAGAGCGATCAGTGTGGTAATTCAGGAAAGAAAGGCGCCGGTAAATCAGACATATTTATCGGCCCCCCTGCAGGGGAGGAAGGGCACACAGGGGGGCCTGGAAAGCAGGAGTGGGGCACAGATACCAATTCCCCTGCTGCAGAGCCAGAAGCAGTACAAAGAGAAGCTGACAGTGTTACAGGGGGGGGGGGGGGCACAAGTGTCGGCAGGAAGGCAGTACAGCCAGCCCTCCTGCTAGGCAGGTGCCCGGGCCCCCTTTTTGAACTGATAGGTTCAGGAGTAGAGGAGTGCTGGCTGTACTGCCTTATCATTGGTGCTGGTCACCGAGAAAGCATAAAGGAAAAAAAAGGAAATATAACAGAGACTTGAAAAGAAGTACAATCCGAAAATACAACTGTACAACTGAAAATATTTCTGGCTGGATTTTCGCTTTAAGAAAATGAACTTAGACTGTGTATGGCCATCTACCTGGCTGGATCCACTTTTAATCATTACTACTACCCATGTCAAATTTCACTTAAAGAGGAGTGCCCACTAAAAATTTTTTATAATCGGACACTTACCTGTCCCAGCGATGCGGGGGAACGAAGCCCCCCCTCGTTCCCCGCTCCGCTCCGCTCACCGCGCCGACATTCTTACTGTGGGCACCCGGCTGTGGCTTCACAGCCGGGCACCCATTGCACGAGCGGCAGGCCGTGATACGACGCTCAGTCATCTGGGACACGTGACAGGTCCCAGATGACTGTGCGGCGCCGAGGGGAAGTGATGTCAGTGCCCGGGCACTGAAGGTGGCAGACTAAGAGGGACCCCATAGCAACAGGCATTTAGAGGTGAGTAAAAACATTTTTTTTACAATTTCGTTTCTTTTAATTTTTTTTATGATTTTTAAGCAATTTTTTATTTTTTTTTGGTGGCAACATCACTTTAAGGCAAACCTGCAGTGCATTCTAGGCTTTTAAAAGTAAAAGACCTGTGTACACGCAGTTGAACAATGATTCACACATGGGCTGGTGCTGGTGGTCTATTAACCAATAGTAACAAATGTAATATGTTTTCCTAACACATTAAATGCATTAACATATGGCATTAGGCTTGAACATGGAGTACAGATTCATTTTATAGAAGAGCTCTGTTTCTAACTGAGTACCAAAAATCTCAGTGAAATGCCAAGTCTTCCTGACATGTTACTCTGTGTATTTCAGTTTTCCTGTCATTTACTGCGATTTGAAATATTGTTTGAAAAGACTGAGCCAGAGAAATGGCATGACACAGTGTCCTCTCGGTACAATAAGACAGCTCTTTAACAAATTTAACTTCCCTTTTCAATTTCACGCTCGTCATCACAACTAGATATATTCTGTGGTAATTACATACTGATATTGATATGCAAAATTAGGATTCCACCATTTTCTGTACAAATAAATTACAGAGTTCTCTGAAACATCTGAGTGAGCAGCCATCATCTGAAATGCAGGATAGTCATTTTTCTACAGCAGAGGTACAGGTACCAAAGATGTTTTGGTATTCAGATATTCTTTTCCAAAAAAGCCACTAAAACTGGTTATACATATTATACAGAGGTCTTATGTCTTATCAACCAACAA
The DNA here is from genome assembly GCA_028564925.1 of Lithobates sylvaticus. Taxonomy (NCBI): domain Eukaryota; kingdom Metazoa; phylum Chordata; class Amphibia; order Anura; family Ranidae; genus Lithobates; species Lithobates sylvaticus. Next base: position 560,961,244 of record CM053027.1, on the reverse strand, counting down.
TTCCACTTTAAACAGACTGTCACTTTGTGTCAGGAAGGGCAAGCCAGCGCAGATGACGAGATGACGATGCGCGTGAGCGCGCAGGGACCCACGCGCATTGTGACAGTTCTTGGCACCAGATGCGTTATATAAAGGAGACTGATGCCCAGGTTCAATGCTGTCTGGTCTACAACGTTCCCTGTGACCCTTGCTACCTGTTTATCTGGAAAACCTGCTCCAGTTGACTATTGGCCTGTTCCTGGCTTCTCCTACTGTCTGCCTGCATCTGACCCCGGCTTGATCTTGACTCCGCTTCCCTGTTAAACCTCGCTGCCAGCCTTTTGCCGACCCGGCCTGTACCTTGACTCTGCTCCAGTCACTGCATCTGTTCCTGATCTGCCCGCCTGTGTATGACCCGGCTTGCCTGTACCTGTCTGTGTTCTTATCTACAGAACACCTCTTTGCTGATTGCTGTGTCCTGCTTCCAGTTTGATCCTGTCTCCAGCCTGCCAGCTATTCCAGTCAGCTCCCTCACTGAAGTCTCTCCACGGCATCATCGGAAGTTCCAGCCCCTTCATCAGCGATCCTGCCAGGCACTTGTGCCACTCTGCACTCCCAAGCTTCCTGTCTGCTCTATCAGGGGTTCTCGAGTCAGAGTTGTAAGAGAGGCCTTCCTCTGCATATCGGGCTCTACGACCAGGTACATGACACTTGGGCATGTACCCTTGTATCTTCATGTATGACTTGGTTTTTAAAAGAGGAACTGCAGTCTGCTCACATCATTTGTAATAAAAACATCTTTGCCATTCTGAAGTTGTGATTCTGTACTTGCCAAAAATGCTGCAGAAATCTCCCTCCACTGAGTCTGGCTGCAACCATTTTAACTTTGGGCAGCTGAAGCTGATGCCTGTTCATTTCCTGGATTTACACAGACACACAGAGGCAGACCTCCAGCTCTGTAGCTCTCATTGGTCCTCTTAAGATTCACCCCTTCCCTTCCTGGCAAACTCTAACGAGAGTGAGAGAGATGTGCATGATGTCATAAGCCTAGGCTTTTTTCCAGACAAGAAACAGGAAGTAGGATGTATAAGGTATTTACTTGCAGAAAAAATATGTTTTACTATCCAAAGTTAGAACAAAAAGGGCAGAAGATTTAAAAGGTGGAAAGATGAAAAATGTAATTTAACCTATTTTTCAATATGTACAACAAACTGACTTATTGACTTGTTAAGGTAACCTTTTGATTGCTAACAGCAACCTGCTAAAATAAACAAAAATCAAGGAAGGCAGTTAGGGATTTGATTACGTTACTGCCAGTTTAACGCCATTTACTTCTGTGTGTGTTACTGCCAGTTTAATGCCGTTTACTTATGTGTGCGTTACTGCCAGTTTAACACCATATAGTTTTGTGTGCGTTACTGACAGTTTAACGCCATATAGTTCTGTGTGCTTTACTGCCAGTTTAACGCCATATAGTTCTGTGTGCGTTACTGCCAGTTTAACGCCATATAAATCTGTGCGTCACTCTATGTTTGGCACATTATATTGCAGTATATTATATTTTATCTGTGGAGTGTGTCTGTGTAGTGTCAGTACTCAAATTAAAGTGCACCAAACACCTCTTTACATTGATTAAAGTGCATCTACGTACAGATTTCAACTTCTTCTTTACATTTGCTTATAACCATGTCCACCATGTCCACCATGTCCACCAGGCAAAGGTGGAAATGGTGGTCAGTCCTCAGGCAGGGCATCATTTCCTCTGTATAGTGAGTTTGCCCATGCTATCCAGCCACAGCATGCAGAGGAGGTGGTGGACTGGCTTACTAAACCTTCCTCATCCTCCTCATCCTCTGTCACGCAAGCAGAGACAAATGTGCAGTCCCCTGCAGTTGCCAGAGTGGATATACCTGCCTCCTTTTCCACATCTATTCCTGCCATAGCCCCAACATCAGCCATTGAGGAGTCAGCTGAGTTATTTGACCACAGAATCAGCCACTTGCCCCTTGATGATTCCCAGACATTACTGGATTCAGATGTTGGTTCTGAGGTTGAGGATGACAGGAACGTGAGCCTAGAGAGAGTGAGGAACACTGGTAGACAAATTGGCCACAGCCACAGCGTATTGCCAAGTTGTCTCCAGTGGTAATGATGAAGATGGAGGGGATGGAGATGAGGATGATGATGATGAGGTCACTGATGCGACTTGGGTGCAAGATAGAGCAGGGGAGGAAACTGAAGGTGAGGCGGCACAACCCCAAGGAGGACGGCATAAAGAAAGAGTAGAGAGCAGCCTGTTTGACAGGTGCATATCATTGCATCTTTTTTATAGCAAGTCCAATTCTTGCTTTCATTAAGATTACCTCTATAGGGTTACGGTGGTCTTATTATGACATTACATTTAAATGACTTATCATAAACATATCTTTCTAAAACCATTATCAAAGGTGTAATGCCCAATAGGAAAAACAAAGTAAGAAGGCTATGGTGCTGATTTATTAAAGCAAATTGGCATGCGAATGTGTCGCAACTGCAGAAAACGCACATACTTAATTACTCCACATTTAGGAACCAGCTCCTTAGTTGCACAAAGTCATGTGCAACCTCGGCGGCTTTAAGCTAGCACAATATACTGTATATATTACATTCATTTTAGGGAGAAGCTATACTATGTTTTCGCTAAAAACATCTTGGAGACTGAAAACACATGACATATACCTGAATACAACCACGCATTTGCAGAGCCTTAATGCCAGAACAACGCTCACTTTTTTTTTTGTGTGACCTGCCACTCCCAGTGTTTTTTTTGTATATGTGCTATGTTATGAAGATGTGCAAGTTCGGCATCCATAGTCTAATATTCATTTTAGTAAATGTTACAATTTGTTTTTCTTAGACCAATGTACAGTGACTTGAAAAAGTATTCACACCCCTTGACATTTTCCACATTTTGTCATGTTACAATCAAAAACGTAAATGTATTTTATTGGGATTTTATGTGATAGACCAACACAAAGTGGCACATAATTGTGAAGTGCAAGGAAAATGATAAATGGTTTTCAAATTTTTTTTACAAATAAATATCTGAAAAGTGTGGTGTGCATTTATATTCAGCCCCCTTTACTCTGATACCCCTAACTAAAATCTAGTGGAACCAATTGCCTTCAGAAGTCACCTGATTAGTAAATAGAGTCCATCCGTGTGTACCGTATTTATCGGCGTATAACACGCACTTTTTCCCCCCTAAAATTGGGGGAAAGTCGTGGGTGCGTGTTATACGCCGATACACCCCAAAAAAAATGACAAAAATGGCAAGCGCCGCGGAAAAATAGCGAGCGCTGCCGAAAAATCCCGAAGCGGCACCGGAATAGACCGAGCAGACTGTTCGGCTCTGCTCGTAGTCCCGCCTCCCTGCGCTCGCTCCTGAAACAGCAGGGAGGCGGGACCGCGAGCGAAGCTGAACAGTCGGCTCGGCCTTTTCCGGGAGTGCTTCGGTCTTTTTCGGCCGCGCTGAATACTTTAAACAATTTGTTTGTAATATCTCAGCAGAAGAACTTGTCATCATGCATTGTCCTGCGCTCTTTCCGCTTGCTGGAAGTTAGAATGTGACAGCCGCCTTGGAGCCAGTCCAGGATAAACGTGCCCGACACTCTGCCTGCAGGACACAGGTAATTTAACTGAGTGCAATCATCTGGGAGAACTGCTAGAGTTTAGACTTTACTCTGCTGAGGTTATCCTGCACATCTTCCTCTTAATATCATAACTAATGTTCATAAAACCATATTAGACTACCAGCTACTAAATTTGCATATGTTTTAGAAAGCTGGCTTAATTACTGGCTTTGAATAGACAAATAGTATTTGACATTTTCATTGGCAACTCAATTTTGCTGAACAAACAGATGTAATTACAAAAGATGTTTCATTTTTGGAGATTAACGCCTTACTTCCCAGCGCCAGCACTCCTTTAAATGTGTCTTTACGCCTGGAGAGCTGAGACTGAATGATCACGAGATTAATGGTCACGCGATCAGAAGCCTATTCCACCGGCTTCTGATTGCAACTAGAGACCGCAAGCTTCCTGTGACAACTTGGTCAATGTGCTTGGAGCATGCAGTGAGTGTGATCTCAGCACAGAGGCATCGGGCATCCAAAAATTCATATGTGTGGCATGTGGGCATGAAAACTCACCCTCTTTGGCGATGCACACATGCGTTACATGGGCGTTGAGAGGTTAACATATGCAAGGACACGCATTATCAGTTTGTTATGCTTTCCTTTGGTCTAGCCTCTGCTCCTCAGGTGTTTGCCAAGGTGCTAGCTATGGTCCTGGCATTGCTGAGACAACAAGGATTAACGCGATTGGCCATCAGGATGACCTTCTCCTGCAAGTGGAGACTCAATCCACACTGATGGACAATATGGGGATCATCATGCACACTCTGCGGGAGTTTGGATGGTTTCTAAAGCTCATAACTCCTTGAATGTATTCTGGGCATATCGCGTGTGCCTGTGTGCTGGGTCATCGTTTCAGATGTCGGATTCCCTTCTTGTGATCGCACGTAAGGACTTGGACTTAAGGACTTGGCAGTCTTATTCACAGTTGTAGGGGTTCCTGCCCGAGGCGATGCACTCCCTGAATTTAAGGCTAGCCAGCCAGACACATTGCAAGTTGTGTGTGTGGCACATGATCTTTATATATATGCACTAATATCACAATTAGAATATAGAGTAAATTATAAACAGTTCACGTTGTATTAAATATGGGCTATTTATATATCTGCAAGGCATGGTGACTTGTAATATGCATATTTTTTCCATATAGGTTGGAGATATGCACATATGCATCTAACATATAAATAAGCCATACCAACTTTTGGCTCACTTGCATATTAAATTTAATTTTTAATTTTAATTCTTTTATATTAATCAAATATATACATTTACATTTCTTAAAAAACTAGCCTTTTTTATAAGGATTGTTACAATTAATTCACCTCACTCTCTTTTTTGTTATTTTGGTATCCGCATTATTGCGAACTCACGTTCACAGTATCACTAAGGCCCCTTTCAGACGAGGCGGACTCCGCTTGCACGGAGCCCGCCTCTGTCCGCCGGCTCAGCGGGAGATCTGTCCGTTGATCTCCGCTGAGCCGGCGGATGACAAGCCTCTCTCCGCTCACTGAGCGGGGAGGGGCTTGCGAGCGCCGCTGATCTCTATGGAGAGATCGGATGAAAACGGACAGTGTGTCCGTTTTCACCCGATCTCACCCGATCCGACGGATCTGGACGTGTGGTCCATACGTCTGGATTTGGCGGATCGGACCGGATCGGATGTCAGCGGACATGTCTCCGCTGACATCCGACGCTCCATAGAGTAACATGGAGCGCCCGTTCAGATCCGCCGTCAAAACTGACAGGCGGATCTGAACGGTCCGTCCGTGTGAAAGGGGCCTTAAGCCCCATACACACGGTCGGACTTTTTCATGGATTTTGTCCGATCGGACAAGGTTGTTGAAAAATCAGACCGTGTGTATGCACCATCGGACAGTGTTCGTCGGTTTGTCCGACGGACAAAGTCTTATCTCCTGCTGGAAAGATTTGCCGTCAACACGGTCCGATCACACCAAATCCGAGCGTGTGTACGCTTGTCCGACGGACAAAGTGCTACGCATGCTCAGAAGAAATTCTGTGACGGAAGCGCTCGGTCAGGTAAAACTACCTTTCCTAATCGACACAGCACATTCGTCACGCTGCAATGTTAAAATGTCTTTAATGCAGCGCATTCTCTTTTTCTTTACAATGCAACAAGAATGACATGTTTTAGCTGCTCCTATTCACCCGCACTTCTCACAAACTTACTTCTTTATTACTTTGCAGCATTTATACACTACATGTTTATTTTGACTGTGAACGGAAAAGAATCTTTGTTATTTTTTTACCATGATTTGTCTTTTTTTTTTTTTTTTTTTTGGGGAATACATATTGGAATGTTTTTTTTATTTTTTTTTTGAGGGGGGTTGTGTGTCTCAAATTATCAAAAACACATTATTAACCACTTCAGCCCCGGACCATTTGGCAGCCAAAGGACCAGAGGTCTTTTTTCAATTTCGCACTGCACTACTTTAACTGGTAATTGCGCGGTCATGCAATTTTGTAACCAAACGAAATTTGCGTCCTTTTCTTCCCACAAATAGAGCTTTCTTTTGATGGTATTTGATTGCCTCTGTGATTTTTATTTTTTGAGATATAAACGGAAAAAGAGCGAAAATTTTGAAAAAAAAAGAGATTTTCTACTTTTTGTTATAAAAAAAATCTAATAAACTCAATTTTAGTCAAACATTTGGGCCAAAATGTATTCAGCCACATGTCTTTAGTAAAAAAAATGCCAATAAGCGTATATTTATTGGTTTGCGCAAAAGTTATAGCGTCTACAAACTAGAGTACATTTTCTGGAATTTACACCGCTTTTAATTTATGACTGCCTATTTCATTTCTTGAGGTGCTAAAATGGCAGAGAAGTACAAAACCCCCCCAAATGACCCCATTTTGGAAAGTAGACACCCCAAGCTATTTGCTGAGAGGCATGTTGAGCCCATTGAATATTTTTTTTTTTAGTCCCAAGTGATTGAATAAAGACAAAAATAAAAAAGATTTTTTTTTTTTTTCAAAAAGTTGTCACTAAATGATATATTGCTCACACATGCCATAGTTATATGTGGAATTGCACCCCAAAATACATTTTGCTGCTTCTCCTGAGTATGGGGATACCACATGTGTGGGACTTTTTGGGAGCCTAGCCGCGTACGGGGCCCCGAAACCCAAGCACCGCCTTCAGGATTTCCGATCGGACCCCCCAACCGCCGGAAGAATGTCACGTACAGGTACGTGATTCTGCCTGTACGTGCCATTCTGCCGACGTAAATATACAGGGGGCGGTCGGGAAGTGGTTAACATTTGTATTTCTTGCTTACATTTACTAGGAGGTTGTTTGTTGTTGGTGCCCCTTGTTAATTCTACTTTAGGATTAGTGAAATGTACCTGCCTAGTCAAAGAAAAACTGTCATTGTAGAAAAGTAAAACACAATAGTCAATGATTATTTCAAATCAAAAAAACCTTTATTTAGGTCACACCAACAAACCAAAGAGGAACGCAGCCATGGTGAAACTTGGGGAATTTGCAAAGTCTTGGCCCCCCACGGCAACCATCATTGTTCAAGCGTAGAAAATTGGGGGCCTGAGGAGTACGTATATTAAGGGGAGTGCAATCTGGTCGTGAAGTCCAAAGTATCCGGAACTGCAGCAGATGCCATCTAGGTCCCCAGGCTCTGGTACTACAAGAGGCTCCATCTTCTCTCAGACCAGACTGATTGCAGGTCGTCACTCTCAGGTCTTCCTTCCACGCTTCCTTGCACGCTGTGGCTGTCGTGCTGGTGGGGTGGCAGAAGGAGGAGGAGGAGAGGAGGAGGAGGCGGAGCATGGTAGCTATGGCAAACATGTGTGACTGGGGTCATCTCCCCAGCCCTACCCTTATTTAGGACATGGAGGATGAGCCCCTCACACATGTTGCGTTGCCTCACCTCCATACCCATCATTTTTGTGACAACCACCGAGCCAAAGGTCTCCTCGTCGGCGGGTGTGGCATGTAGGGAGTCTGAAGCCTCTCTGATCATGCGGAGCGCTGACTGTGCCGCATAACCCCCCCTTCTCGCCCTTTTGTACGGAAGGCGGAGGGGAGGGGTTTGGGTGTCAGTCAGGCTCCGCGGCCTAGCCCCCTCTTGGCTGCCACTACCCAGCTGGTGGCTGCCACTAACCCCTGCCTCCTCCTGACTGCCACCTTCCACAGCCACCTCCTGGCTGAGGTCTTCCTGTGTATGAAAAAGGGACATAGTTTCAGTTATTTGTTCATCAAACACACACAATTCTCATCTTGTGACTGTTGCAAAATGTTTACAAATAGAAAACCATACAATTCTCAGCCCTGCAGTTTAGATTCTGGCCCCAAATGTCTCCAACACTACTGTCAGTTGATATGTCAAACACGTTAGGAACTAAGCAATTGGGGATCCTGAATTAAGTGAACATCATTCATTATTCCCAGAAATGGTAACAAAACTACTATACCTGGAACAAGCTGGGCTCCTCCACCTCTTCCATACTGGAAGGCCCAGGTTGCTCCTCGGAAGCCTCAACAGGGGTGGGCTGCGCGCAAGGAAGCGTGGAAGGAGGAGTCGAGGTTGGCTCCGTGACATCAGTCTGGTCTTTCAGAAAATGGAGACTCTGATAGTACCAGAGCTTGGGCACATAGACCTCATCTGCTGAAGTTGCAGTTTCCTCAGACTTCACGACCTTCTTCCGCTCCCTGATATACGCACTCCTCAGGCTGCCAATTTTCTTTCTTAGATCATCAACAGTTGCCGTGGGGAACCTTGGCTTGACAAATTCCACAAGTTCCTCCAGGGCTGCGTGCCTCTTTGGTTTGTTGGTGTAATGTGGGTGTTTACCCTGCCATAAAACGGGAAATTCCCTGAATTTGGCAATGAAGAGGGGGAGAAAACTCATGTCGTTGAATCCCTGCATAATCTCTGCAAGACACAACACCACACAAAACCCTCTCAATTATGTCAGGCTAAACTCTCCTAATCTTCTCCATAAAGAAGCCTCAAGTTCAAATCAGTCTAGGCTAGTTATGTACCAACGTCAAATTGTACCTTCGTTTGTAGCGATCGTCTCGTGTGAGTTTTCTCTCCCCTCGTCTCCCAGATCGTGGCTACGACACAGGCGTGTGACGTTTTATATACAGTGCGCATGCGTCAAACTCCTCCCGCCCCTGACGATCTTTCTCGTCTATTCCCCACCCCTTCTCTTTACGGCGCAGTGGGGAGAGCACATGGCGTGGACACAGCAGGTGCGCCCCAAATATCCCACCAACGAGGAGGAGGACGAGGAAAGTCCGGAGGCAGAAACGTCCCGATCCCGGAGCCTGAAATTCAAGGCCTCCAATATGTCATTTGGAGAAATGTTGGAGATGGTGGACATATTAAAGAGGAGCGACTATGATGGGAAGTATGGGCCTTACCTCAACCCCAATGTCCGCAAGGCCAAGATCATGTCTAAAGTTGTGAGGAGGCTGTACAATCAGTTTGGGGTACAACGATCCAAGGAGCAACCGAGGAAACGCTGGTCAGACCTGAAACTGAGGGAGGCCGATCAGTACAGAAAGATCAAGCGAATTCTTCAAAAAAGTAAGTAGTTGTGTTTTGTGTTTGATTTCTTGCTTGCATACTGCTCCATTGTGGTTTGATTTTTACAAAGTTGTACATTCCAAAATGGCCACTTTCAGGTTCGTCTGTGCATTCGATCGTACTCAGCCTCGATCTTTCTGCCACTGTCATGGTCGTGTGTGTGTGTCCATTCGATCGTACGCAACCTCGATCGTTCGGCCACTTATAATACGATGTTTTGTGTTTTTTTGGGGGAAAGGAAGTTTGTTCTCACTAGAAATGTCATCAAGAATGTAAAGCCAATTTATTCAATGTAAAGGAGAGGTCACCCAGTAGCTGTTTACCCATCTGGACTCTAGAGCACTAGTGCTGGGACACCCAAACCCCCTTTTTATTAGGCTTTTCCACACATGTGCTCCAGTGGATACTAGAGGGGTGTCTCCATCACACAAACTTCTACCAAAAAGCTAGTCAGTTTAGCACCTTTACAAAGTGACTACATTCATGTAGTTGGCATTTGTAACTGGCCAAACTAAAATAGTGTCCGTCACTTTCAACCAATGTTTGTCATTTCCTATTTCTGCCCTCAATAGATTGTGTTGCTAAATCTTCCTTTTGTACATTCTCATAGGGGAGCGAAAACTTGGGCCGTCTGAGGAAACCCCCAAACCAACACCTCCCAAAAAAGGGGAAAGAGCAGAAGCAGAGGAGGAGGAGGAGGAGGAAGGAGAGATCATCGAACTTGGAGAAATTGTCACCACAACAGGTGAGTGTGGGAGAACACAGCTACTGGTAAGCTAATCCATGTATGGCTGCCTCATTTCCAACACCCCATTTTTGTTTGTTTGTGGTTTTTAGGTGACGTGGATGTTGTGGAAGAAAAATCGCACTTTACCACAGAGAGTGCCCACGTACTCATCGGAGAGATAATGGTCTGCAATAGAGATCTAGATTACATAAAGCAAAACATCAATGATGTTCAACAAAAATTGAAGAACATCATTGATGTTTTAGGAAAAATATGAAAACGCACCAATTAATTAACACACATTTGTGCCAGCTTCTGAACACATTTGCAACTTAAAAACTGTGTGAAATTTGGAACATGCACACATTGTGTCCACATGTACTAGCTCCCATCATGGTGGATGAATGCCAACGTTTTTTTGGGGGTGCAAACACTTTACGAACTACGAAAGTGGTTGTGGTGAAGGGGTTGCACCCCCCCAAAAAACGTCCATTCATCCCCATGATGGAAAATGGCACTTTTGAAGCTTCTAGGCATGTGTTTTACCATCTAATGACCATTTTCAGTCCCAAATTGTGTGCATGTTCGAAATTTCCACTTTTCGGGGGTGACCCCCCCATGTGATGAAGGCAAGATCAAACACACTTTGAACATATAGTCATGTCTGATCTTGTCTTCACTTTACAAAGTTGAACTTTCCTAGTTCATAGGTTCTGGTTAGCTCCATGCCTGGTTTTACCAATTGCGGAATGTTTGTAAACAATGTTGTAAATAACCAAGATGTTGTCAGTTTTGGCGTGAAGATTGTAAACGCACTTGTGAATGTTTTCCAAGTAAACTTTTTTATTTTTCTAAATGTGTGGCTTCCTTATTTAAAAAACAATGCATTATGTATGTAAAATGTAAAGGATATGGGGGGCAATGGGTGTTATTTACTAAAGGCAAATCCACTTTGCACTGCAATTTCCTTTCCCAGGGAACTTTTTCAATGCACTTGTAGAGCATAGCGGATTTGACTTATGTAAATGACACCCACAGTGCTTTGTACGAAAACACGGAGCACAGCATTTTTGAGAATACACACACATGTCAGACCTGGTGATGAAAAGGAGTATTTTGTCTGTCAGTTATGCAGGACAAACCTTCTCTAGACCAAAGATTAGGTAGCAAACACACAACATGAGAATAATCTTTTTGGGAAGAAGAGACTGTTACCTCCTTTAGCCCAGAAAGTGCATTCCCACTGTCGAAGGCAAAGGGAAAAAATGTTAAAGTTAAATAAGCTAAAAAGAAGACTGAAATGACAAGAAATCAGAGGTTGGTTAAAATATCAGATTTATTAAAAAATGCCTCTCACACATCGTCAGGCAGAGCAATGGCCCCCCTACCCACAAAGTACGCCATATATTGCTTGCGGACCACGCGGGCATTTAGAGGGGGCAAGCCTGGACGTGCCACTTGAAGGGCTGTGAGGTCCGCATTTGGAGGGCCCTCCACATCTGGGCCAACGGGCACCACATAGTTCCTGTTATGTCTTTTGAGGAAGTTGTGCAATATGCAACAGGCAAGAACTATGTGGTTCAGTTTGTATTCCGCCAAGTTAAATGCCGTCAGGAACAGGCGGAAGCGGCTGGCCAGGATGCCAAAAGTGTTCTCCACCACTCTTCTGGCTCTGGACAGCCTGTAGTTGAAGACCCTCTGGTCCGGGGTGAGGGTCCTCATCGGGAACGGCCTCATCACATGGGGAGTCAACGCAAACGCTTCATCTGCGACAAAGACGAAGGGGAGTCCTTCGGCATTCTCCTCTGGAGGTGGCAAGCACAGACTGCCACTTTGGAGACGCCAGTAGAACTCCGTGTGCGTAATGGCACCACCATCCGAGATCCGGCCGTTCATCCCCACGTCCACATACATAAACTCGTATGTTGCCGACACCACCGCCAACATCACTACACTATTAAACCCTTTATAATTATAATAGTAGGACCCCGAGTTGGGCGGTGGGACGATGCGGACGTGTTTCCCATCAATTGCCCCTCCGCAGTTAGGAAAGTCCCAACGGCTGGCAAAGTGGGAGGCCACAGTCTGCCATTCCTGTGGCGTGGAAGGGAACTGTGGAGTGAAACAAGCCAAAAAAATTAGTCACTTTGCACTTAAACATTGCAAGCAGATTAGACAATCAACATCTTGGAACAAGAGCATTGTATAAAATTTGAGGCTGGAAAGTATTTGCACAGAAAAGTAGAGGCTCCCCTTCACAGATGACTCACCCCCCATCAATCCCCCCACTTCTGATGGGCCATTGGCAATAACTAGGGTTTTGGGGGGGGGGGGACAGGTAACCCTCTGCACTTCATTGATTGGCAAATGGCTCAATAATGTGTGCTAGTTTGGCCAGACCCTCTGTACTTAACACTATTGGCAGCCCCCAGGAAAGATAAAATAACATTTCAACCCCCCCCCCCCCCAAAAAAAGGCAGGCACATTGTGACATTCTGAAATTACCAAGAAAGCTAATAGGAGGGAAAGAAGACAAAAAATTAGGAAATGGAATGTATGGAGGCAGCCCCTTGCACTACATGCTTTGCTGAATTCATCCCTAAAGATGCCCACTATAAAGAGGTAGGTATATAGTGTGTATGGACCTTGGGAAAGCCAGCAGATAAAGGATTGGTACCATCTGACAGAGCAGTTGGGGGAGGGGGTTCCTAATGAGTTTGCCACCCCCCCCCCCCCCCAAAAAAAAAAAAATTTCTAAAGGGGCTCTACATGAAGTAAACCACACAGCAAACATTTGTGCATATTTTAGGGGGTGTTTGGGGGCAAACAATACTATGCAGCAGACAAAAGACATTGATTAAGTGACTAGGCCATAGGTGTCTATTGGGGCAGAAGAGCATGCTGGTGAGGTAAGTGAAGGGAAAAATGCATGAAGGAGAAAAGGGGCACAGCATATTAGAACATATTGCAATCATGGTAATTAGGGAAGGAGGTCAAAAATACAAGACATTAGCAAACAGAGCATACATAGAAGGGAATAGTCAAGTAGAAATGTTACCTTAATATAGTCCTCCTGCAGGACCTGAATGATGGCAGAACAGGTCTCTGGAATAATGAGTCCCAGGGCCTGGGGAGAGATACCTGAAGAGAACTTCAAATCCTGAAGACTTCTCCCTGTCGCCAAGTACCTCAACGTGGCAACAAGCCTCTGCTCCGGAGTAATGGCTTGTCTCATGCAGGTATCCTGCCGGCTGATAAAGGGGGTCAGCAAAGCCAAAAGACGGTGAAAATCGGGGTCCGTCATCCTGAGAAAGTTCCTGAAATCATCAGGATTATTCTCCCGGATCTCACGAAGCAAAGGCATGTGCGAGAACTGGTCACGCTGAAGCAACCAATTCTTGGTCCACATACTCCTCGTCACTCTGTTCATGGACGGGTCTTGGGTCAAAGCTAAAAGCCCGACACCAATTCCGCGTACAGCACGAACTCGGCGACGAGTACGCACGGGAAACATCGCTCACAAGGTCACAAAAGGTCGGCTGGTCAGAACGGACAAACAGAAAGCACCGATAAACAGCAAGGCCTGAAAGAACGAAACTGAATACCAGCAACGAGCAGACAATAAGCAGTGAAAATCAAAGCGTCCTATATCAAGATATAGGCCGCAATGACCAACAAATGCGAACTGACTACACGCACTAATAAACAGATACGCACGACAAGCACAAACTGAAGAGCAGTAACGATCTGAGTCAGAAAACTGAGAAGCGCGAATCTTAAGTCACCAAACTTCCACTAACTCTCGATAAACACGGGATCAGCAGAAGGAGCCCAACGGGTGCCTGACGTGGTGCTGAACTTCCCTTTTGTAATCTCGTGGACGACGACTTACGTCACGACGTTCTTCCGGACCGGATATTCCGACAACGTAGTCCGACCGTGTGTACGCAACACCAACATCGGACAAAGTACGACGGACAAAATCCGACCGACCTGGTCCGCGGATTGTCCGAGCGTGTGTATGGGGCTTTAGTATTAATAAATTGCTGATTGGGTTAAAATACGGGTTAGTTCTGGGTTTGTTCACAACATTGAGTTCGAATAAAGTTGGCTCAATTCATTTAGGTAGATAAACATTGACCTCAGTTAAAATGGAGATTTTTTGCTCCAAGAGGGAACGGAATATCCGCCAGAAGCTCCGTACAGACATCACATAAGGGTTGCCCATAATCAAGATGGCGCCCGGAGCTTCACATCCATGACTCAGATCGAGGGTGTTTTCTTTATAAGGTGGTGACACAGCACGCTGCCCATTCCTCATTGTTAATGTTAGCTATAACGAAACGCGTCTGAGGGTTAACATGCTGACGTCACCACGCGAAACAGGACGGGAGCGTCTATGTGTTTGTAGCCGGCCGGCTCTGCAAATTTTAAAACTCTGCTGTTTTATCTTTACCAGTTTGCTGTGGAGGATTCCTTGCTCTCTGACCGCAGTATATGCTTCCCCAATCTGGGATTGTGGTAAGGAGACAGCCTATCTGATGAGAGTGCATGCTTGCTGGTTTGTGTTTTCTCTTTGGTAAGGAGGCACTTTATAAGATAAGTTTTTATAGATCACACGGATGCACTTCACTGCTCTGAATTAAGTGGGAGATCTTTTGGAAAGGACCTTCTGATTTATTTGTGTGTTTTTTCTTTGGCATCTGGTAAGGAGGCCCTCTAAAAGGTGGTGGTGCACATTCATATTAAATTTTTTGTCACGGGTGTCTTTCAAAATCTGGCACTCAATCTATTCACTCAGTCTTTTTGTGACACATTCCCTGCAAAGTGTAGCAGTATTATGCTATGGTATATTTTCTGTTTTTTCAGTAATGCGTAACCATATCCCGTGAGCACCACATTTGGGAAGAGACGAGTACTACACTACATTTCTTGCTGTGCTTTCTTCTAAAACAACCTGGATCATCAACCCAGGCTGGGTTAAAGCCATATGCAATTTTTTGGCTTACATCTGGTAAGCATGCTTATTCATAAGAGCAGGGTTCAATACTGCTGAAAAATATTTCTGCTGAGGGATATCATCTTCACTAAAAGAAACTGTTTTTTGGATTGGTTTACATTTCCTATCTTCATATGGACTCTATGAGCGCGATTTTTTTCTTTATATTATATTTGTGTTTATCCCATTATTATTGCAGCTATATTTAGAGTCCTTTTTTATATATGTGTGATTAGCGCAGTTTTTTACCCTTTATTTACATTGCAAGTTGCAGCCACATCATCTGCATTAGCCCATAACATTTCTTGGGACATAGTCTCAAATAAGTTATCATCGCTTGATAAGTCAGACACGGAATCTATTTCTGGGTCCCGCAACTCTTCTGCCGGTAAATATCTACAAACAGTCCCGCTTATTACAATTCCCCCAGAGTTCTCACCCGTATCTGCAGTGGATTCCATGGGAGCGATCACTTTCCCACTATCCA
>CM053027.1:560891952-560945345 GCA_028564925.1 Lithobates sylvaticus | reverse complement strand
AATAGTTGTCCACTATTGCCATTCGTTGGGAAAACCGGTGTGCTGCTGCTTCTCCTCCCCCAGCTTCCCAGCGCTTATGCAGATGAGAACATGAGAAAAGAGGGAAAAAAGGTGTTTTTAATGTTTTTTTATAGATTTATACACCAATGTTTTACCTTTCATTTCCATTTTATACTGAATAAATTATTTTACAAGCTAAGGGTTTGCATATACTTTAACCTCCCTGGCGGTTTTCCCGAGTGTGGCTCGGGGGTTAAATTTCAGTACCATTAGCGGTAATTCCGAGTCACACTCAGGATTGCATTGCAGGATCCTGGTGCAGGTTACTTACCTTAATATAGGGAAAAAACACATATGTGAGAGATGTATGGGCTGCACACCCCGAAACAATATAGTAACAAAAAGGACAGTTAGAGCCATAGAGCCAACTATCCCCCTGCAGATGACCGTTCAAAGGTCGAAACGATTCGGGGATTTCATACCTTCTATACTTCCGATATGTAACCATGTGTATATTTTCGTGTAATTCTGCCTATATTCTATATTGTGGAACATGTATCGTACCAGTTGGCCAGTTTTTATATGTTTAAATTTAATTATATTATTGAATAATTTTTTTAAATAAATGCATTTATTGGTTATCCACAATATACAATTTTTGACCATAAGATACTGCTGTCCAAGGCCCCATCGGGGAAACTGTCCTTTTTGAGGTTACTTACCTTGTCCCCAGGATCCTGCAATGTCCCCCTGCTGTGTCTGTGGGCTCTGTCCTCCGCCTGATGCCTCTGTGTGCCAGGCTCTGTTCCCTGCGAGCGCCGCGACGCACGGGGCGGAGCCCGGCGGCAAATTCAAAAAATAGAAAATTCATAACACATACAGTGAACTGTAATATTACAGATTACATTAATTGTCCCCAGTGCTTTGTCCAGTGCCCTGAATGCAGTTTTATATTATATATACTGTTATTTCTGCCTGGAAACTTGAGATTGTCCATAGCAACCAAAAAGTGTCCCTTTACGTTAAAAGTGGTTTTAGACCAGCTCAACCACTTCTGGTGCCCGCATGTGTTCGTCACTATCACATGACTTCATCAGGGGATAACTAGAGGCATTGGGATACCCTGATGAAGTCATGTGACAGTGATGAACACGTGCAGGAACACGAGGCACCGGAAGTGATGTGGGCGAGCTTGCATCTTGTTTGTTATATGCCTGTTTGATACTTCTTATTGTGAGTACCTTGATTTTACTTTTACTGTTTTGTCAATTAACATTTGGAAATACTACACTATTGTGCATCCCTCTTTACATCCCCCATGCCCCATTGCGAGGTTCATTGAATGCGGACACACCAGGGACAATAGGGGGACTCTGATTCCAGACTAGAGACACACACCAGTGGAGCCGGATACGCCATACTGGGAGGCTGCCAAGAAACACATTGAGATATACCCACATGCTGTTACTTTACAGTGATAAGGTAAGGGTACATCTACACATTACTCTGCACAGGAACCAGGAAGCCACCTATCATCAGCACTTTATGCTAAAGGATTGTCACCAGCACTTTGTCATTTTATGCTGACACTGCTAATATATAGCCACTTACTTACCTTGCACCTTATATGCAGTGGCGGACTAAGGGGGGTGCGGGGGGGCGGGCCGCACCGGGTGCCACACACTGGGGGGTGTCAGGCCGGCTCCCCCCTCCGCGATGGAAGCGGGGAGTCGGGGACAGCGCGCCGAGCGCTAATTTATATCTTGCGCAGCGGCGCGGTGAGTGACAGCCAGCGTCAGGCAGGGTGAGAGGAGGGAGAGGGGGAGGGTGTTTGCCGCTCTCCGTGGCTCTCCGTGGCTCTGATCTGTCTCGGCTGTGTCACACAGCCGAGCAGAGTGAAGCCGCCGGCTCCGCCTCCCCCTCCTTGTAGTCTGCTGTGTGTCCCGCGCTGACAATCCTCCTGACCTGAGGTACATTAAGGGCCGTGGGGGGGGGGGGGGGGGTCTGTACTGTAGTAGGGGGGGGGTCTGTACTGTAGGGGGGGGTCTGTACTGTAGGGGGGGTCTGTACTGTAGGGGGGTCTCCACTGTAGGGGGATCTGTACTGAAGGGGGGGTCTGCACTGTAGGGGGGTCTGTATTGCAGGGGGGGGTCTGTATTGTAGGCAGGTCTGTGTAACATGCAGGGGGTCCAGAGCTGTTAGGGGGGGGGTGCTGTTTAATGTAAAGGGGTCCAGGGTGCTGTGTAATGTAAAGGGGTCCAGAGTGCTGTGTAATATAAAGGGGTCCAGAGGCGCAGGGTGCTGTGTAATGTAAAGGGGTCCAGAGTGCTGTGTAATGTAAAGGGGTCCAAAGTTCTGTGTAATGTAAAGGGGTCCAGAGTGCTGTGTAATATAAAGGGGTCCAGAGGCGCAAGGTGCTGTGTAATGTAAATGGGTCCAGGGTGCTGTGTAATGTAAAGGGGTCCAGAGTGCTGTGTAATGTAAAGGGGTCCAGAGTGCTGTGTAATGTAAAGGGGTCCAGAGTGCTGTGTAATGTAAAGGGGTCCAGAGTGCTGTGTAATATAAAGGGGTCCAGAGGCGCAGGGTGCTGTGTAATGTAAAGGGGTCCAGAGGCACAGGATGCTGTGTAATGTAAAGGGGTCCAGAGGTGCAGGGTGCTGTGTAATGTAAAGGGGTCCATAGTGCTGTTTAATGTAAAGGGGTCTAGAGGTGCAGGGTGCTGTGTAATGTAAAAGGGTCCAGAGTGCTGTGTAATGTAAAGGGGTCCAGAGGTGCAGGGTGCTGTGTAATGTAAAGGGGTCCAGAGTGCTGTGTAATGTAAAGGGGTCTAGAGGTGCAGGGTGCTGTGTAATGTAAAGGGGTAAAGGGGTCCAGAGTGCTGTGTTATGTAAAGGGGTCCAGAGGTGCAGGGTGCTGTGTAATGTAAAGGGATCCAGGGTGCTGTGTATTGTAAAGTGGTCCAGAGTGCTGTGTAATGTAAAGGGGTCTAGAGGTGCAGGGTGCTGTGTAATGTAAAGGGGTCCAGAGGTGCAGGGTGCTGTGTATTGTAAAGGGGTCCAGAGTGCTGTGTAATGTAAAGGGGTCCAGAGTGCTGTGTAATGTAAAGGGGTCTAGAGGTGCAGGGTGCTGTGTAATGTAAAGGGGTCCAGAGTGCTGTGTAATGTAAAGGGGTCCAGAGGTGCAGGGTGCTGTGTAATGTAAAGGGGTCCAGGGTGCTGTGTATTGTAAAGGGGTCCAGAGTGCTGTGTAATGTAAAGGGGTCCAGAGTGCTGTGTAATGTAAAGGGGTCTAGAGGTGCAGGGTGCTGTGTAATGTAAAGGGGTCCAGAGTGCTGTGTAATGTAAAGGGGTCCAGAGGTGCAGGGTGCTGTGTAATGTAAAGGGGTCTAGAGGTGCAGGGTGCTGTGTAATGTAAAGGGGTCCAAAGGTGCAGGGTGCTGTGTATTGTAAAGGGGTGCAGGGTGCTGTGTAATGTACACAGTAGTGACAAAGAGATATTTAAGGATGCAGAGGTATGCAGGGAGCACAGTGGGGTGTTTTTACGTTTTAAGGTGGGGGGGGGGGGGTGCCAGATATAGGATCCGCCCCGGGTGCCAAATGCACTAGGTACGCCCCTGCTTATATGGACATTACTTATCTTTTTTGCTTTCACCTATAAGAACATTTTCAGCATATACCTATATGGAGGAAACTATTTTTTATGCTTTTATATGCCGTTTAGGATTTTACCTATTCCTTCAGGATTTATTGCAATAGTAGTGCACCTTCTTTTTTGAGCACCGTTTTTTCACTTCATGTGCACACCATATGGATTTATTTCCTATCACTGTTCTATGAAGAATCTTTCGAGTGTTTGATATATTTTTATTGTCTTATTGATACACTTTTATTGTTTTATCCGAAGAAGTCGCAGGGCATGCCTAGGACTGGATATATATTGACCTTTCAACCATACAGTATCTTTCATTGAGCACCTTTGCATTTTATTACGCACAGTATTTAGGTTCATAGCGCAGCACTACCTTCACGTTATATATTTTCTGGGATCTGATATTTCAGATGTTGCAGCATATTGTTAAAAAACGCACACATTTAGTAGCGTGGGAATATCATTGTATTATATACTTGGGAAGATTGCATATATTTATACTTAAGACTGAATCGTGTATTATATATATATATATATTTTTTCACATGAGGACACTCAGTTTTGGTTAATTTTTTGAGGATTAATTTATACATATGAAATATTTTTTTAAAGGAGTATATATATATATATTTTCATATATTCACAGTTTTTATTTTGAATAATCATGTATTTGTGTAATTTTGCACATTTATGGTAGACTGTGTCACACACTTGGTGATATATTAGCACATTGCACTTTACAGTTTATTTTCTACCATATGCATTTTTAGTGGTTTAATACACTATACTATTGTGGATTAATTTAACACTTGCACTCACTGATGCGAAGTGTGATACACTTCTGAAGGTCAATCTTCAGTTGAGGGGCAGCGCCACCTTCCTCTTTCCCATACCTCTGTATTTTAGTCGCTCCAATATTTGGAGTTTTCCAGAGGAGGCAGCAGCCCAACATAATCCTAAGCACAGAATCGTATTAACTATATGCTGGAACAGAAAATGGCCTTCCCCAAACCATTTCTACAAGGTCGTCTTTGAATGTTGTAACATTAACGGTACCCTTTATTGATAACACCTGATCCCAATAATTTGGAGGGGTGTTCACATATTTTTGACCATATAGTGTACGACAACCAAAATGGAACTGCTCATTTGCCTATTTTACACAGGTGACTTAATAGAAATGATAAGACTTGTTAATAACACAAGTAATCTAACCTTAAGTTGTAATTAGTCTGGGAACTGTTCCCATTATTAATATATTTGCCATCATTATATAAATGAACTTTCCTTAGAATGGTAGGTCTCATCTATAAACGTGCATGAAGGATGAAAAGTCCTTTTTTTCCCCAAAAATTTGTAGTCAGACATTACATTTTCTTCTCCTATAAAGAACTAAAAAGGAAAAACAAAGTTTAATTCATTGTTAGTAACAAGAAGAATTCTTTCATTAGACACGCTCACAAGTGACTCTATGTTGCCCTCAGGAACCAATTAGAATCAAACTTTCAGATACCATCTGACAAATAGACTAAAAGCCTTATTAGTTAAAACATGCATATTCTGCCAATAATGCCACACAATAACCTAAAAACACTTATGCCGCATACACACAACCGGACTCTCCGTCAGACTAGGTCCGACGGTCTTCGGCGGAGTTTCTGACAGACTTTCCGAACGAACGGACTTGGTTCAATTTTAACGTGATGACGTAAACAAGACTAAAAAAGGAAGTTCAATAGCCAGTAGCCAATAGCTTCCCTATTAGCGTCCGTCGGTCCAGCATACAGACGAATGGTTTTCCCGATTTGAGTCCGTCGGAATTGAGTCCATCGGATAGATTTGAAACATGTTCTATTTCTAGGTCCGCCGGATTTTTTCCCGAAAAACAAGCAGATTAGCCTCCACATGATCTGATTGTCCAATGGACTAATCCCGTCGGACCTAGTCTGCCGGTAAGTCTGGTCGTGTGTACGCAGCATTACCTGTAGTTCACTCCCCACCCACTAGTTCACTCCCCACCCACATATGAATATGTGTTTATAAATGTATGTATTTAACCCCTTCAAGCCAACCTTACACAAATATGCAGCCCCACTGGACTGGGCTTTTTTCTGTGCATATTTGCGTTTTTCCATTTGTGCTCCACATGGCACACTCCCAGCACAGAGACCGAGGTCTCAGCGGGAGCCCCCGGTCCCGTACTAACCATCCCGACAAACAATTTGCAGGTTTGCTTATACTACCACATGCACCTTTCTGCTGCCATTCTCCCTGGCCACCTATAACCACATCAATTAATCCACTAATGGTGGTGTCCCCATCAAC
The DNA here is from genome assembly GCA_028564925.1 of Lithobates sylvaticus. Taxonomy (NCBI): domain Eukaryota; kingdom Metazoa; phylum Chordata; class Amphibia; order Anura; family Ranidae; genus Lithobates; species Lithobates sylvaticus. The sequence goes on along the minus strand of CM053027.1, from coordinate 560,939,372 downwards.
CGATCCATTAATGGCTGTGTAGTGAGTCACATCACCCCCAGCCAAAGTGCTCTTTTTCCACCTGTGTCCACTTCTTTCAGAACACTAAAAATTTCCGAATGAACCCTCTGCACACTGCTATACCCCCTTGCTAGCAAACTTTGCACAAAAAACAAAACTGGGATTTCCAGTTCACAAGATAAGGTCCGAGGAGTCTTTGGTCTGGCTGTTCGGATGGCTGAAGGTTATGCCACCCCAATGGATAGGAAGACTTGCATATTCAGTCAGCATAGTGTCTATCATGACTGGGGCTGCATGCTTTGCTCTTACCGGTGGTCCATACATTGAATACAACATTGGAAGGTTCTGCTCTTAGTGACAACTCACATGTCCTATGACTTCTTTTCCATCAGACGTGGTCCTTCTGAGGACAGAAAAGCAGGAAGTAGTGGCATTTTTATTCCCTGGATGCGTCCTGGAGTCCTGAGGATTGTGGGATCCCACTGGATTGTTGGCTAGGGAATTAAAGGGGTCATCACTTACTACTGGAAATGTTGGGTTAAATTAGACTCCACTGAACTACAAAGTTGTGATACCTACAAGCTTGAATTCAAACTGCTAAGTCTATATGCAGAAGAAAGGGAAAGAGTTGCCCTGACAGCATGTTTTTAACAGAAAGTAAAAACTGAGCTTCAGGCATGTATAACAATCACAAATTAAGACACTTTTAATACAATTATTATTTTTTTTTAATTTAAGCAGTTTTAGTACCTGATTTTGACTGGGTATCAGACTCTTGGAGTCTTATGTACAGCAGAGCTCAGAGATGAAGGGAAGCAGCATGGGGAGCCAATCAGATTTTTTGCAATAGAAGGAGCATGTTGATAGTAGGAAAGAGAAGAATAACAGGGAGATGAGCCTATCAGCTTGCTGCTTCTCCTTGCATTGTACATTCAAAGAGTGGGAAGGGGACATGTTAATGAATGCAAAGCTGCAGCAGAGAAAGATTAGGTCCTCTTCCCCAATAGACAACAGTGTGCTGTCTGGCAGAGTTGTGTAAATCTTACAAATGAATGGACAGAAAAACAAATCCTTTAAGAGGTAAAACAGCCCTTATATACACTATATTGTCAAAAGTATTGGGACGCCTTTACACGCACATGCACTTTAATGGCATCCCAGTCTTAGTCCGTAGGGTTCAATATTGAGTTGGCCCACCCTTTGCAGCTATAACAGCTTCAACTCTTCTGGGAAGGCTGTCCACAAGGTTTAGGAGTGTGTCTATGGGAATGTTTGACCATTCGTACAGATGCACATTTGTGAGGTCAGGCACTGATGTTGAATGAGACGGCCTGGCTCACAGTCTTTGCTCTAATTCATCCCAAAGGTGTTTTATTTGGTTGAGGCCAGGACCCTGTGCAGGCCATTCAAGTTCCTCCACCCCAAACTCGCTCATCCATGTCTTTATGGACCTTGCATTGTGCACTGGTGCGCAGTCATGTTGGAACAGGAACGGTTATTATTATAGTTGAGATTGCAACCATATTTCTATCCAAAACCAAGTGCAATGCATGCAGTTGTGGCATGGTAATGTGGAGTTCAAGGGCTTAAAGCAGGCGGTGAAGAGGCAACGGAAAGCCTCCTCACTACCTGCCAAATTCTCTCTGAAGAGAGATTAAAACATGAATCGCTCTTCAAAGAGCACAGCACATGTTAACAAGGCCTTCAACATCACTGAATCAGCTGTACACATTAGAAGACTCCACTTTATTTCAGGTTGCTGCAGCAGCTCTAAAATTTGGGATTTCTCATCTCTTTCTGTAATGGAGACAGTGGTGATCAAGACAAACAGAGAGGGCTCTTTCACACCGGCATCAGGGGGTGTTAAATACAGGTAGCTGAGTAGTGGTTTTACCATTCCCCAATCACCCACCCATCTCAATTGGCCAGCGGAGGATGACATAACTCTTACGTATGTGCAGGAATGTAGTTATCCCAGCGCACAAAGTAAAATGAGCTGTGCATTAGCAGCTCTATGTACATTCTACAGAAGGCTTTGAGCAGGCAGGTAGGTTTATTTTATTGCAGAATACACATTGCATGTCTTTTCTGCAATAAAGAGCCTGCCTGTTCACTGCATTTTTATTTCTTTTTTAATGTAGACTTTAGTTCCACTCTAATGCAACTTTACCTCTGCAGGAATACTTGCTCGGAGCACAGAGGAGGAAGTCACGGGGGAATAAAAAGGACGGCAGCTTTACAGGCCATCTGTAAACAACAAATTTCTGTAAAAAGTATGTGCCTTGTACGTAATTGATTACATTTATTTTCATGGATTCATTTACCTAAGAGTTCACATATTGCAGAGCGGTTGCCTGGGCACATTTATTTTGTTTTAAAGTGTAATGCCGCGTACACACGAGCGGAATTTCCGACAGAAAAAGTCAGACGGAGCTTTTCATCATATATTCTGACCGTGTGTATGCCCCATCAGACTTTTTACGTCGAAAATTCTGACGGACCTAGAAAGGGAACATGTTCTATATTTTTTCCGACGGAACCAATTCCTATCGGGAAAACCGCTCGTCTGTATGCTGTTCCGACGTACCAAAAAAACGACGCATGCTCTGAAGCAAGTACGACACGGAAGCTATTGGCTACTGACAATTGAACTTGCGTTTTCTAGCCCCGTCGTACTTGTTGTACGTCACAGTGTTCTTGACGGTCGGACTTTGGTGTGACCGTGTGTATGCAAGACAGCTTGAGCGGAATTTCGTCGGAACTCCGTCGGAAAAATCTTCAGAGTTGTGTGTACAGGGCATAAGTGTTGCCATATAATAAGAATGACCCCCATTTAATTTAGTCTTTTACACATTCAAATTATTTTACCTTATTTTAACCACTTAAAGACCAAGCCTCTTTCTTAGATGTGTTGTTTACAAGTTAAAAACTGTTTTTTTGCTAGAAAATTACTTAGAACCTCCAAACATTATGTATTTTTTTTTTCTAACAACCTAGAGAATAAAATGGCGGTCGTTGAAATACTTTCTGTCACACCGTATTTGCGCAGCAGTCTTACAAGTGCACTTTTTTTGGAAAAAATACACTCTTTTGAATCAAAAAATAAGACAACAGTAAAGTTAGCCCAATTGTTTTTTTATATTGTGAAAGATAATGTTACGATGATTAAACCGATACCCAACATGTCACACTTCAAAATTGTACCCGCTCGTGGAAGGGCGACAAACTTTTACCCTTAAAAATATCCATAGGCGACGTTTAAAAAACTCTACAGGTTGCATGTTTTGAGTTACAGAGGAGCTCTAGGGCTAGAAATATTGCTCTTACTCTACCAATTGTGGCGATACCTCACATGTGTGGTTTGAACACCGTTTTCATATGCGTGCGCTACTCACGTTTGCGTTCACTTTTGCACGTGAGCTTGGCGGGAGGGGGCACATTAAAAAAAAAAAAAAAAAAAAATTCTTATTTATTTTACCTCTTTTTATTTTTACACTGTTCTTTTTTAAAAAAAAAAACGTGTCACTTTTATTCCTATTACAAGGAATGTAAACATCCCTTGTAATAGAAAAAAGCAGGGCAGGACCTCTTAAATATGAGATTTGGGGACAAAAAGACCTAAAATCTCATATTTACAATAAAATGCAATAAAAAAATAAAATAAAAAATGTTGTCATTTTAAAAAAAAAAAACAAAAAAAAACTTCCCTTTTAGGGCTATGGGCGGAAGTGACGTTTTGGAGTCGTTTCCACCCTGCAATGATATGGAGACGGGTGGGGGCCATCTTCCCCTCATGTCAGACTAGGGAAAGGGTCTGATTACCTCCGCCGCTGCCGACTGTCCCGGTAAGCGGCGGAGGGCATCGGAGCACGGCGGGAGAGGGGGCCCCTCTCCGGCCGCCGATAAAATTTATCTCACAGCGAATCCGCCGCAGAGGCCACTTTTATCTTAAAGCTGACCGCCCGCTGAAGAAGAGGATACCGGGGTTATGGCAGCTAGCGATGGTGGGCGGTTTGGAAGTGGTCCCCTGTGTGTCAATATTAAGATTGGGAGTGGAAGGGACACTGCAAGCAACTATACTTTACTTTACTGCACAGCACTGTAAAAGCTTGTGCACTGATCGCATCGGGCTGGTGGAAGCTGGATGGAAGCAATGCCGATATGCAGATCCTGGTGCATAGCACTGTTTGCTTTTTTCATTTTTTTGTCCCCGCCCAGGCAGAACGCATGCATCAGAGGCTCTCACAGCCCTCTACTGGAAAGTTGGTGCACTGTTTTGAGGGGTAGCCGTGGATTGCTTGATAGGGGGTATTGGAGGTGTTAGGAAGGTGGCTATGCTTTCCGGAGCCCCGGTTGAAGCACTCAAAGAGGTGGAGCTCTCCATATACCAATCATCCTCCCCACTTGAGCCACCCTCCTCTGGTGAGGACCACACAAACAGATGTTCTAGTGACCCATACCGATCCAGCACTTCAGGTGAACCCCAGTCTATGGCCCGGCCCCTTCTTCCCCTTTTCAGCTCACCTGAGGGATCCCCCCCTGTTACGGGTGGCTCCTTCTGAACAAGTTCCACAGGGGACTTACTTCTGACCGGCTCTACCGGGAGATTCCTTAGGGACTTCCTCTCAACCTCCGGTACATGAGCCAGGCCACATGCCTCCCATTCTGATCCTACCTGGACCTCTGGTACTTGAAAGTCGGTCTGGATCTCCTCTGCAAGTGTCTCAGGTGGTGTGGAGCCCTCTCCGGCATTCCGGGTCATCCGAGCTTGAGGCAAGCAGAATCCGTTGATGCTGCTGGAATAGAAGTATCTCACCTCCTGCTGTTCAGGTCCCAGTCACGTCAGCTGTGCACTGCAATTGCCACACCGGGCCCAGGCGTTCACCCCCAAAGTAGGCCTCCGACAACCGGGACAGATCAGGCAAAGTCTCTCAACTCCGTCCACTACTCCGAGCGCCAGCCCACCGGTAAGTTCCAGCAGGATACCGGTGTCTACGAGGATCAGGTCCTGCATTTCAGTGTTTCGCTGGATGGCAGGTGTGCTCTGACCACTCTGCACCATCTTCCTCCGCTGTCTGAGCAGCACGTGGCACGCATGCCGCTGGATGATGCCTTTCCTCCTGGGCGGGGTCCCGCCCCCGCCCCTTGTCTTGTTGGCCCGGCGTGCAAGGAACTGTAACAGTACATTTCAGCAGTGCGCGCCAGCGACCCCTGGTGGCAGGCACTGTGGAATTACACGTTAAGCAGTAGTCACTGAAAACACAATTGAAGATGTCACTTTACAATGCCTTACTGTAAGAAACCAACATCTCCCTGGTTTCTGGCCACAAACTCTCTTGGCGTCCATGTTTTTTCCATGAGCTACAGCGACATTTGCAACTCCCATCGCATTTCCATCTGTTTGCAGGACAGTTTTCTTTTCTCTCTTGTGGTTGCTAGGAGTAACGGGTCAGCAGTACCATAAAACATCTTGGTGGGACCTCCATGTAGCGCACTACTCCCTTGGGAGCTGCTAGGTAGTTCATTAAAGTACTGCTGGTTTAACCCCCGCTCTTCCACCCCACTTGTGTAACAACAGACACAGTTCAACAGTTGAATAGGGAACATTTATTTCCTCTTGCTGCAGTGTGTTCTATGTCGGTAATGCAAGAAAATATGAGCTGCCTCTTCTTCTTGTTCCATATGAGTAGCTAGAACCCTTTCCCTTTGCGAACTGGCCAATGTCCCTCTGAAAGGCATTTTGGTAAATTTGCAATGCTGGAAGTCCCAGGCCTCACCTGCCTTTCTCGCCTCCTGCGATTCCTCCCCAGGGCAGTTCAGGAAAGTCCAGGCCCCCGGTCTACTCTGTCCGCTTGGCAGCTACTTCCCGCTTCTTGAGCAATGGTTCATCCCAGCCAGGATGCCTGTTTCCTTCCCCCAGGTTTTTTGTGCAGCGTAACCATCCAGCACTGAGGTCTCTGAACCCTCAGGCCTTCCGGTTGGTTTTCTTTTGCTTTCCAGCGCTGGGGTCTCTGACCCCTCAGGCCTTCCAGCCTGCTCCTGAAGGTCACATCGTGCAGCCTTTCTGGATCTAATCTATTCCCATCTCCCCCAGGAAGCATGTGACCTCAATATATATGTAGATCCCGCCCCTGCCCAAACAAATTAATGATTGGACCAGGGCCATATATACTGCCTGTCCTTCAATCCCTGACCCGCCTCCTTTCCAGAACATTACCCTGGAGAGCAAGGGACTGTCTCTCAACTCAACTGTCATTGGTTGACAGCTGATCACGTGGTAAGGGTTGGGATGGACCCCTTACTCCGATCTGTGATCAGGGGAGTCTCATAGACTCGCTGATCACAGAGCATGCTGCACGTGCCCTGCAGAGACGCCCTCCCGGCAAATGAAGTCCGCGCTGTAGCCGCCTTTTGGCTATATCGCGGACGGCAAGTGGATAAGGATAATTTAGCATCACTTTAAGTAATCGTATTTAGGGGCTGTATTTATTTATTTATTGTATTGTTTATTTTTATTTATTGATAAAGATAAATGAACACTTTGCATGAACTATAATTACACTTTAACACACTATGTTATAACATTACTGTACAGTGGAACCTTGGATTACGAGCATAATCCATTGCAGGAGAATGCTTGTAATCCAAAGCACTCGCATATCAAAGCGAGATTCCACATAGAAGTCAATGGAAACGTAGATAATTTGTTCCGCATTGACTTCTACTGCATGCAATACAGTATGTGGCCAGAGGTGGAAGGGGGGGCACCGGAGAGCCTCGCAATTGGTTTCACTAGATTTTAGTTAGGGGTATCGGAGTAAAGGGGGCTGAATACAAATGCACCCCACAATTTTCAGATCTTTATTTGTAAAAAAATTTGAAAACCAATACTCGGGGATAGCTTGGCTGAACTCGAAAACGCTCGGAAACACTCGGGAATGGAGTATTTCCGAGTGTTTCCGAGTATTTCCGAGTGATTCCGAGTATTTCTGAACGTCTCCGAACGGCTCCCAACCGTTCCAAGTGTCACCGGCGCCCCCGCACCTCTGCCCAAATGCGGTACTGAACACCACATTAGCTTGAATTCTGCTAATTTTGCGAGACAACACTTGCAATCCGAGTCACGTTTTTTTTTTTTTAAAAGTTGCTCGTCTTTCAAAACGCTTGGTAACCACGTTACTCGTTAACCAAGGTTCCACTGTATATATCAGAGAGAAAGAGAACGCCTGGGGTGGGATTTTATAGGCTGTACCAAGAGACAATGCAAATTAAGAATAATCATTTTAATTCATTTGTAGGAAAATACATGAAATATTGAACAAGGTCATGAAAATAGAATCAAGATATGCAAATTGACGATACACAAATCCTATATATAAGGGTATAGGACAGGGATATGCAATTAGCGGACCTCCAGCTGTTGCAGAACTACAACTCCCATGAGGCATAGCAAGACTGACAGCCACAAGCATGACACCCAAAGGCACGATGGGACTTGTAGTTTTGCAACAGCTGGAGGTCCGCTAATTGCATATTTCTGGTATAGGATTTGTGTATCATCAATTTGCATCTTGATTCTTCCATTTTTATGACCTTTTTCAATATTTCATGTATTTTTCTACAAATTAATTAACATTATTCTTAATTATTATTGTCTCTTAAAATCCTGCCCCCAGGGGTTCTCTTTCTCTCTATTCTTCATGGGATGTGGCACACTTTTGCAATCTTACAGATCAGAAATTCTTTCTCATTACTGTATATATCATGCCATTGGTCTCACAGCTAAAACACGCCATATAGTTTTACGTGAGAATGGTAACAGTGGAGCTTTGCACCGTTACGTTTTTTCAGCCAACAGGCTAAACATTGGCAGCCTATCCGGTACCTTAGCTGATTTTTTTTTTCTTTATGGAATACACCTAACATTTGCAGCTTTGCTCTGGGTTTCAGATCCATTTACCTTAAATGCTTAGATTTTAACTTAAGCTTAAGCGACCGTGTAACCTTCTCGTCCCATAGCCCAGGCTTTTCGAAAAAACATATAAGAAATAGCTTGATGTGGAGACACGTTGCACTCTGTAAAGAGGGCAGTTTTATCTCTCCTAAGCCCTGCCCTTGCAGACACGACGTGTGCACACCACAAATCCTTCACAGCTTGAGGCTCTCCAGAGAATTTTCCCCTTCTGCACTGAGTCAATCAGCTTTTCCTTGCTTCAGAGCCTTGCATAGTAATGGGCAAAACAGCACCCAGTTCATGACAGGCATCAACGGATCCTGTGGGCAGAGTGAAAATGAAATTTAAAAAAATACAGTCATACATATTCATATAGTCATCTCTATTTTTATTTATTTTTTCCTTTTTTGGGGAAGAAATCAGATACTCATATTCTGAAATAATGTATGGCAGAGGCTGGGGTCACCTTGCAGACCCCGGTTACAATAATAGGCAAATAGATAAGTTAAATGATTTTTATCTATTGCTGGCTCTATACACAGTTCAAACCTGGGGTGCTGAGTTTGAAGTGTCACGACAAATATTTTCAAACTGTTCAAATGAAACATTAGGTGCACTTCTGCCAAGTTCAGTTCCAGCTAAATCTCAATTTTATGAATTTTCATCCTCTAACGTGTTTGCTCTGCATTCCCTGTTATCTCAGTTATATTTAATTATCTTTCTGTCACCCAATCATGATCCTTAAAGGGTAATTCCACTTTAGTGGAAAAAAAATAGAGTAAAAAAAATTAAAGTACCGTATATACTCGAGTATGAGCCGACCCGAATATAAGCCGAGGCACCTAATTTTACCACAAAAAAATAGGAAAACTTATTGACTAGAGTATAAGCCTAGGGTGAGAAATGCGCAGCTACTGTAAGTGGAAAAGAGTTTCAACAATGCCCATTTGCAGCCTCACTGTGCCCATTTGCATGCCTCACTGTGCCCATTTGCAGCCATAGGTCCCCCCGAACTTCAAACTTGGTAGTTAAGGGTTCCTAAATGCCCCCTAGCTGCAAAATTTGGGGTCTCTGGACCCAAAGCGTCCTGAAATGACATTGCTGCAGATGGACACAGTTGACCGACTTTGGGGCCCTGTATCTCGGGGCCACTTGGAGCTAGGAACCCCAGTTTTGGATATAGTGTTGGTTCCACTGGGTCTGCACACCAAATTTGGGGTTCCTAGCACCAAGTGGCCCCGACATACGGGGCCCCAAAGTCGGGTCAGAAAAGGTCACTCTGCTGCAGAAAAGTGCTTGACTCGAGTATAAGCCAAGGGGGGCACTTTCTGCACAAAAAAATGTGCTGAAAAACTCGGCTTATACTCGAGTATATACGATATACACAATTACTACGCAAGCCATGTTGTAATTTAAACGCTTCAGCCCCAGAAGATTTTACCCCCTTCCTGACCAGAGCACTTTTTGCGATTCGGCACTGCGTCGCTTTAACTGACAATTGCGCGGTCGTGCAACGTTACACCCAAAAAAAATTGACGTCCTTTTTTTTCCACAAATAGAGCTTTCTTTTGGTGGTATTTGATCACCTCTGCAGTTTTTTATTTTTTGCGCTATAAACAAAAAAGAGCGACAATTTTGAAAAAAAAAAGCAATATTTATTACTTTTTGCTATAATAAATATCCCCCAAAAATATATAAAAAAAAAACGATTTTTTTCCCTCAGTTTAGGCCAATACGTATTCTTCTACATATTTTTGGTAAAAAAAATTGCAATAAGCGTATATTGATTGGTTTGCGCAAAAGTTACAGCGCCTACAAAATAGGGGATAGTTTTATGGCATTTTTATTATTATTATTTTTTTATTATTAGTAATGGCGGCGATCTGCGATTTTTATCGTGACTGCGACATTATGGCGGACACATCGGACACTTTTGACACTATTTTGGGACCATTGTCATTTATACAGCGATCAGTGCTACAAAAATGCACTGATTACTGTGTAAATGACACTGGCAGGGAAGGGGTTAAACACTAGGGGGCGATCAAGGGGTTAAGTGTGTCCTAGGGAGTGATTCTAACTGTGGGGGGATGGGCTACCTAGGACATGACAGCGATCACTGGGAGCAGTGATCTCTCTCATGTCACAAGGCAGAACGGGAAAATGCCTTGTTCACATCTCACCATTCTGCGGCTCAGTGAAACACGATCACCGGGACACAGGCGGAAATCGAGTCCGCAGGTCCCATGGGCACGTCATGCTGTACGTGCACACCCTCTAGCCCTCCAATTAAAGGGGACATATAGGTACACCCATTTGTCGACCGCTGCCATTGTGCCGACGTATATCGGCGTGCAGCAGTCGGCAAGTGGCTAATGTTATTAAAAATTTACTTTCCTTTTCAATATGCAGGGCTGTAATTTTCTGTAAGATTCAATGCAATATGGCTCCTGGAGACGTTCTGTACACCATAAGCCAGAAATATAATTTCCTGCTTGTGTGATTGGCTCACTGATTTCCAAGAAGGATGCTCTAAGATAGAAATCAAATTTTAGGCACTCCTTGCAATAGGAATTTCAATTTTGGTGAAATACCCCCCAAGAGTTAAAGTATTACTAAACCCACAACAGTAAAATCAGTCTGTATATACAATAAAGCATGCTTTTTTTACTCACTGTGGAACCTAAGGGGTGAATCCTCCTGTTTGATCCTGTCTTCTCTGATCCTCCTCTTCTTCCACTTTCCTCAATCCATTTCCGGATAATACAGAGGTTAGGGAACAAGCTACACATACTCAGTTTCGTGTGTATTGCTAGAGAGTTTTTTTTTTTCTTCGGAGAGTGCATAGGACTGGCACAAGGGGCCAATCTGTCCAGACAGAGGGTCAAGGGTCCTGCATCCCCATCACAATCATGGGAGAATGATAACACCTCCTATAAGCTTTAACCAGACACTTATATACTGGTGTCACAAAAGTTACATAGTTGATGAGGTTGAAAAAAAGACACAAGTCCATCTAGTCCAACCTGTGTGTGTGCTTATGTGTCAATAGTACATTGTATACCTCTGTATGTTGTAGTCATTAAGATACCCATATAATAGTTTTTTTTTATTAATCAATGCTGATACCACTGCTTGTGGAAGAGAATTGAGAATTCCACATCCTTACTGCTCTCACAGTAAAGATCCCTCTCCACAGTTTAAGGTTAAACTGCTTCTCTTCTCATTTTAGTGAATGGCCACGTGTCTTTTTAAATTCCCTTTCAATGAAAAGATTTTCCTTATGCTAGTGTCACCAGTACGGTATTTATACATTGATATCATATCCCCTCTCAAGCGTCTCTTCTCCAGAGAGAATAAGTTCAATGCTTGTAGTCTTTCCCCATAGCTGTGTAGCACCCTGATGATCAGCCAGGATGGCTATTAAATGTATCTGCCAAGTGATAGTTGCCTTGGCCAATAGATAGGAGGTCAATTGATTTCACCCTAATTCTGGAACTGCTGCACTTCTCTCTTCTGTCACTATATGGCCGGGTATCTGGTGGCATTAGCTAAGACAAGGGCATTGCAAGGACAGATTAGGAATGAATGGGGTGTCTCAGCCAATGGGTCCCTTGGCCTGCTGGGGGAGCCTATTTATTTGGGTGGAGTCAGGTGATCGGGGTTCTGTGCCACCTTTGATGGCTGTCTGGGTGGACGTGTGTTGTAATGCCCCGGGCTGCTAGGCCCTAAGCCTTGGGCCTATCCAGGGGACATCTGGCTTCTGGGCTGCCTGAGGGCCTATCCAGAAGCAAGAGATCAGCGTAGGGTTGGGACTGCGGCTTGCAGTCCAACCAGAAGTAACGGTTCCACCAGCCGGGGAACCAGTTGCGCACAGAGGTAGATTGAAAGCTGTCATCACTAAGGGACCATCCACCTTACTACCGGAGACCACCGTGCGTAAGCTGGGGCCAGTACCGCAGCAGACTTCTCACCAGCCGGGGACGGTGAAGAAGTGGGAAAACTTCAGCAAGTGCCAAGTCAGGGACCCAGCGGGACAGCAGAGGTGACACTTGTGGAGCGCCAAGCCAGGGACCTAACATGTCAGCAGGGGGGAAGCTTGAGGAGTATATGTGAGTGCCAAGCCAGGGACCCAGTGGTGAAGCAGGGGGTGATGCTTGAGGAGGATACTGAGTGCTAGATTGGAAGAGCTCAAGGGATCCAGTGGCAGTGGATCAGTAAGTCTAGTGAAAGACTGAGGGCTCAGTGGAAGTGAAGTTCTACAATAGGAGATTGTAGAAGAAGTGAAAGAGCTCATTGAAACCTTTGTTAGAAACTGTTACAAGACTGTTGCCATAGGAGACAGCGTTCCTACTCATGCAGATGTGGTGTCTGGCTAGATACCTTTCCCTGCATGGCTGTCTACCTATTGAAGTCTCAGAGTCTGCCAATTACCATTGCATCTACTTAAGGGTGTCCTGGCCCCAACCCTCTCTCCCACAGTCCTGTTTAAGCAACAATAAATCTCTTTGCATTCAAGAAGTGTCTGGCGCCCATCAATCTACCTTGCATTACACCCACCATGCCTTGTAACCTACTCTACACTAGACATGTGCACACTGAAATATTTTGTTTCCGAATTTCCTTTTCGTCCGAAAAATAAATTTATTTAGTTACTCACAAAATGTGTTTTTATTTATTTTGTTTCGTTAAAAAAAGAAATTGGTCCGAAAATCCCAAATAATTAAGGTCGAATCTGTCATTGAAGGCTTATGGTGTCTGTCGAATGTTCTAAGAAGATTCTACGGGGCAGCTAAACTGTACGACGCCGCAATCGTACATTTCCGGTCGAATGTTCCACCTACAAGCTATAGTAGAATTCTAATGTTGTATGACACTAGTAATAGTTATATTTATTACATAGAGAGACAATAGCAAAAAATGTCGAATGTGCCTAACCTAACTCTATTAGTCCAAGATTATTTGTCATAGAGAGAAAAGATTCGTCATGAAGATTCGACGAAGCAGTCGACGCAATCGTACATTTCCGGTCGAATATTTCTGCCTACAAGCTATAGTAGAATTCTAATGTTGTATGACACTAGTAATAATTATATTTATTAATTAATATTACTAGTCAACCAACATTAGAATTCTTCTATAGCCTATGGGCGGAGCATTTGACCATAAATGTCCGCTCGTGGTGACTGCTTCGTCGAATCTTCATGTTTAATCTTTTCTCTCAATGTCGAATAATCTTGGACTAATAGAGTTAGGTTAGGCACATTCGACCTTTTTTGCTATTGTCTCTATAATGTCGAATCTTTTCTCTCTATGTCAAATCTTTTCTCTCTATGTAGAATAATCTTGGACTAATAGAGTTAAGGTTAGGCACATTCGACCAACGGGTTTGATGGACACAGATCGCTACTGCCACTGTCATGTCGATTCTCCTATCTTTAGCGAACTGTTGTCACAATGAAAACGAAAATAAAGCATTTGTTTATGTCGGATCTTTTGGTTTTCAGATTCTGCACGTTCGTTATCGTTTGTTAAAACGATAACGAAAATACCCGAAATTCGGACGACAATGCATTCGGACGAAAACGAATGCACATGTCTACTCTACACAGAAGAATGTCAGCTGTCCCTAACCCTGGAGGTCACCATTAGGGCTCTTTCACACGGACGGACCGTATGTCCGTTTTTCATCCATTGGTTTTCGGATGAAAAACGGACATACATGTATCCCTATGGGATAGCGGGTATCAGCGGATGAGCATCCGCTGACATCCGCTCTCGTCCGTGCCCGCTATGCTCCGTTTCTGCAGACGGAGGAAAACCCAATTTTTTTCATCCGTCTGCAGAGCGGATCGGATGACGACGGACTCTACGGTCCGTCGTCACCCGATCTCCCATAAGGGACAGCGGCGCTCTGACAGGTCCGTCCCTGCACGGAGTGCAGAGACGGACCTGTCATCTTCCTGCTCAGTGGAGATCGCTCCGGCGATCCCCGCTGAGCAAGCGGCTATCCACGGGGTGGATCTGCACTGATCCGCCCCGTGTGAAAGAGCCCTTAGGCTTCTGGAGGCCCAGGACCTTGCTACAGCTGAGATCCTTCATTTTCTTAATAAGCTTTGTTGCCCTTCTCTGGACTCTCTCAAGTTCCAGTACATCCCTCCTTAGGACTGGTGCCCAAAACTGGACGGCATACTCCAGATGCAGCCAGACCAGAGTCTTGTAGAGCGGGAGAATTATCGTTTTATCTCTGAAGTGAATCCCCTTTTTAATGGATGCCAATATTCTGTTGGCTTTGCTTGCAGCAGCTTGGCATTGCATGCCATTGCTGAGCCTGTCATTTACTAGGACCCCCAGGTCCTTTTCCATCCTAGATTCCCCCAGAGGTTCCCCCACAGCGAGTAAATTGCATTCATATTTTTGGCACCCAAATGCATTACTTTACATTTTTCAACATTAAAGCTAATTTTCCATGTAGTTGCCCACCCCATTAATTTGTTTAGATCTTCTTGCAAGGTTTCCACATCCTGCGTAGAAGTTATTGCCCTGCTAAGCTTTGCATCATCCACAAACACTGAGATTGAGCTGTTTTTCCCCATCCTCCAGATTGTTTATGAATAAATTTAAATGGATTGGTCCCAGGACAGGACCCCACTTTCCACACCAGACCATTCCGAGTACTCCCCATCTATCACCACCCTTTGGACTCGCCCCTGTAGCCAGTTTTCAATCTATGGTCCATGCCGACAGACCTTAGTTTGTACAGTAAACGTTTGTGGGGAACTGTATCGAATGCCTTTGCAAACTCCAGATACACCACATCCACAGGGCTTCCTTTACCTAGATGGCAGCTCACTTCTTCATAGCAGGTTAACCACTTGCCAACCAGGCCATAGCACCCTACCAAAAAAAAAAAAATAACTCTCTAGCAGTACACACAAAACTAAGCATGTACAGATTGACTCAAAAGCTTCTGTTCTATCAGGAGATGGATTGGGGACAGTGGAAGAAAAGGAAAATCAGAGAAGATAGCCTTTCACAAAGACCAAATAATATACACTAATTTGGATAATTTTTTTACCAAAGAGATGTAGCAGTATAAATTCTGGCCAAAATGTATGCAGAAAAATTACTGATATTGCAAAATTGTATAACAGAAACAAAGAAAATGCATTTTTTTTACAAAATTTGCGGTAATTTTTCATTTTTAGCGCAAAAAATAAACCACTTGCCGACCAGCCGCCACAGTTTTTCTTTGGCAGAATGGCACGGCTGGACAAAACAACGTTATGTAACATCGCTTCGCCCTGTGGCCACTAGGGGCGCACGCTCCCCCAGAGCCGATGCGAGTCGATGACTGCCGGGCTCCCGCAATGACCGCCAGGCTCCCGCGATCGCTCGTGACACACAGAGAACCGGGATCTGTGGGTGTAAACACACAGTTCCCAGTTTTCTGAGCAGAGAAGAGACTGATTATCTGTTACAAAGTATGAACAGCGATCTGTCATCTCCCCTACACAGTCCCCTCCCCCTTCAGTTAGAACCCCTTGATCACCCCCTAGTGTTTAACCCCTTCCCTGCCAGTGTAATTTACACAGTAATCAGTGCATTTTTACAGCACCGATCGCTGTATAAATGACAATGGTCCCAAAAGAGTGTCAAAAGTGTCCGATGTGTCTGCCATAATGTCGCAGTCTTGATAAAAATTGCAGATGGCCACCATTACTAATATAAAAAAAATTATAATAAAAATGCCATAAAACTATCCCCTATTTTGTAGACGCTATAACTTTTGTGCAAACCAATCTGTAAATGCTTATTGCGATTGTTTTTTACCAAAAATATGTAGAAGAATATATATCGGCCTAAACTGAGGAAAAAATTTGTTTTTTTATATATTTTTTGGGGAAATTTATTTTAGCAAAAAGTAAAACATATTGCTTTTTTCAAAATTGTCGCTTTGTTTTTGTTTATAGCGCAAAAAAATAAAAACTGCAGAGGTGATCAAATACCACCAAAAGAAAGCTCTATTTGTGGGGGAAAAAGGACGTCAATTTTGTTTTGGTGTAACGTCAAAAAGGCCGCGCAATTGTCAGTTAAACGCAGTGCCGTATCGCAAAAAGTGCTCTGGTCAGGAAGGGGGTAAAATCTTCCGGGGCTGAAGCGGTTTAATACCACCAAAAGAAAGCTCTATTTGTGTGAAAAAAAGGACAAAAGTTTCATATAGGTACAGTGTTGCATGACTGAGTACTTGTCATTCAAAATGTGAGAGAACCGAAAGCTGAAAATTGGTCTGGTTAGGCCAGACATTCTCAACCAGGGTTCCTCCAGAGGTTGCTAGGGATTCCATGAGCTGTGGTTGCATGGCCTCCCATGTGATATTGTCTATATAGTTTCAGGGCCACCAGCATGATACCAATTAACTTTTTTAGCTATCTGCAAGGGTGGTATTCTGACAACCATTATAATGGTTTTATTCTTACTACTGATGACCAATGTATAAGGCCTGCTTTACACTATTGCAATTGACTTGAGTCGCACATAATCACAAGACAAGTGAAATCACATTGTTTTCAATGGTGTCCACCCACATCAATGCGACTCAGTATGGAGAGATTTTGAAAAGGTTTGTGTACTACCTTGTTTCCCCGAAAATAAGACCTAGTGTGATTGTCGGTGATGGCTGCAATATAAGCCCTACCCCCCCAAATAAGCCCTACCCTGTTTCCCCGAAAATAAGCCCTACCCTGAAAATAAGACCTACAAGGACTTTAACTAAAGCTTATATTGCAGCCATCACCGACAATCACGCTATGTCTTATTTTCAGGGAAACAGGGTATTTTGGTGCGATTTCAGTGCCATTTTGGCCCCACAGAATATACAAAGCTTATCAAAGTTGCATCCAAGTTTAGCCCTCTCCCATTCCTCCCAACCTTCCCAGATTCACAGGGACCCGTCTGGGGTTTGATGTAAATCCCGGTGAATCAAGCCTGAGTCCAAAGGTGTCTCTGTGGCTTGTTCATCCAGAATTGGGGCACTTTGTTGCAGGGGGTGTGTTACTGGCCAAATCACCAGGTGAAAACAGAGAGGAAAAAAAAGAAAATGAATGCAGCCACCACATCTAATGATTGGTAAGCTGCAACATATGACATTTTTGATTTTGTGTTTATTACCACTTTAAGAATAAATACGTACTAGATTTTTTTTTAAACCAAAGTTTAGTGTCCTGTCAACTCAAAAAAAATAACTTTCTTCAACACAGAAACCAAATTGATGCATTTCTGACACCTTCCATTTGTTATTTCTATTTGTATGGAGAAGCCCCCCACAACTCTTTCCTAATAACCTCACTCTGTCTCTATTATTTCAAATCCACACAACCCTTATAATCACGTCTCTTCTAAAACTCTAATCCAAATTAATCGTCTTGCCTGCCCCTGGAGAATTAGTGTGCTGTTCCTTCAGGGTATAAGTTCCCCAGTAGGAATACATTTCTTCTTGCATATATTAGCTCCTAGTTTCCAGATGCAGTACAACCGAATAAATTTGAGCAACGAACCTGCACATGCCAATTTTGTAATTTATTCTGCAATGGATGATGAGAGTGAGAGCACCTAATACCTCTCCCTGACAGGAGACAACTGCCAAGATACACTGTATACAGATTGCGTTCTTATGCCATTTACTTACTTCTTATATCAGTTTATTGGTGCTGGGGAATGAGGTGATAGAATCATAGGAACTAACTAAATGAAGAAAAGAACATTCTCACTTAGTTAATAAATAAATTTCAAGTCAACAGATACAAATCCTGTAGCTGCTGACTTTTAATAAATGGACACTTATGCCGCATACACACGTGCAGACTTTTGCCGGCGGACCTAGTCCAGCGGACAATCCCACCGGACTTTCCAGCTGGGTCCGCTGGACTTTCCGAGCGTGTGGACTTGCCCACACACGTGCGGACTTGCCCACACACGCACGGACGGATAATCCGCCGGCCAAAGTCCGCGGGACTTTTGAAAATGAACGGACTTGCCCACACACGGAGCAGTCCATTCATTTCGAACGTAACTTCAGGTTACGTAGCTAGCGTAGGCAGTAAATGCCGCCGCGCTAGCTCCGTGACCTGGCATGGATTTAAAGGAACTCCCCCACGCCGAAAAACCAGCGTGGGGGTTCCCCCAAATCCATGTCAGACCCTTATCCGAGCACGCAGCCTCGCAGGCCAGGAAAGGGGTGGGGACAAACGAGCGCCCCCCCCCCTCCTGAGCCGTACCAGGCCGCGTGCCCTCAACATGGGGGGTGCCCTGGGGAAAGGGGGGTCGTGCGGCCCCCCACCCCAAAGCACCTTGTCCCCATGTTGATGAGGACAAGGGCCTCTTCCCGACAACCCTGGCCGTTGGTTATCGGAATCTGAGAGCCCCCTTTTATAAGGGGGCCCTCAGATCCCGGCCCCCCACCCTATGTGAATGAGTATGGGGTACGATGTACCCCTACCCATTCACCTAAGGTGTAAAATGTAAAGTAAAAAAAAACACACACACTTTTGAAAAAATAGTTTATTGCACTGCTCCGGGGGTCTTCTTCCGTCTTGGGGGTCTTCTCGCCGGACTCCCCCGCCATTTACCAAGCTCTTTTACCGAGCGGGGGAAGTCCGGCTACCTTCTTCGTCGTCGCCGCCGTCGTCTGGGGGTCTCGATCCGCCTTCGGGGGTCTTCCGGGGGTCTCTTCTGTTCTTGCGGCGGTCGTCATCTTCCGCGCCGCCGGCGCCGCCTTCTTCTTGTCCTTCTTCTTGTTCTTCTTCTTCCGATGTTGACCCGACGCTCTCTCTGCCCGGAATGCCTGTGCCGCGCTGCGCTGGGACTTATATAGGGGCATGGGGACAGGGTCACATGCTCATGTCACATGGTGACCCCGCCCCCTTGTGTTGTCACAGTCCCGGAGGATGCTGAGACTTCTGGAACCTGTGATGTGTCCCAGAAGACTACAGAGAGGGAAAGGGGAGGGAAAACTTTGACTCAGATCGCCTAGCCGATCCAAGCGGGAGCGGGTACCTGTCAAAACTAGCTACCCTCCTCCAAAATGACATGCCAAGTTAGACAGAGGAGGGGGGTAGCATGATTTAAAATGGAACATCCCTTTTGGGTGGAGCTTCGCTTTAAAAAAAAACTTTCTAGTAGATTCCTACCGTTTTTTACTATAAAGTGAAATAATATTAGTAAAATCTTTATACTAAGCCCTAAGCTGTACAATATACAGTATACGCCACACTGCCCCACTTATACACTACACTGTACATTATACAGTATATTCCACACTGCCCCATCTTATACACTAAGCTGTACATTATACAGTGTAGCAAGGTCTTTTACCTCTTTTGGACTAATCAGAACCTCCAAGGCCAAAGATAGCTGACATTCTTCAATAGGTGGTGGGTTCTGAGGCATAGTGGCTGCAAAGATGGTGAAAGTCATTGGGCGCCAGACACTTGTTGGATGTAAAAGAGGTTTTATTTCTTTTGATAGTCCTTTTTATATATTTTGGGGGAATGAGGGTTAGCGCCAGGAAAAGCTTAGATAGTTGCAAAATTGCCACTTCTGCACGTGCCAGATTGCTGTCTCCTATGGTAACAGTCCGTTAACAGTTCCTAACTCAAACGTACTACAACTGCTCCTTGTAGTTCTTCAATACTGAGCTCCTGGTCTCTTCCTAGATCCACTGATTCACTGACTATGAATCCCTTAAGCTCCTCCAAGGTTGGCGGTGTTATCCCCTCAAGGGTCACCCCCACTTCTCTGCTGGGTCCCTAGCTTTGCACTCCACATACTCCTCAACCCTTCTAACCGGCTCGGTCCCTGGCTTGACACACAAGGCTGCTCTGCAAGCGTCTCCTCCACTGGTTGGGTCCCTGACTTGATCACCGCCTGATGTCTCCCAATTCTCCACTGTGCCCTTCCATAGACATGTGCGATTAGTTTTGTACGAATTCATAATTCGTACGAATTTTTCGAAATTCGTACGAATTTACGAATCCGTAGTACGAATTTTTTCTAATACGAATTCCGTACGGAATACGAAATTCCGTTTACGAATTTCGTCGCCAAAATTATTCGAATCCGACTACCAAATATCG
The DNA here is from genome assembly GCA_028564925.1 of Lithobates sylvaticus. NCBI lineage: Eukaryota > Metazoa > Chordata > Amphibia > Anura > Ranidae > Lithobates > Lithobates sylvaticus. Next base: position 560,919,284 of record CM053027.1, on the reverse strand, counting down.
AATTTCAACTAATATGAAAGAAATTATTATAGCAGATATAACAAATTATTCGAATGAATTTGAATGGATTCGAATGATTTGAATGACAAAGTGTAATTTTTGCAGGAAAAATTCCGTTTACAAATTTCAGCTCCAAGTTATTCGAATCCAACTACCAATATCGAATTTCAACTAATTGGAAAGAAATTATTATAGCGGATATAACGAATGAATTTGAATGCATTCGAATGAATTTGAATGCATTCGAATGAATTTGAATGAATTTGAATGAATTCGAATGATTCGAATGACAAAGTGTAATTTTGGCAGGAAAAAAAGCTATTTAAAATCACTCGCGGCTATTGACATTGATATAACAAAAAAAAAGCGTAGGGGTCCCCCCAAATTCAATAACCAGGCCCTTCAGGTCTGGTATGGATATTAAGGGGAACCCCAGCCAAAAAAAATAAAAATGGCGTGGGGTCCCCCCCAAATATCCATACCAGACCCTTCAGGTCTGGGATGGATTTTAAGGGAACCCCGGCCAAAAAAAATTAAAATAATGGCGTAGGGTCCCCCTCAAAATCCATACCAGACCCTTTATCCGAGCACGCAACCTGGCAGGCCGCAGGAAAAGAGGGGGGGACGAGAGCGCCCCCCCTCCCGCCTGAACCGTACACATGCCCTCAACATTGGGAGGGTGCTTTGGGGTCCCCCCAAAGCACCTTGCCCCCATGTTGATGAGGACAAGGGCCTCATCCCCACAACCCTGGCCGGTGGTTGTGGGGGTCTGCGGGCGGGGGGCTTATCGGAATCTGGAAGCCCCCTTTAACAAGGGGACCCCCAGATCCCACCCCCCCTGTGTGAAATGGTAAGGGGGTACTTTTGTACCCCTACCATTTCACCAAAAAGTGTCAAAAATTTTAAAAATGACAGGAGACGGTCTTTGACAATTCCTTATTAAAATCTTCTTTCTTCTTTCTTCTGGTCTTCCTTTCTTCATCCTTCGGTTTCTTCATCTTCTCCTTCCGGCATCTTCTTCCATCTTCTTTCATCTTCTTCTTCCTCCGATCCGCTTCTTCTTGCTCCGGTCTTCTCGTCCTTCTCGTCCGGCATTTTCTTCCATGGCGTCGGCGTCTGTTCTCGGGCCGCTCCTCGCAATGGGAGGCTCCCGCTCTGTGAGGCTTCGCTCCAGCTGTCTTTTATAACGGAGGGCACCTGGTGACCCCGCCCCCTCTGACGCACGGGGACGTCATGGGGAATTCCCTATGGCTTTCCCCATGATGGGGGTTTTGGGGATGAGGCCCTTGTCCTCATCAACATGGGGACAAGGTGCTTTGGGGGGGACCCCAAAGCATCCTCCCAATGTTGAGGGCATGTGGCCTGGTACGCTCTCGTCCCCCCTTTTTTTCCTGCGGCCTGCCAGGTTGCGTGCTCGGATAAGGGTCTGGTATGGATATTGAGGGGGACCCCACGCCATTTTATTTGGCTAGGGTTCCCCTTAAAATCCATCCCAGACCTCAAGGGTCTGGTATGTATATTAAGGTGACCCCACGCAATTTTTTTTTTTGTGGCTGGGGTTCCCCTTAATATCCATAGCAGACCTGAAGGGCCTGGTTATTGAATTTGGGGGCACCCCCACGCTTTTTTTTATCAATGACTTCAATGAATGACTGTTCTCTGTGTTACAGATCCGACAATTCATTTGCCGGCAATAGCCGCGAGTGATTTTAAATAGCTTTTTTTCCTGCAAAAATGACACTTTGTGCAGGAACAGTTCTCTATATTAGATATACTGAATCTCGAATTCATTCGAATCATTCGAAGCATTCGTTATATACACTATTATAATTTCTTTCATATTAGTTGAAATTCGATATTTGTAGTTGGATTTATTAACAATTCGTAACGATTTGTAACGATTCGTAACTTGAAATTGAAATTCGATATTTGTAGTTGGATTTGAATTGTTCTCTGTGTTACGAGAACCGACAATTCATTAGCCACGTTAACGATTCGTAACGATTCGTAACGATTCGTAACTTTACTAACGATTCGTAAATATTTTTATAAATCGTACGAAATTCGTATTTTGTACGAATTCGAACGGAATTTCGTACACGAATTACGAATTTTTTTATATACGAATCGGAACGAAACAAAACTAATTTTTTGACAGTTCCCATGTCTACCCTTCCGTGAGAATATGATTCCGGTACTTGCTTCAGTTACTCACTGTGGTCCCTGGTAAAAGGCGATTGGTCCCTTAGTGGCGACAGCTTCCCTTCCACTGACAGGTCCTCCGGCCAACAGAACAGTCACTTCTGGTTGGACTGCAAGCCGCAGTCCCAACCCTGCGCTGCCCTCTTACTTCTGGATAGGCCCTCACACAGCCTGGCAGCCAGATGCCCCCGGGATAGGCCCAATCTCTGGCCTAGCAGCCCAGGGCAGACGACACACATCCAGCCAGACAGAAGTCTGGGCTGCACAGAACACAGATCACCTGACCTCACTGGAATAAATAGGCTCTCCCAGCAGGCCAAGGGATTAAAGAAAACCCCTGCCCATTGGCTGGGACACCCACATACCCATAACCTGACCTTCGGTTGCCTTCTCATATCTAGTACCACCAAGTGCCCTGCCACCTAGTGGTAGAAGAGAAAAGTACAAGGCCAAAATTAGGGAGAAATCAATGGCTCTTTAACAATTTACCTATGGTAGCTACCCCTGACCAGGAATTTGGTGAGGAGCTCCCTGACTAAACCCCAGGGCGCTACAACAGTATACTCCAAACTGCCCCATTAATACACTAAGCTGTACAATATACAGTATATTCCACATTGTCCCATCTTATACTCTAAGCTGTGCATTATACATTAGTAGCACCCTTCTAGATTGCTAGGATGTTAGGTACATTTTATTATTTTTGGCTCCTCTGTAATCATTGGAGCAGCTATTGATTGCTCTGTGCTGTTCTGGATCTCACAGCCTGCAGGTTGGATAATTTCCTCCTGTATTCTAGATGTTTCTAGAACATAGTGGCCTGGAGGGTCAGATGAGCAGCCTGAATGATTATTGTGCGTGAGTCAATCCGTGGCGAGATATGTCTAGCAGGTGGCTGGAGAGGCATACAGTATAAAGCATGTTGACTAGTTATTCCCTGTATGTTGGAAGAAATTACCATTAGTACATGTATTACAGTACATAAAATGCACAGCTTTTTTCACATTTCAATTTTTTGTGGAAAAAAAAATCTCCTCTGATTAGTCACATTTATTGCAGGGATTTTAAAAAACTTTGTAGCAGATTCCTAGCTTTTTTATTACATTATACAGTAAATTCCACACTGCCCCACGTTATACACTAAGTTGTACATTATACAGTCCTAGATAGGTCTCTAGGATGTTAGGTACATTTAGTTGTTTTTTGCTCCTCTGTAATCATTGGAGCAGCTATTGATTGCTTTGTACTGTTCTGGATCTTACAGGTTTTCTTATTTCCCCCTGCATTCTAGATGTTTCTAGAACATACTGGGCTGGAAAGTCAAATCAAATATAAAGGCAACCTTAATATTTATTGTGCTTCAGCCAATCCCTGAGGGGGTGTGCCCAGCAGGTGGCTGGACAGGCATATAAATAGTCTGAGATTTAGAACAGCAGGAGGGAGGGATTCCATATGGTTGGATAGGGGTGGCTACCCCCTCATTGTATCATTTCTACTGACGTGGTCCACTGGATACTGGAAGGAGGCATCTGTCTATCCTGTGACATGGTGAGTATAAACCTGAGCTCAAGGTTTAATGATAATGTGTGCCATTCTATTCCTGGGGTGCCAGCCGTAGCTTATCCTGAGACTACTTCGGTCTGCAATTACAGTACCTTATAGTATCCAGCTGTGAGACATAGACTGTGCTATTTTGCTAAAGAGAAGAGTATGTCTATTGTGCTTAAGTGCTTGGAGTATCCCATACCACCCATACCCTGTTGCAAGTTCTACAAGCAAATGAACTTTAAAAATAAATTTTCTAGACTGTTCAATGTTGTTGCTCTGTGCTTGGCTTGCTCCAGTTCTCGCAGAAAGGTCGGAGGCGAAAAAAAAGCCCAAACCTTGTTCTCCAAAATTGACCATAGTGGCTCTATGATATTGAGGTCTGGTGATTGCGGCACCCAGGGAAGGTGCGAGACTTTGTCAGCATGCCCGTCATGATTTAACAACGCCAGCTGTGTTAATCAGAACATTATACTCATGGTAAATGGAAAACAGGAAACAATGTCTGCACCATGGGGTGCACATGGTCAGCCAAAATTTGTAGCGGTAGCAAAAGCAAAAGAATGCGGGGGGGCTAGCCTGTTTTGAGGCCCCCCTTTCCCTCATGGAATGGTGGCGGTAGGAGTTTCAAGCCCCCCATTGATTCATTTCAATGTGGGATTTTGTGGAAAAAATGTTCTGGAAGTTCTGGGGGCCTCTAGGATAGGTCATTTAAGGTCACCTGACCCTCCAGACATTCGAGAAATTCCCAGGACCCCTATTTAAGCAGGAGGCTGAGGGGGGGTCTTTGCCAGTTGCCAGATGGATATTTGAAGAGCGTCCCACTGATTTTGTTTACAGTTTTAAACTATTTATTGATTAAAAGAGTTATGGCATAGCTCCCAACTGTCCCTACTTTTGAGGAACTGTCCCTGATTTGAAACAAAGTCCCCCTGTCCCTCTTTCCTCCTCATTTGTCCCTCATTTTGGTCTGATCTATATAGTTGTATATAAAACACACTTTTAACCTCCCTGGCGGTGTTCCCGAGTCTGGCTCGGGTTGAGTTTTTTGTACCAAAAGCGGTAACCCAGAGCCAGACTCGGGCTGCATTGCAGGATACAGGGGGAAGTTACCTACCTTTTCCCCTGGATCCTGCGATGTCTCCCCGCTGTGTGTGCGAGCCGTCTGCTCGCTCGATTCACACAGTGCCCGAGTGCCGCTGATCTCCGTTCCCTGCGACGTTCCGACGCACGGGAGCGGAGATCGGCGCCAAATTCAAAAAAGTTTAAAAAACACAATACACATACAGTACTGTAATCTTACAGATTAAAGTACTGTATACAAAAAATACACATCCCCTTTGTCCCTAGTGGTCTGCCCAGTGCCCTGCATGTCCTTTTATATAATAAAAATATTTTTTTCTGCCTGGAAACTGGAGATTGTCCATAGCAACCAAAAAGTGTCCCTTTATGTCAAAAGTGGTTTTAGACCAGCTAGAAAACACAGATAAAAAATTAGAATCACAATTTATCAGCAAACAATAAATTTAATGACAGCGACTATTCTGCAACTGAGCAAATTTCAGTGTTTTTGATTTGATTACATTATTGAATCATTTTTATATAAATTTTTATTATATTATAATTTATGATTTTGTGTTTCAAACTTTATCATACCCAGGATGTCTACTAGACTCTGGTTCGAACAGATTTAAGTGAGTTATTCATAAGAATTGCATGCCTACAATATAAAAACGCCAAATTTCCATGCAAAATAATTGTACCGCTTTCAGCTCTAAATTCCAGACAGAATCATACCGCCAGGGAGGTTAATCTCTTAAAAAGTGTTTACCAGTGCTAAATCTTTCATCCGATTTCTAAATTGCTGCATTTGTAAATTTCAAAAGCCAATATAAAGGAAAAAGGAATAATAATGGTAAAAAAATAAAAAATGAACTTGTTAACGAATTTTTGTTTGTGTGTAATTCTCTGTGGCAGGGGGCGTGTCCTATGGCTATGCCTATGCCTACATACTTTTGCTAATAGGTGTCCCTCATTCCTATCTCAAAAAGTTGGGAGGTATGCTTATGGTGAATTGTTTACATTTGTGAAAATCAATAAACAAGGCTGCGGCCGTCATTTATCCAGTTTGGTGTGTCTAGTGTTCTTTGTATGTTTGGAGTTTATGCCTCCTGCCGTCCCATGTTACATCACTTCTGCTTTTTTGAAAAACATGTCATCACTTTCATACCTGCAAATCATGTAGTTTTCCATATTTTCGTCCAACCCCTGTACTTCTAAAATCCTCACTCCTGTACACGATCCACCTTGCTATATGTTTTATACTGCTTACTTTTCTTGCTGCATGGCAGACACACTGCTACTGTCTCCTCGATAGACTCGCCAAGCTGTAAATTGCATTTATGGTAAAAGACACCTCTGTGCCTAAATATTGCTGCTATAAAGTAATGCTTAATCTTGATGTATATTCCCCTTTTGTATGATCTGTTTTTTTTATTTATTAAAAAATAAAATGGTTAGGATGCAACTGACTTTTCAAAGCGGATGATGGCGGGGTGGCATTTTCTTGTTTTTTTGTTCTGGGTCCACCTATGTCTTAAAGTGGTCTGATATGATTGGAGAGGACATACACAGGAGAGAAATCCAATAGGGGTTTACCCTGTAATGATTATCTTACTAACCATTTATCCAGTTTCCTTCGGGTCCTGTCACAGACTTCCTCAGGCTGGCTTATATTGACTACTACTAATAGCAGTCTAGTGCCTGTGGTTTATGATCACAGTGAAGGTAGTTAGAGTCGAAGCAGGAGACTATCACTCATTAATGAGTTATGTACTAGGAGGAGACATCAACCACTGCTCTTCAATAAGGCAACTGTCTTCTTCTATATGGCCGTGGATGGGGGTCACAGACTAAAATCACGCCAGCACTGAGAAAAAGAAAACATGCAAAGGAATAATTATCCGATACACTAGCCACATTAAAGAAAAACGCTTCTTATACACTGCAGGGAAAAAAATAGAAAATGTTCCATTTATTTATTACTTATAATCTAGTCTAACATTGAGCATCTATAAACTGGAAAATGTTTTTACAAACATATGCATAAGCTTTTTCTGACAATTGTGCATTCACAAAATGAAAAAATTACCTGCTTTGACAGACTAAGATTTTTATTTGGTAAGGGTATTGTGTGCTGTTTAGTTGCATGATCTTTTATTGGATGACAGATAGTAGTAAATTCTTCAAAGTAGGGCTGTGGAAATTAAAGATTAATTCCTCGATTAATCGTTAATTTTTTTGATCGATCAAAATTCTTTTGATTGGTACTCACCTCTCCGCCGGCTTCTGGGTCTTCAGGGAGTTCCGTCGGAGATCCGGTGGCGCCACGGACATCGATGTCACCGGACTCCTCCCCCCTTCCCCAAATGTGCCTCCATCTGCTAACGAAGGGAAGGGGGGAGGAGCCCGGTGACGTCAAAGTTCTGATTGAACTTACCGCGTACGGGGGAGGAGCTACGCATGATGTCACCTGCTGCTGCCCTACGGAACTAACACGATTGTCGGCTTTACATGCTGTGTTTTTATCATCTTTATGTGAGTCGATTGTGTTTGAACACAAAAATTAAATCTTATACTTAAGCGGTGAGCACTTAGATCTTTTCTTTCTACCCATGACCTGGCGTCCTTGCTGAGATCTAAGGAGACGTGAGAGAAGTTTATGGTCCGTGTTAACCCTTTTGATACCAGCTTGCATGACCACCTGTATGCACAGGGGTCCATGCCATAAGGTGAGAGTGATTAGTTAGACCGGAGGTGGAGGGATTGTCACGCTACTGTGGAAAAAAAATTACTTGCGTCAGTGCTACAGTTTGAATTTAAAACGTATTTGTGTGAACTGTGAAGTTAGGTCATGGATTGTGGAAACTAACTAGTGTTGGGTGATTGTATATAGTGTATACCACATTTACCACTGACTAATGCAGAGTTGCAATGCAAGGAGATCAGCTAAAAGTAGTTGGATCTGTATGTGCGTTATAATTAATCAAAATTAGTCGATTAATCGATTAAAAAAGTAATTGATTAATCAAACACGAACATTTTAATCAGTAACAGCCCTACTTCAAAGTAGTTTCATCTTGGTTAGTAGTTACATTTAATTTTCCTATATTCTGAATAGAGAACCAAGGTCAATCACACGTAGTTGATTTATTCATTTAACCACTTCAGCCCCGGACCATTTGGCAGCCAAAGGACCAGAGGTCTTTTTTCAATTTCGCACTGCACTACTTTAACTGGTAATTGCGCGGTCATGCAATTTTGTAACCAAACGAAATTTGCGTCCTTTTCTTCCCACAAATAGAGCTTTCTTTTGATGGTATTTGATTGCCTCTGTGATTTTTATTTTTTGAGATATAAACGGAAAAAGAGCGAAAATTTTGAAAAAAAAAGAGATTTTCTACTTTTTGTTATAAAAAAAATCTAATAAACTCAATTTTAGTCAAACATTTGGGCCAAAATGTATTCAGCCACATGTCTTTAGTAAAAAAAATGCCAATAAGCGTATATTTATTGGTTTGCGCAAAAGTTATAGCGTCTACAAACTAGAGTACATTTTCTGGAATTTACACCGCTTTTAATTTATGACTGCCTATTTCATTTCTTGAGGTGCTAAAATGGCAGAGAAGTACAAAACCCCCCCAAATGACCCCATTTTGGAAAGTAGACACCCCAAGCTATTTGCTGAGAGGCATGTTGAGCCCATTGAATATTTTTTTTTTTAGTCCCAAGTGATTGAATAAAGACAAAAATAAAAAAGATTTTTTTTTTTTTCAAAAAGTTGTCACTAAATGATATATTGCTCACACATGCCATAGTTATATGTGGAATTGCACCCCAAAATACATTTTGCTGCTTCTCCTGAGTATGGGGATACCACATGTGTGGGACTTTTTGGGAGCCTAGCCGCATACGGGGCCCCGAAACCCAAGCACCGCCTTCAGGATTTCTAAGGGTGCAAATTTTTGATTTCACTCCTCACTACCTATCACCGTTTCGAAGGCCATAAAATGCCAAAATAGCACAAAACCCCCCCAAATGACCCCATTTTGGAAAGTAGACACCCCAAGCTATTTGTTGAGAGGCATGGTGAGTATTTTACAGCTCTCATTTGTTTTTGAAAATGAAGAAAGTAAAGAAAAAAAAAAATTTTTTTTTCTTTTTTCAATTTTCAAAACTTTGTGACAAAAAGCGACATCTGCAAAATACTCACAATACCTCTCAGCAAATAGCTTGGGGTGTCTACTTTCCAAAATGGGGTCATTTTGGGGGGTTTTATGCCATCTGGGCATTCCATGGCCTCCGAAACTGTGATTGGCAGTGAGAAGTGAAATAAAAAAATTACACCCTTAGAAAGCCTGAAGGCGGTGATTGGTTTTTGGGGTTCCGTACGCAGCTAGGCTCCCAAAAAGTCCCACACATGTGGTATCCCCGTACTCAGGAGAAGCAACAGAATGTATTTTGGGGTGTATTTCCACATATGCCCATGACATGTTTGAGCAATATATCATTTAGTGACAACTTTTTGTAAAAAAATATATATATATTTTTTTTTTTTTCATTATTCAATCTCTTGGGACAAAAAAAAAAAAATATTTAATGGGCTCAACATTGCTCTCATCAAATAGCTTGGGGTGTCTACTTTCCAAAATGGGGTCATTTGGGGGGGGGGTTTGAACTGTCCTGGCATTTTATGCACAACATTTAGAAGCCTATGTCACACGTCACCCACTCTTCTAACCACTTGTAGACAAAGCCCTTTCTGACACTTTTTGTTTACATGAAAACATATTTTTTTTTTGCAAGAAAATTACGTTGAACCCCCAAACACTATATATATTGTTAAAGCAAAGGCCCTACAGATTAAAATGGTGGGTGTTGCATTTTTTTTTTCCACACAGTATTTGCGCAGCGATTTTTCAAACGCATTTTTTGTGGAAAAAATACACTTTTTTTTATTTTAATGCACTAAAACACACTATATTGCTCAAATTTTTGATGAAATAAAAAATATGATCTTAGGCCGAGTACATGGATACCAAACACGACATGCTTTAAAATTGCGCACAAACACGCAGTGGCGACAAACTACATACATTTTTAAAAGCCTTTAAAAGCCTTTACATGATACCACATTAGATTCACGGAGGAGGTCTACTGCTAAAATTACTGCCCTCGATCTGACCTTCGCGGTGATACCTCACATGCATGGTGCAATTGCTGTTTACATATGACGCCAGACCAACGCTTGTGTACGCCTTTGCGCAAGAGAAGGGGGGGCAGGGTGCTTTTTTTTTTTTTTTTTTTTTTTTTTTTTTATTTATTTAGCTTTTTTATTTTATTTTTAAACTGTTCCTTCCATTTTTTTTCTTTGTTATGATTTTTATTGTTATCTCAGGGAATGTAAATATCCCCTATGATAGCAATAGGCAGTGACAGGTACTCTTTTTTTGAAAAAATTGGGGTCTATTAGACCCTAGATCTTTCCTCTGCCCTCAAAGCATCTGACCACACCAAGATTGGTGTGATAAAATGCTTTCCCAATTTCCCAATGGCGCGGTTTATATCCGGGAGGGGGGACATTCCCTCCCACTGCTTGTAAAAGCAGTCTAGAGGCTAATTACCCGCTAGAATTGCTTTTACATGAAAGCCGATCACTGGCTGAAAAGAATGATACCAAGATGATACCTAAACCTGCAGGCATCATTCTGGTATAACCATTCAAAGTCCAGCAACATACTGGACATATATTGTAATCTTTTTTTTTTCATGCAGCCTCTTGGCTGAACGAAAAAAAGAGATTGATTGGTGGGTATGCCCACCATTAGAATACCTCCCTTCATCCACCCACTTCTAATGATGGGCATACATGCACCATTTATATATGCCGATGCATGGGGGCATCCTCCCGCAAAAGTTATGCCGTGTACACACGGTCGGAATTTCGACCGTATGTACGTGGCATTAGGAGCCAATCGCTCCTCCCCCCCCCTGCTGCCCCCATGCTTCGGCATATATGCTCTTTTTTTTAACTGTGGTGGTGAAATCACCTCCTACAGCGTTGGAGTCGCGGCTTTATGTATCGTGGGAGCAAACGCTGTTGCTGTCAAGATAAATAAATCCGCGTTGCAACTGAATGGCGCACCTGAAAACAAAAAAATGCTCAACACTAAAACACAGTAAACAAAATTACATACCTGAAAAGCAAGCGTGATAAAACATGATAAAACATAATAAAACATTGCAGAATAGAATGGAGTAAAAAAAAGAGCAACAATAGAGAGAGAATAGAGTGAGAGAGAGAACAATAAAACGACAACTATTTTATTTTTTTTTATTTTTTTGAGATTCACAGGTAAAAAAGCTCCTGACTGAAGCGACTGAATCAAAACGCTACCACAAAAAAACTGTTAGCGATCGCAGGGATCAGGCCTGACTCTGCGAACGCTGCAGTTATGTGTGCTTAGTGTTTTGTAAGTGACAGTGATCGATCGATACTGCACTTGGGTGGGCTGGGCTGGGCGGAGGGGGAAAACGCAGGTGCTAGCAGGTATCTGGGCTGATCCCGCTAACAATGCGGTTTTTTTTGGAACCCTAAACTGCTGGGACGCTAGTATAGATCTGATCAGATCAGATATCGATCTGTTCAGATACTGTGCCACTAAGGGAGGTGTATGCTTTGCGCGTGGGTGTTTGCGGTACTGGCACTAACCTGGGGCGACGCAGACCTTATTTGACCCTAAAACCTAATTGATATCACCCGCCGGGCGATCAGGGGGTTAAACCGTTATTGGGTAATAAATGGCGGGTGCCCTGACAGTATAAAAAACAAGCTAACTAACCAGCGTCACCCGTAACAGTAATACAAAAAAAAACTGGTTACCTAGCGACACTAATGCAGCGATCAGAAAAACGATCGCTTAGTGACACTGGCAAAAGGGGGTGAAAGGGTTAACTAGGGGCAATCAGGGGGTTAAACCTTTATTAGGTAATATATGGGGGTACCTGACGCTATATAAAAACCTGACGGGGAACCTAAATAACGAAATAACTAACTGGCTAACCAGCGTCACCAGTGACAGTTATACAGTGATCACTGGTGAAAGGGTTAACTCTAGGGGCAATCAGGGGGTTAAAACCTTTATTTAGGTTGTAATATGGGGGTACCTGACCTATAAACCTATTTATGAACCTATATAAACATGGCGGTTACCTAAAAAAAAAAAAAATGGTTACCTAGCGACACTAATGCAGCGATCAGAAAAACGATCGCTTAGTGACACTGGCAAAAGGGGGTGAAAGGGTTAACTAGGGGCAATCAGGGGGTTAAAACCTTTATTAGGTAATATATGGGGGTACCTGACGCTATATAAAAACCTGACGGGGAACCTAAATAACAAAATAACTAACTGGCTAACCAGCGTCACCAGTGACAGTTATACAGTGATCACTGGTGAAAGGGTTAACTCTAGGGGCAATCAGGGGGTTAAAACCTTTATTTAGGTTGTAATATGGGGGTACCTGACCTATAAACCTATTTATGAACCTATATAAACATGGCGGTTACCTAAAAAAAAAAATGGTTACCTAGCGACAGCAGTGACACTAATACAGCGATCAGAAAAACGATCGCTTAGTGACACTGGCAAAAGGGGGTGAAAGGGTTACCTGGGGGGCAATCAAGGGGTTAAACCTTTATTAGGGGGGGGTAGGGGGCTACCTTGGACCTAAAACTAACTGCCCTGACAGTTATTACAGTCACACTGACACTAAATGCAGTGATCAGTAAATAAATGATCACTGCAATTAGTGACACTGTGACTGGGGGGGGAGGGGGTGATCTGGGGGGTGATCAGGGGGTGACAGGGGGGTGGAATATGTGCCTAACTGTACTGGTGTCAGTGTAGTGTTGTGCACTAACCTGTACATGTTCGCCGCTCGGCGTCTCCGGTCACATAGACCGGCGCACCGAGCGTGACATCACTTCCGCCTTCCTGTCTATACAATAGACAGGAAGGGGAAGTTTCTCATTGGCCAGGAGCGATCGCGAGGGGGTGGCCAGAAACCACTGGCCGTCCCCTCGTCCCGGATCGCTCCTGAAGCGATCCCGACCGTCCCCGCCGGCGGAGGGGGGTCCGATCGGACCCCCCAACCGCCGGAAGAATGTCACGTACAGGTACGTGATTCTGCCTGTACGTGCCATTCTGCCGACGTAAATATACAGGGGGCGGTCGGGAAGTGGTTAAGCCAAGAGCTACAAGGGCATTTATGATCTTTTGATGAAAAATTAAAGATTTAACTGCTTGCTAACAGTCACCTTATTTGGTATATCATTTTTTGGAAGATCAGCTGTGCTAGTAAATCACTCCTGATTAATCCCTAGCAGGAGCAAATGACAACTAAACAGATGGAACATAAGGTCCCCTGTGGAGTAAACTACCCTAGTAGCATGCCATAGCATTTTATTGAACTCAATCACAAACCATTGGAGTATTGTGCGATCATACAAGATTAATCACTGTAGGTAGAAACTCAGACCTTAGATCACAAGCTCATATTTGGGGGCAGTATTTCCAAAGGTTGGTCAGCACTGTGCAAGTTCAAGGCAGCTTCACAGACTTCTAAAGCCCCCATACACACTATTCGATTTTCTGCAAATTTTTGTCTTCAGATTTACCAAAACCATGTAGTGCAAGGGCCTGACTGATTGCATACAATTTGACCTCATATTATATGGTTTTGGTAAATCTGAAGACAAAAATCTGCAGACAATCTAATAGTGTGTATAGGGTCTAAGGGCTGCTGGATGTCTTGTCAAATGACCAACATACAAGCAACCTTCGCGCACTTTTAATATGTGAGTTCAGCTCCACATTAAAGGAGGTGAGCAGACCATGGGCAGGTTCTCTTTCTTTCAAGGTGGTCGAAAATACTCTGCTTCTACTCAACTCTGTATCTTCCTAATTATAATCTCCTGACATTTAAAGCAAGGCCTTCACAAAAGGTTATTGATTAAACTTAGAAGATTGTAATCAGATAGGAGGGGGGACAACCAGAAACAGAGTGTTTTCCAACTACTGGAATGGTTCATGTTGGAGGACTTGCTTCCTCCACTGCTGGCCTTGTTTTCTCTTCCTCTTGCCTGCAAATATCTGCTGCACCATATTGCATGTACAGCACATAAAGGGAGATTTTGCTAGCATGTGAGGAATTTATTTGCATTATGCGGATATAAATATACATAAAGAGTATACAGTAAAACCTTGGATTGCAAGCATAATTCGTTCCGGAAACATGTTTGTAATCCAAAGTATTCGTATATCAAAGCGAATTTCCCCATAACAAAAAATGTAAACTCAAATGATTTGTTCCACAACCATTTATTCATAAGTACTTCAGTTTATAGTCCACATAAAAAGATTATAGCAATGTGATAGGTTGTGTAACCATAAAATGTCCATCCACATATGGCAGCCTCTACAAGGGGATTAGAAGCCAAATCCAGAAGGAGCTCCAGAGTATAAAAGAGAAGAGAGGCGCCTCTAAGTGTAGCACTATGATTACAATTAATGAAGATACAACATTTAACAACTCGCATGGTTGATGATTAGAAAAGGCACATCTAAGTATGCAGGCATCCGGGGTAAAGCTGTCCACATAGACCATCCTCCGCACCACCGGCTCTTACCGCTGTCAGTCTGCAATCGTGACCAGGAAGACTACCCTGCAGTAGAGCGATTTGAAAGCAAGGCTTGAAGCGCTCATGGAGCGCAGTGTGGAAGGGATGACATTGATGGTGGTGCGGAGGATGGTCTATGTGGACAACTTTACCCCAGATGCCTGCATACTTATTTGTTTTAATATTATTACTGTTGTTTTTTGTTCATGAGAACAAAACAAAAAAAAACCAAGTTACTCTCAAACAAAGGTTTTACTGTATGTATTAGCTGTACATGAATTGGAATATAATAAGTGGTAATTATATATTTGAATATATTACTGGTAATATCATATTGTTCATGAGAACAAAACAAAAAAAAACCTAGAAAGGTTTTTGCTGAGCGTAAGTTTAGGGACTATTGATAGAGTTATGTGCAGGGGTTAGTGTTTGGGCTCTAAGGCAATAGTATAAAAATGGAGCTTACTGTAGCCAAAGTTGTTACTAGACATGTGCGATTCGTTTCGTACGAATTCGTAATTTTTTTTTTTACGAATTCCGTATGGAATACGAAATTCCATTTAGAAAATTTCGTCGCCGAATGATTCGAATGAATTTGAATGAATTCGAATGGATTCGAATGAATTCGAATGACAAAGTGTCATTTTTGCAGGAAAAATTCCGTTTACGAATTTCAGCTCCAAATTATTCGAATCCAACTACCAATATCAAATTTCAACTAATTCAAACGAAATTATTATAGCAGATATAACGAATGAATTCGAATGAATTCGAATGACAAAGTGTCATTTTTGCAGAAAAAAAAAGCTATTTAAAAAACAGTCATTCATTGATATAAAAAAAAAAAAAAAAGCGTAGGGGTCCCCCCAAATTCAATAACCAGGCCCTTCAGGTCTGGTATGGATATTAAGGGGGACCCCAGCCAAAAAAAAAACCCCAAAAAAATGGCGTGGGGTCCCCCCCAAATATCCATACCAGACCCTTCAGGTCTGGGATGGATTTTAAGGGGAACCCCGGCCAAAAAAAAAAAAAAAAATGGCGTAGGGTCCCCCTCAAAATCCATACCAGACCCTTTATCCGAGCACGCAACCTGGCAGGCCGCAGGAAAAGAGGGGGGACGAGAGCGGCCCCCCCTCCCGCCTGAACCGTACCAGGCCACATGCCCTCAACATTGGGAGGGTGCTTTGGGGTCCCCCCCAAAGCACCTTGTCCCCATGTTGATGAGGACAAGGGCCTCATCCCCACAACCCTGGCCGGTGGTTGTGGGGGTCTGCGGGCGGGGGGCTTATCGGAATCTGGAAGCCCCCTTTAACAAGGGGACCCCCAGATCCCGCCCCCCCCCCCTGTGTGAAATGGTAAGGGGGTACAAAAGTACCCCTACCATTTCACCAAAAAAGTGGCAAAAATTGTAAAAATGACAGGAGACGGTCTTTGACAATTCCTTTATTAAAATCTTCTTTCTTCTTTCTTCATCCTTCGGTTTTCTTCATCTTCTCCTTCCGTCATCTTCTTCTTCATCTTCTTCTTCTTCCATCTTCTTCTTCCTTCGATTCGCTTCTTCTTGCTCCGGTCTTCTCGTCCTTCTCGTCCGGCATCGGCGTCTCTTCTCGCAGGCCGCTCCTCGCAATGGGAGGCTCCCGCTCTGTGAGGCTTCGCTGCGGCTGACAGGTCTTTTATAATGGAGGGCACCTGGTGACCCCGCCCCCTCTGACGCACGGGGACGTCATGGGGAATTCCCTATGGCTTTCCCCATTACGTCAGAGGGGGCGGGGTCACCAGGTGCCCTCCGTTATAAAAGACCTGTCAGCCGCAGCGAAGCCTCACAGAGCGGGAGCCTCCCATTGCGAGGAGCGGCCTGCGAGAAGAGACGCCGATGCCGGACGAGAAGGACGAGAAGGACGAGAAGACCGGAGCAAGAAGAAGCGAATCGAAGGAAGAAGAAGATGGAAGAAGATGGAAGAAGATGAGGGAAGGAGAAGATGAAGAAAGGAAGACCAGAAGAAAGAAGATATTAATAAAGGAATTGTCAAAGACTGTCTCCTGTCATTTTTACCATTTTTGTCACCTTTTTTGGTGAAATGGTAGGGGTACTTTTGTACCCCCTTACCATTTCACACAGGGGGGGGGGGGCGGGATCTGGGGGTCCCCTTGTTAAAGGGGGCTTCCAGATTCCGATAAGCCCCCCGCCCGCAGACCCCCACAACCACCGGCCAGGGTTGTGGGGATGAGGCCCTTGTCCTCATCAACATGGGGACAAGGTGCTTTGGGGGTCTCAGACCCCCAAAGCACCCTCCCAATGTTGAGGGCATGTGGCCTGGTACGGTTCAGGCGGGAGGGGGGGCCGCTCTCGTCCCCCCCTCTTTTCCTGCGGCCTGCCAGGTTGCGTGTTAAGGGTCTGGTATGGATTTTGAGGGGGACCCCACGCCATTTTTTTTTTGGCTAGGGTTCCCCTTAAAATCCATCCCAGACCTCAAGGGTCTGATATGGATTTTGAGGGGGACCCTACGCCATTTTTTTTTTTTTTTTTTTTGGCTGGGGTCCCCCTTAATATCCATCCCAGACCTGAAGGGCCTGGTTATTGAATTTGGGGGGACCCCTACGCATTTTTTTATCAATGACTTCAATGAATGACAGTTCTCTGTATTACGGATCCAACAATTCATTTGCCGGCAATAGCTGCGAGTGATTTTAAATAGCCTTTTTTTCCTGCAAAAATGACACATTGTACAGGAACAGTTCTCTATATTAGATATACTGAATCTCGAATCATTCGAAGCATTCGTTATATCCGCTATTATAATTTCTTTCATATTAGTTGAAATTAGATATTTGTTAGTTGTGGTATTCGAATTGTTCTCTGTATTACGGGAATCGGCAATTAGCCGCGAGTGATTTTAAATAGTTTTTTTTTCCTGCAAAAATGACACATTGTACAGAGAGAGTTCTAAGCACGGGAAACATGCCCCCCCCTTCTATATACTATATACTATAGAGTATGCCTATGAAGGGGGGCAGGTTTCCCGTGCTTAGAACTCTCTCTGTACAATGTGTCATTTTTGCAGGAAAAAAAAAACTATTTAAAATCACTCGCGGCTAATTGCCGATTCCCGTAATACAGAGAACAATTCGAATACCACAACTAACAAATATCTAATTTCAACTAATATGAAAGAAATTATAATAGCGGATATAACGAATGCTTCGAATGATTCGAGATTCAGTATATCTAATATAGAGAACTGTTCCTGCAGTGTCATTTTTGCAGGAAAAAAAAAAACTATTTAAAATCACTCGCAGCTATTGCCGGCAAATGAATTGTTGGATCCGTAATACAGAGAACAGTCATTCATTGAAGTCATTGATAAAAAAAAGCGTAGGGGTCCCCCCAAATTCAATAACCAGGCCCTTCAGGTCTGGGATGGATATAAAGGGGGACCCCAGCCAAAAAAAAAAAAAAAAATGGCGTAGGGTCCCCCTCAAAATCCATACCAGACCCTTGAGGTCTGGGATGGATTTTAAGGGGAACCCTAGCCAAAAAAAATGGCGTGGGGTCCCCCATAAAATCCATACCAGACCCTTATCCGAGCACGCAACCTGGCAGGCCGCAGGAAAAGAGGGGGGGACGAGAGCGGCCCCCCCCCTCCCGCCTGAACCGTACCAGGCCACATGCCCTCAACATTGGGAGGATGCTTTGGGGTCCCCCCAAAGCACCTTGTCCCCATGTTGATGAGGACAAGGGCCTCATCCCCACAACCCTGGCCGGTGGTTGTGGGGGTCTGCGGGCGGGGGGCTTATCGGAATCTGGAAGCCCCCTTTAACAAGGGGACCCCCAGATCCCGCCCCCCCCCCCTGTGTGAAATGGTAAGGGGGTACAAAAGTACCCCTACCATTTTCACCAAAAAAGTGGCAAAAATTTTAAAAATGACAGGAGACGGTCTTTGACAATTCCTTTATTAAAATCTTCTTTCTTCTTTCTTCATCCTTCGGTTTCTTCATCTTCTCCTTCCGTTATCTTCTTCCATCTTCTTCCATCTTCTTCTTCCTTCGATTCGCTTCTTCTTGCTCCGGTCTTCTCGTCCTTCTCGTCCGGCATCGGCGTCTCTTCTCGCAGGCCGCTCCTCGCAATGGGAGGCTCCCGCTCTGTGAGGCTTCGCTCCGGCTGACAGGTCTTTTATAACGAGGGCACCTGGTGACCCCGCCCCCTCTGACGTAATGGGGAAAGCCATAGGGAAGTCCCCATGACGTCCCCGTGCGTCAGAGGGGGCGGGGTTACCAGGTGCCCTCCGTTATAAAAGACCTGTCAGCCGGAGCGAAGCCTCACAGAGCGGGAGCCTCCCATTGCGAGGAGCGGCCTGCGAGAAGAGACGCCGATGCCGGACGAGAAGGACGAGAAGACCGGAGCAAGAAGAAGCGAATCGAAGGAAGAAGAAGATGGAAGAAGATGGAAGAAGATGACGGAAGGAGAAGATGAAGAAACCGAAGGATGAAGAAAGAAGAAAGAAGATTTTAATAAAGGAATTGTCAAAGACCGTCTCCTGTCATTTTTAACATTTTTGCCACTTTTTTGGTGAAATGGTAGGGGTACAAGTACCCCCTTACCATTTCACACAGGGGGGGGGCCGGGATCTGGGGGTCCCCTTGTTAAAGGGGGCTTCCAGATTCCGATAAGCCCCCCGCCCGCAGACCCCCACAACCACCGGCCAGGGTTGTGGGGATGAGGCCCTTGTCCTCATCAACATGGGGACAAGGTGCTTTGGGGGTCTCAGACCCCCAAAGCATCCTCCCAATGTTGAGGGCATGTGGCCTGGTACGGTTCAGGCGGGAGGGGGGGCCGCTCTCGTCCCCCCCTCTTTTCCTGCGGCCTGCCAGGTTGCGTGCTCGGATAAGGGTCTGGTATGGATTTTATGGGGGACCCCACGCCATTTTTTTGGCTAGGGTTCCCCTTAAAATCCATCCCAGACCTCAAGGGTCTGATATGGATTTTGAGGGGGACCCTACGCCATTTTTTTTTTTTTTTTTGGCTGGGGTCCCCCTTAATATCCATCCCAGACCTGAAGGGCCTGGTTATTGAATTTGGGGGGACCCCTACGCTTTTTTTTATCAATGACTTCAATGAATGACTGTTCTCTGTATTACGGATCCAACAATTCATTTGCCGGCAATAGCTGCGAGTGATTTTAAATAGTTTTTTTTTCCTGCAAAAATGACACTGTGCAGGAACAGTTCTCTATATTAGATATACTGAATCTCGAATCATTCGAAGCATTCGTTATATCCGCTATTATAATTTCTTTCATATTAGTTGAAATTAGATATTTGTTAGTTGTGGTATTCGAATTGTTCTCTGTATTACGGGAATCGGCAATTAGCCGCGAGTGATTTTAAATTGTTTTTTTTTTTCCTGCAAAAATGACACATTGTACAGAGAGAGTTCTAAGCACGGGAAACATGCCCCCCCTTCTATATACTATATACTCTATAGTATGCCTATGAAGGGGGGTCAGGTTTCCCGTGCTTAGAACTCTCTCTGTACAATGTGTCATTTTTGCAGGAAAAAAAAAACTATTTAAAATCACTCGCGGCTAATTGCCGATTCCCGTAATACAGAGAACAATTCGAATACCACAACTAACAAATATCTAATTTCAACTAATATGAAAGAAATTATAATAGCGGATATAACGAATGCTTCGAATGATTCGAGATTCAGTATATCTAATATAGAGAACTGTTCCTGCACAGTGTCATTTTTGCAGGAAAAAAAAACTATTTAAAATCACTCGCAGCTATTGCCGGCAAATGAATTGTTGGATCCGTAATACAGAGAACAGTCATTCATTGAAGTCATTGATAAAAAAAAAAGCGTAGGGGTCCCCCCAAATTCAATAACCAGGCCCTTCAGGTCTGGGATGGATATAAAGGGGGACCCCAGCCAAAAAAAAAAAAAAAAAAATGGCGTAGGGTCCCCCTCAAAATCCATACCAGACCCTTGAGGTCTGGGATGGATTTTAAGGGGAACCCTAGCCAAAAAAAATGGCGTGGGGTCCCCCATAAAATCCATACCAGACCCTTATCCGAGCACGCAACCTGGCAGGCCGCAGGAAAAGAGGGGGGGACGAGAGCGCCCCCCCTCCCTCCTGAACCGTACCAGGCCACATGCCCTCAACATTGGGAGGATGCTTTGGGGGTCCCCCCCAAAGCACCTTGTCCCCATGTTGATGAGGACAAGGGCCTCATCCCCACAACCCTGGCCGGTGGTTGTGGGGGTCTGCGGGCGGGGGGCTTATCGGAATCTGGAAGCCCCCTTTAACAAGGGGACCCCCAGATCCCGCCCCCCCCCCTGTGTGAAATGGTAAGGGGGTACAAAAGTACCCCTACCATTTCACCAAAAAAGTGGCAAAAATGTTAAAAATGACAGGAGACGGTCTTTGACAATTCCTTTATTAAAATCTTCTTCTTTTCTTCATCCTTCGGTTTCTTCATCTTCTCCTTCCGTCATCTTCTTCTTCCATCTTCCATCTTCTTCTTCCTTCGATTCGCTTCTTCTTGCTCCGGTCTTCTCGTCCTTCTCGTCCGGCATCGGCGTCTCTTCTCGCAGGCCGCTCCTCGCAATGGGAGGCTCCCGCTCTGTGAGGCTTCGCTGCGGCTGACAGGTCTTTTATAACGGAGGGCACCTGGTGACCCCGCCCCCCTCTGACGTAATGGGGAAAGCCATAGGGAATTCCCCATGACGTCCCCGTGCGTCAGAGGGGGCGGGGTCACCAGGTGCCCTCCATTATAAAAGACCTGTCAGACGCAGCGAAGCCTCACAGAGCGGGAGCCTCCCATTGCGAGGAGCGGCCTGCGAGAAGAGACGCCGATGCCGGACGAGAAGGACGAGAAGACCGGAGCAAGAAGTAGCGAATCGAAGGAAGAAGAAGATGGAAGAAGAAGATGGAAGAAGATGACGGAAGGAGAAGATGAAGAAACCGAAGGATGAAGGAAGAAGAAAGAAGATTTTAATAAAGGAATTGTCAAAGACCGTCTCCTGTCATTTTTAACATTTTTGCCACTTTTTTGGTGAAATGGTAGGGGTACTTTTGTACCCCCTTACCATTTCACACAGGGGGGGGGCGGGATCTGGGGGTCCCCTTGTTAAAGGGGGCTTCCAGATTCCGATAAGCCCCCCGCCCGCAGACCCCCACAACCACCGGCCAGGGTTGTGGGGATGAGGCCCTTGTCCTCATCAACATGGGGACAAGGTGCTTTGGGGGGGACCCCAAAGCACCCTCCCAATGTTGAGGGCATGTGGCCTGGTACGGTTCAGGCGGGAGGGGGGGCCGCTCTCGTCCCCCCTCCTTTCCTGCGGCCTGCCAGGTTGCGTGCTCGGATAAAGGGTCTGGTATGGATTTTGAGGGGGACCCCACGCCATTTTTTTTTTTTTTTTTTGGCCGGGGTTCCCCTTAAAATCCATCCCAGACCTGAAGGGTCTGGTATGGATATTTGGGGGACCCCACGCCATTTTGTTTTGGCTGGGGTCCCCCTTAATATCCATACCAGACTTGAAGGGCCTGGTTATTGAATTGGGGGGACCCCCACGCTTTTTTTTTTTTTTTTAATCAATGAATGACTGTTCTCTGTGTTACGTAGCCGACTTTTTATTAGCCGCGAGTGTTTTTAAATAGCTTTTTTTCCTGCAAAAATGACACTTTGTGCAGGAACAGTTCTCTATATTAGATATACTGAATCTCGAATTCATTCGAAGCATTCAAAGCATTCGTTATATACGCTATTATAATTTCTTTCACATTAGTTGAAATTCGATATTTGTAGTTGGATTTACTAACGATTCGTAACTATTCGTAACGATTCGTAACGATTCGTAACTTGAAATTGAAATTCGATATTTGTAGTTGGATTCGAATTTTTCTCTGTGTTATGAGAACCGACAATTCATTAGCCGCGTTAACGATTCGTAACGATTCGTAACGATTCGTAACTTTACTAACGATTCGTAAAAAAAATTACGATTCGTCCGAATTTCGTATTTCGTACGAATTCGAACGGAATTTCGTACACGAATTACGAATTACGAATTTTTTTTATATACGAAACGGGACGAAACGAAACGAAACAAATTTTTTGACAGAAACTACCCAAATGACCCTTATTAAAAGTTTACATACCCCAGTTCCTAATACCGTGTATTGCCCCCTTTAACATAAATGACAGCTTGAAGTCTTTTGTGGTATTTGTGGATGAGGCTCTTTATCTTCTCAGATGGTAAAGCTTCCCATTCCTCTTGGCAAAAAGCCTCCAGTTCCTGTAAATTCTTGGGCTGTCTTGCATGAACTGCTTGTTTGGGATCTCCCCAGAGCGGCTCAATGATATTGAGATCAGGAGACTGAGATGGCCACTTCAAAACCTTCACTTTATTTTGCTGTAGCCAATGACAGGTCAAGTTGGCCTTGTGTTTTGGATCATTGTCATGTTGGAATGTCCAAGTACGTCCCATGCGCAGCTTCCTGGCTGATGAATGCAAATTTCCTGTGCCCTTGTAGCTCACACATCCCCAAGACATCAGCGATCCACCTCCGTACTTTTTATCATAGGCCTTGTTGACTCCTCTCCAAATGTAGCCTTTATGGTTGTGGCCAAAAAGCTTAATTTTGGTCTCATCACTCCAAATGACTTTGTGCCAGAAGGTTTAAAGCTTGTCTCTATCCTGTTTGGCGTATTGTAAGCTGATACTTTGTGGCATTTGGGTAGTAATGGCTTTCTTCTGGTGACTCGACCATGCAGCCTATCTGACAGAAGCTTCCCAAATGACCCTGATCAAAAGTTTACATACCCTGGTGATTTTGGCCTGATAACATGCACACAAGTTGACACAAAGGAGTTTGAATGGCTATTAAAGGTATCCATCCTCACCTGTGATCTGTTTGCTTGTAATTAGTGTGTGTGTATAAAAGGTTTCTGGACTACTGACAGACTCTTGCATCTTTCATTCAGTGCTGCACTGACATTTTTGGACTCTGAGTCATAGGGAAGCAGACATCCCAACCTGCAAAAACTAATTTCAGGGAGGTGGCAAACTCATTTCAGGGAGGTGGCGCTTTGCGCCATGTCAACCCCCCCCCCAATTAAATGCAGCGGTATTAGTGCCCATGAAATAGAGCTCAGGCATGCACTGAGTACAGAGTTCAGGGTTTTGGAGTGCGCTATGTACAGAGGGCAGGGTTCAACGGGGGGAATTAGGGATCAGTGTGGAGAGAGAGAACATTAGGGATCAGTGTGGAAATAGGGGGCATTGGGGATCAGTGTGGAGAGAGGGGGAGAGGGGACATTGGGGATCAGTGTGGAGAGAGGGGACATTGGGGATCAGTGTGGAGAGAGGGGACATTGGGGATCAGTGTGGAGAGAGGGGACATTGGGGATCAGTTCAGAGAGAGGGGACATTGGGAATCAGGGTGGAGAGAGGGGACATTAGGGATTAGATTAGATGGCTGGGTAGGGCTGGCTAAAATAGGAGATTAAAAAGGGGATGTTGCTCATAGGAGACAGGAGTAGGTGTTCTTGCTCAGAACGCCAACCACACTGAAGGCTTACCAGAGCAGGGAAGGTTTTGTGCCGCCGGGAGAGGAGTGCTGTCATTTGGAAACAGAGAAGCTGGGCTTTTCTGTTTATAAGTGACAGCAGTAAACAGAGGAGCAAGTGATCAGTGCTGGAGGTGGCGTAACGCTGTTCGGTCTGAAAAAAAGCCCTAAATCCGCCTGTCACTCAGCCACAGACTGAAGACAGAGCAGCCCAAGCTGTACTCCGTTCGGCCGCTCGGGCTGCTCTGTCTCCTGTCTGTGGCTAAGTGACAGGCCCAGCCAGGAGATTTCCCAGCGCTCGTGGGTGTCAGGGAGCCCCCAGCCAAATGCAGGAGGCTCCCACAAGTCACGGGAGACTTGGGATGTCTGGGAAAGCAAAAGAATTGTCAAAGGATCTGCGGGAAAAGTTACTTGAACTGTATAAAACAGGAAAGGGATATAAAAAGATACCAAGGAATTGAGAATGCCAATCAGCAGTGTTCAAGCTCTAATCAAGAAGTGGAAAATTAGTGGTTCTGTTGAAACCAAACCATGGTCAGGTAGACCAACTAAAATTTCAGTCACAACTGCCTGGAAAATTGTTCAGGATGCAAAGAAAATCCCTCAAATAACTTCAGGTGAAATACAGGAAAACATGTGGTGTGGCTGTTTCAAGATGCACAATAAGGAGGCACTTGAAGAAAGATGGGCTGCATGGTGGAGTCACCAGAAGAAAGCCATTACTACGCAAATGGCACAAAGTATCCGCTTAAAATACGCCAAACAGGATAGAGACAAGCTTTAAACCTTCTGGCACAAAGTCATTTGGAGTGATGAGACCAAAATTAAGCTTTTTGGCCACAACCATAAAAGCTACATTTGGAGAGGAGTCAACAAGGCCTATGATGAAAAGTAAGGAGGTGGATCGCTGATATTTTGGGCATGTGTGAGCTACAAAGGCACAGGAAATTTGCATTCATCAGCCAGGAAGCTGCGCATAGGACGTACTTGGACATTCCAACATGACAATGATCCAAAACACAAGGCCAAATCGACCTGTCATTGGCTACAGCAGAATAAAGTGAAGGTTTTGGAGTGGCCATCTCAGTCTCCTGACCTCAATATCATTGAGCCACTCTGGGGAGATGTCAAACGTGCAGTTAATGCAAGACAGACCAAGAATTTACAGGAACTGGAGGCTTTTTGCCAAGAGAAATGGGCAGCTTTACCATCTGAGATGATAAAGAGCCTCATCCACAAATACCACAAAAGTCTTCAAGCTGTCATTTATGTTAAAGGGGCCATACACGATATTAGGAACTGGGGTATGTAACTTTTTGATCAGGGTCATTTGGGTAGTTTCTGTTGCCATTATGATTTAAAAAGAGTAAACAGTTGATTAATAATAAATGGCTTCAGCCAAACACTAACCATGAGTGAAAGAAAAGCTTTTGTGTTATCATTCATATTCTTTGAAACATGGCCAAGAAATCATAAATTCTGCCAGGGTATGTAAACTTATGAGCACAACTGTAATTGATTGTTTTGTCTGGTCAGGGTTTCCTAGCTGGGTAATAAATAATAAAGGAAAGCACTTGAATCCACTCAGAGATCTAATTCAATTTAAAGGATAATTCCGTCCCAGGAGCAAAAACGTATTATAGAAGCAAACAATGACAAGAAATCTAAGAAATATAATGAATGAAAAAATGGTAAACCTTATTAGAAAATTCACGCAAACATCTTAAACAGTAAAAAGAGACTCCACAGGTGAATCATCCATCAAAACCTGTGGGGTCCTTTCTATGACAATACCAGATATACACAGGTGAAATAGATGGCTGTAGAAAAATGTGTAAAAAACAATCACAACAGAAAAACAAAAAAACAAGACATGTGGTATAAAAAAACAATGCTGAACACTGCTATTAAAGATGTGGGGTCATCCCCTCTTTTTACTGTTTAAGATGTTTGCGTAAATTTTCTAATAAAGTTTACTATTCTTTCATTCATTATATTTCTTAGCTTTCTTGTCCCGATGTGAGCATTCGTGAGTCTGCTATGGTCTCACATCCTCCCTCATTGTTTGCTTTCCTAGCTGGGTGTTTTATTCCTTCTGCTTCAGGGAGGCAGGGAGGGTCAAATAACCACTATGAATATTTTCTTCCCCCAACCAATCCTTGGAAGGAGGCATTAAGAAGGTAGCTACGGAGGTAGTAAGTGTTTTGACACCTTGCCAGAATGTTCTTTCTACTGCTGGGGGAGGGGTTCCAGTTCTGCAGGCAAGAATTTGTAGTGTGGGCCTCAGCAGGTGCTGAACTTAGGGCCTGGAGAAGATTGCCAAAGGATTATGTATGCTGAAGGACACTGTCCTGAAGTCATGGTTTGGAGAAGGATCTTTTGTCTCCCTCATTGATGCCACATGACTGAACATGGAGAATGCTCAAACATGCATCCCGCACCAACATTATTACTAGCCTGATCTGTAATGCTGCTGTAGGCAAACCAGCAGCTCTCTGCCTAACTGCACGTTAAAGTGGTTCTAAAGGCAGAAGGTTTTTGCCTTAACCCCTTCCCGACCAGCCGCCCCACAGTTGTACTGCGGCAGGTTGGCTCCCTGGGTGAATCGATGTAGCTGTACGTCGATTCGCCTTTTGACCACTAGGGGGCCTTTACTGTCTCCCCGGGGCCATGTTCTATTGTCTAATTTTTTGAATTTTGCCATATGTTGTGGACTGCTTCCCAGTATTATATCTGGATAACTTTGCCGGTTGGTTACCACATTGTTTGGTGGGCTTTGAAGCCCAAGATACCTGCCCCTCTATTGTTACTGGATCCACATCTTTTGTATTATTTTGTCCCTGCTTTTTTTGAACTTTCTGACCAATCCTGCTTCTTTCTTGCTAGCAGATTGGGCTGGCTTTACTTTGCCTTTGTACAGACCATCATAAACTAGTCTCCATTGGGACGGTGCTTTTTGCACAATTACCTGGATACATATGTCTGAGACGAATATTACTGCAAGGTATTGTTTACATACCAATTAACCCTTCCCCATTTATTTTTTATTTTTATTTTTTCTCTTTCCTTGTTCTGTTCTTGTATGTGTCCGTGTGCTTTATGGCTCTCCCCATTAAACAGACTAACATTTTTTTAAATATATATTGTTATATCATTATTCTGATTTTAAAGTTTATATGTTCTATTTTCAGACAGTGAGATCCGTTCTCTTTATTTGCTATCTATAGAACCCTGACTGTGTCCTGAAGAAGCATAACGGTGAAACGCGTTGA